>OZ022259.1:18529872-18590642 GCA_963978905.1 Trichostrongylus colubriformis | reverse complement strand
TAGTAGTGTGGCAACTGGGAGAGGATTCCTCACTAGGTGAGAGATCTGTTGTAATCATCAGGGCTTAGCGGGAACTAAAAGCGGATAGCTTCCTGATCGCACCAGAAGTGATTCACCTAATGCCCAGGACACCGAGAGTAGGAATCAGTCCAACAAAATCCTCACAAAGAAAGTCATGAAGGTAAAACCAAAAGTCAGAAAAACAGAAAAAAAACTATAAGGAACACAATCCATAGGCTAGGCACCATCCAGTATGCAATCACAAATGTGAAGCAACAGAATTGCGTTGCAAAGCGAGACATGATCAAACTCGAGAAAAGCCTTCTCAAGCACAACAAGGAGTCATATCCGCCAGGCATAACAAACAGACATCCATCACTCGCGAGGCCCTGCTAGAGCTAACTAGACCATACACACTCCGTAGCTGCACACCACCGAAACCACACAACTGCCGTATCGCTAGAGGTTAAGAGTATCTGCATAAAACGATCACAGAGAAACTAAAAATAGGATAGATTTCATCTGGAACATTAAAAATTAGATACAGTCATTCACGCCCAAGACAGTGAACAAATCAATTTGCTTCAGTTTGGCTTTGAAAGCCCGACTGTTCTCGGCACTCATAATACTGCTTGGTAGAAGTTGGAACCAACGAGCAACACGGTATAGGGGAAAGTTGAAAGGATGGGAATTTTCATTTCGAATATTTTGATAATGAATGTTGAAACCATTGCCTCTCTCACTGCAGGGCCTAAATATCCAAAATCTGCTCGGGCTCAGTTGAATTTCCCCACGAAGTATGCGGAAACCGAATACGAGATTCGAAATGATTCTTCTGAACAGCAGACTGTCAAGCCCAAACATCCTCAGCCGGTCAGTATAGCTAGGAAGATTATACTTACGAGAACGTTTGTTTATCCGATGCAAGATCAACCTAGTCGCCATACGTTGAACCCTCGCAATTTTCAGAATGTCTTTTTTGCGGTTTGGGCTCCAAATCCGAGAGCAGTATTCCAAATGGGGCAACACATACGCTCTGTACAAACGTATATGGAATTTGGGCTTATCGCAGCGGGCACTACGAAAAATACTGAAAAGTACTGCATAGGCTCGGTCAACCACCTTGCCGATATGAACCGAAAACTTTAAACTTGAGTGGATGTAGACACCTAAATCCTTAACTACCTCACAGCTTTCAAGAGGGATACAGTTTAGATGATAATCCTGGGCCTTCCCTTTTCCAATATGAAGCACACAACATTTATCCATAATGACACTTAGGTCGAGATCAGATGCCCAAATGGATAGATTCTGGATAGACCGCTTTAGAGCATCGCAAACCTCATCCCGGTTACCGTCGTCGTATATGCCATACAGCTTAACATCATCTGCATAGATCTGCACTTTGACGTTAGGCGATGTATGGAGGTGATAAGGCAGGTCAGCTGTATGAAGCGAGAACAGAAGAGGTGAAAGTACACCCCCCTGTGGTACTCCACTGGTGCAAAGATGCCTACCCTAGAACTCATGTCCCACCCTGACAGTCATGTGATGGGCACATAGATAACATTTTAGCCAAGCCAGCAAACATTTATCGGACCCAAGTCTTTCAAGTTTCCACAAAAATTTATAATGGTTAACCTTATCAAAAGCCTTAGACAAGTCAAAGTAAATCACGTATGTAGGTTTGGTCTGATGTAGGTTTAGTGGTAGATCTGGTGGTGTAGCAGCTGGATAGTTGGAGATGCTCACTGGAGCTCAAACCAACACTATACCTCCTAGTCTGGTGAAGGGTTTTATTTCCCGATAGTCATAATTTTCCTCAGCCCTCGAGGTGCTTTGTGCTCCCAGGGGCCATTCACCTTATACATCTGTACTAGGTTGTATTTCTTTTTTTTCTTTCAATTTTTTTCCTTTTGTGTTCTTTTCTTTTGGAGGATTTTTCTTATTAATATTTCCACCATGGTTACGGCATGTCGTTTTGACATATCAAATAAATAAATAAATAAATCTCACGAATCAGATATTATATTTATTCTTAACATCCATCAACAACGTTTTAGCCAACATTTATTTGCGTTCACAAAGGATACGTTATTTTTTGCAAAAGTTTATTTAACCACCAATCATGCGGGGAGGAACACCACAATCTCTACAAATACGACGAGCGAATGTTGTTGCTAGTGTAGCAAATACCTAGAAAGCAATGAAAGATGATTTGTAGTGCTACATTATTACATGAAATTCAAACGTTAAAACAGCAAACGTTACTGCAAAAATCGTAAGCCAGATGATCTTCGATGCGACTCTCATTTGGACACCTAGAATTACTGTGAATGAAGTGGTGCAAGGGCGTTCTGCTTAAATAACTATTGTGTCAATTGAAAGAAAAAGTGGACTGGCCTCAGTTAAGATAATAGAACTATTCAGAATGCAAAATATAATAATAAGCATTCCCAGCTGAGCTCAAGCGAGTTGGACGAAGTTCAGTTTATAAAAATTACGAGTTCATCACAAGTATTCTGAAGCATTTTCAAAAAGATGTGAGTACTTTGGTTGCTGTGACAGTGTACACAATGCTCTACTTTCCATTCTTCTCCCGTACCTTCTTCGGCATATTCTGAATAAAGGTTGAAAATGTAGGGAAACTACTGGGAAACTTAGAAAGCAACTTGTAAAGGAATTCCTGTGCCAAGTAGCACCTTTACAATCCGTTGTTCGTTTATATGAAGCATACATTAGTGGGGTTCCCTATAGTATGCGTGTATTCTCTCTAGGAATGGAGCAGGTATTTTAGTAAATTAAATTCTCGATAGCAAAGCTTTGAGCATACGCCTTGATAACTCTACCTTCATGGCTAGGTGGCTTTTGCAGATAACGTTCGTTATCCTAGTCTCGCTTAACGAGGGAAACAACGAGTTTTCGAATGAGTGTAATGCGAAATGCTCTGCGATTAGGATTAGAAGGAATTTAAATGGAATTCTCTGCAAACGTTTTGTTGATCAATTCCTGGAAGCACGTCTGTGCTGTAGTTGTTATGACAGTGGTCACAGAACTACCCTTCTCTTTTCCTCCAGTAGCGTTGCCTCCCATATATTTGGAAGTGCAGGTTGGGACTAGAAAAATATAAGGAAAAGTCGAAAAGTTGAAGAAAACAACTTGTGGAAGAATCGCCATACCGAATGGCACTATTACACCCTGATGTTCATTTATACGGACGACATATTAGAGCGATCCTGCATCGCTAATGGAAGCATGGCCTACCCCTTAAGTAATATTTGGCATTTCAGCGCAACAGACTTAGCTCACTAAGGTCTTTCAGCTCACATCCGAACCAGTAGAGGTTCTCATGTGATTCTTTGAGAAGCTATTCTATGTCACAGCTATTGAGTTGTTGAGTCAAAATAAAAAAAACGATCAGAAAATCGATAAAGCTCAAGGATGCACACCGCAGATTTAAATAGATAACTCCAACCCAAATTAAACCTACTCTTTATAATTCGCTTATTATGTTACGTGTGTGCCCGTCTGATTCTCACGAAATTCTTATCTTGCGTCATGGCAATTGTGGGATCCTGAATTCTACAAGAAATATGGGGGTAGTAGGAAACCCTAGCGGTGGTTGACCGAAAGTGATAGCAGCTGGCAAGGCGGGTGAACAGCTTTGATAGGCGAATGTCACAAAATCCGTCCCACCTTTCGCGTTAATCCCACGGCGTTGACACTCATAGGTGTTTGACAGGGTGGAACGGAGCATTAATGGTGGGTGATTCGAATCGATGACGGTTAATAGGTTTCGATAAGGAGCGTCAGTAGCAAGAAGTCGCTAAATCCGTTTTGCTTTTCACCATGGAGCGTCGACAATCACAGGCGTTGTACGGGGTGGGACGGAGACGCCAACTGTGAGTGATTCAACCTGATAAGGGTTGATAAGTTTCGATAAGGAGCGTGAAGAGGCTAATGCCGCCAAACCCGTCTCGCTTTTCCAACTGACAATGGCGTGTTCACATTCATAGCTGTTGTGGAGAGAGGTATGGGGATCTGAACAATAACGGATTGACTCTGATGAGGACTAATGAGGGTCGATAAGATTCACTAGCTATTAGACGGGAACTCCTGTACACCGCCGACTACTACAATACGACCACTATAGCTGAAGTGTATGATGATCAGTGTCACTGGGTGAGCATATTTTGTTTATGTTCTGATATCAGTTGTGGCAATGTATTGGCACGTACATGTCACTGCGCTTTCTAAGATGCCTAACAAGCAGCCAAACCGACCAGAATCCTACACTTTGCTTGTGCAATCGCTAACTCCAACAATATCTTATCGAGCGGGATGAACCGATTATTCCTTCCATGCTGTTGAGACTACACCTAACGAGAGGCTCATTATATTTTCTCCGTGGAGATTTGACTCGCTTCGCTACGCATCTGAAAGGTACATCCATCCAGATTCGCGAAAAATAGCGCCATTCCTGCGCAATCATGCGAGTGGATATACGTTACATCCAATTCATATATCATACTGTGTTTGATAGCACAGGAGCTGGCCTACCTCCTACGTATTATCAAAGTGCTAATATTTTTACATCTAATCTAGATTCATTTGTTGGAACATACATATCTATTTTCACACAGGGTTCGGTCAAACAGCACGTTGCATCCTTCTGTGAAAACGCCTAGTCAGTTTCGAAACGGCGGGACACTTCATAATTCAATATTATGTGTTCTTGTCGTGTCCTACCCGTTGTGAAGGATGTAAAGAATTGCTGTTCTGGACTTATTGTTACCCATTAGTCTATAAGTTACTGTACGCTTCTCGTTCAGATTGCAAGCGGAGATAATGCGGCGAGCCGACGTCGATGGCTCAGGGATCGGGGAGTCGACAAGACGCCATCACCGCGGACGGCATGCTGGATTTCATCATGGACTGGGGACCTCTGAGTGCGATCTCACCGTGTGTTATCCTTTCGTGCTCTGTGCATGGTTCTCTAGTAAATCTTACTGATCCCTCTGTGCTCGTTGCTTTACTGGTAACAGCGAGTGCACTCGTCTACCCGTAGTTTCCCATCTTTTTCTTCTTATTTCGTCATCCTTGTTTCCTAATCGCAACCCTACCTGGGTAGATTCCACAGCCTTACGGTGCTTCGGGGTAACGACAGCCGCAGTTCGGCCTGATCAACCGAACACAGGGCTTTGTCTCGAGTCAGACCGATGATTCACGCCCGCGGACTCTTGTTGACGACGACGGTCGATTTTCTTGCTTCTATCGTAACAGCTAGCTTCTTCTACATGACCATTTGTGGTTTTTTCATTCCACGGATGAGGAAATGCTCAGATATTAGGAGATCTCCGTTAACGGTTGCATGCATATGTGTAGTGATGTCCCTCGTGTACGAAGTAGCATCGTTTTCGAATTACGCACGTAGACTTTCGGATTTCGTTCGCGCCGGCAGCGCGTTTAAGGTTCATTCGAGACAAGAGGCAGGGACATCGTAAGAGTGCGTAATTTGAGTTGTGGCCCCAGTTGTAGATTTTATGTCCCGCGATTATGGTTTTAGTGGACTGCCATATGGAGACTGTCGCTAAGCACTTGGTACAATTCTCGCTATTTTTTCCGTTTTTCTTAATCTTTCCTTGCCTAAATTTCAAGCACTTTCTCTCTGGGTGCCTCGCATACTTCGAAATGGTTTTTCAATCCGTTTTATTTTACTTTTTCCGTTCTTCTCACCTGGCATTTTTTTCTTTCCTCCGGAAGTGTGTAGGGAACTACGGTAGTGTTCTGCGATGTTTTGAAGCCGCGCATTTTGATAGTCACGCTATCATTTTTCCGATTTCTTCCCATGATGTGGAAATGCTTCGTCATGCTTTCAATCGCTGCCAAGAATTCACTTTAGATAAATACATATGTTTTGTATGTGCGTCTTCTTCAAATATCTCGCGAGCACAACGTCCAAAATGTTTCCTTTCTCGCTTATCCCCGTTCAATCTTTTCCATTTTCCTCCCCTTCTCTGCATTCCAAGCTCGCCCCCAGCTTCTTTCTCTATGTAAAAACACATCGCGTCCTAGAGGGACACTCGTGGCGATCGTTTTCGCATTCAACGTCAGTCTTCTATACGGTATTTCGGTTTGTCTGTTGAAATATCCTTTCATATCTTGAGCGAATCCGCAGCTCACTTGTTCTCTTTATCAAACCGTGGTAGCTTCAACAGTTTTGCTCTTTCGTTCGTTTACTTCATATTTGCCGTAGCTCGGCCGACGCCTTCGTTCCTTATTAGCGGTTTCTGCGAAGCGTTCTGGTAGTGCCGTTATGTCCTATCCTACAGGTCCCACAACACGCTCCCAGGCGCAGGCGGCCCTGGCATTGGGAGAACAGTCTAAGACCCCAGAGCCCGAGGAACACCCCCCAGCCCGTCTCAAGTTTACGGAAGAGTTGCGCTCTGCTTTGGCAGATTTAGGCGATCTCGATACAGTTCACGGGCGCGAGGCTAAAGAACTTCGTGACGACACGGCAACAGCTGTTACCGAGGCCTGGCGGGACGCCCGGTATTCTACATCTTCTCTCACGAAACAGATCTCGGCCAATAACGTAAGCTTGCTTAATGAGCTGAATAATTCGTTTGATCGTTTCCAGTCATCGCCAACCGTGGCATCGTGCACCCCTGAGGGGGCCATGCCCAAGCTGCCTTCCTAATCCGGTAATGACGAAGCCCCCCAATTTTCAATGTGGCTCCGGCAGTTTGAGGACGTACTACGTATGCGCACAGCGCCCCTAACCTCAGAACAAAAGGCGCTTCCTAATCGGACACTTGGAAGGGGTGGCCCGCGAGAAAATAGAAGAGTTATCTGCTGCACAGCGAAAAGATTGTGACGCTATCGTGGCTCACCTTGGGTCCTTTTTTGAGAGCCCCCAGCAGAGGCACATCGCCCGTCAAGCGCTTTCAACTTGTCAGCAGGGCCACGGCTCTTATACGACAGACCGAATCCAGTACCTCCTTCGCCAACAGAACACTCCATCTGATACGTGCAGCCACCACGGGCCAAGACTCCGTCGCTCAGAACGAGCGGGTATTAGAGGAATACGTGGCAAGGCTACGGGGCGACATACGGTATTTCGTGCGCCTCGACAATCCCGCAACCTTTGAACAAGCAGTCACACGTGCGCAGATGATTGAACAGCTACTTGCGGAGGCCGCTAGCGATAAGTTGATGCATCCCGCTTCTCACCTCGTAGGCCCCGTGCATGCACTGGCGGCCCAAGTGGAACGTATGGGTCTCGGTCGGCACCAGAATAGGCGAAGAGTTCCCAACCCTCCACCCTAACGTAGATTTCGTTTACGCCTTACTCAGGGTGAAACTCAGGCAGGGTCCGGCGTCCACTCAGATCGCTTCGGGGCTTCCAACACGGCTTCAACTGTTGAGAGCTGGGGCATTTCTCGAGGCAATGCCCGTCTCCTCGAACTCAAGCACACCGCAGTAAGCGACGCCCGGCACAGCCCCAGGTTTCGAGTACCAACCCCTACATGATGACACTTCAGCGGTCGGGGGCGATGATAAACCCCCAGGATAAGACGACTAGCCCCGATCCTGTGTTGGTAAGGGATCACTCCGAACCCCAATCGGAGGCGAAAAATTCGCAGGCGCAAGTAGCGGCATTGCTAAAGCGAAACTATGAACTCTCTCAGTCGGCTTTCTATGGCAACTCTTCTCAATGTGCGTCTTCTTCCTCATCCTCTTCGTATCCGTCCGTGAGTTGCTTATTTTTAGCTCTTTTAACTGGTTCATGTCTCATGCCTGCTGATGCCTCTTCCTCTTTCCTTTGCCCACGTGATAGCCATGATCAACTACTTCGTATTCCATTCACGTACAATTGTTCGAATATAATGCCACCTCCTGGCGCCGACATCGTACCTCTTTCGCTGAATATTTTTCGTCCAAACACTAAGCGCTATTCCTCATCGGCGTTTTTGTGCAAGATCATCACCGTATTCGCATCGTTCTCGGTAAACCTTTTTGGCTCTCGTTCCATTTATCGCACGGAGAACGTGCAGACCGTGTCCCTCGAGCATTGTCGGATGATGGCTACTCATCATAGGTGCGAGCATGGTGCTCGTTGTTTACTACTATTTTACTCGTTGCTTCACTACTACTTTACTACTACTACTCGAGGCTGAGAATAGCACGTGGAGTTGAAGCCAACGAAATGCCATGCTGTGGCTGATAACAGCAAAACACTGATGTATTTCTGTCATGACATTTCCGAGGTGGGTTGCAGCTATGTCTCGACGGCCTAACAGATTCCTCACCGCAGCGGTGGGCTGAGAACTCAGTGCTGTGTGGAGAGCGAGACCCAACAAGTTGACCCGGTCGCACACGGAAGACAGAGCATGCCGAAAGAGTGTCACTAGGGATACCTTTGTGGACCCCTCTACAGCCAACAGTTGAGCCGACAGTTGATTTGTGGTGACCACACCAACCCTCGCAGAAGAAGAGCGGGTTGACCGGCGGACCTTTACCACCGCATATCCTTGATCGGTTGGTTGGAGGAGCCTTCCACAGTCATGCACTGGATCGGAGGTTTCGGGCCACGATAAAGCGAATTCGCGTGAATCACTTAACCATATACCTCCAAGCTTGTGCCCATGCATCTTACCGATAGGGATGAGCTGACAGGTCTTGGCCGAGATCGAACCGGCGACCTTCTGCGTGTAAAGCAGGCTCTTTATACGAGAGCAATTAGCTGGCTTGTTGTCATACTTTTTGATATCACAAAAAGCCTTTATACTGGAGCGATTTCGCCGAGGACGAGAACTCTACGAACGCTACGTAATAGATCCCGAGCGGTCGATGAATACGTCGGCAGATGAGATCGAGGAGTACATCATCGCCGAAAAGGAAGTGTCAGAGTGTGTTAAGAAGGTGGTCAACACAATGTTCCGTGTTCGCGTGCCGGATGTCTTACTCCTGACCACCGCGTCCCTGTTGAACACGACAGCCACAGGAGGATCCCACCTGGCGGATCGAACGGCCCTTATAATCGATGAAGCCTCACAAGTACCTGAGCCAGTGTTCGTGTCCCTCGTCACAATGTTCCCGGATGCACGACAGCTCTATATTGGAGACGCTCATCAAATGAGACCACATGTCAAGTGTCCCACAGAAGCCATTACGGCGGTATTTGGAGCGCGCAGCATTATGACGGTGCTAGTAGGCACCTGGAGTTCCCAAATCGGCTCTCGTAACAACCTTCAGGGCCCATCCGGCTCTTAATGCTCTACCTAACACTCTGGTATACCGAGGGTCTCTAATTAACGGCGGCTCCGCGAGTGACCGACGCATTTTGGTGAATCGGCTGCGTTTCCCAAACCCTCAGCTACCGTTCGTCTTGGTCGATATTGAGGGAGCTCTCCATTCGCGCCTTAAGCCGTTCTCATCCCAACGAACATGAGACCAAAGTTTGCGCCTCTCTAATGACGGAGCTCCTGCGAAGCGGTCTACGTCCTGGTCAAACATGCGTGGTAACCTGCAACCGCGAGCAGTTTCGCCTTCTACTCGACTACGCAGCGGAAGGTCAGATCAAGATCGCCACGGTCAATTCGGTAGAGAGGCGTGAAGTAAAAGTTATCATCCTCCTGACTACGCGTACCGATTTCGCACCCGAAGCGTCAAGCTTCATCGATGATCTTCGGCGGCTGAATGTTGCTATTACGCGATGCCGACAAGGACAGTTTATATTGGGCAGCGTGGCAACCCTCCGCACCCTTCCCAGTTGGGGAGCAGTCGTCAGATGGGCAGAAAACGCTAACGCAGTCATACCCTCGTCCCACCTCCAACACCTATTTCGCAACCAATAACCATCCGTTGCTGTCTCTCTCCCACCCTTGCCCACCCTCACCGGGGCTTCCGTTTCCATTACACTCCCCTCCAGCAGCCCAACCCCGGGTCGCCTCCAATGATGCCTGCCGAACAACGACGTCTGCCGCACGGCTTCACGGTTTCTTTAAACTCGAAAGGTATGCTTATTTTTCCATAACTGTAAAGTCCGGGACGGACTTTTTGTGGCAGGAGAGGTGTAAAGGATGTAAAGATTTGCTGTTCTGGACTCATTGTTACCCATGAGTCTATAAGTTACTGTACGCTTCTCGTTCAGATTGCAAGCGGAGATAATGCGGCGAGCCGACGTCGATGGCTTAGGGATCGGGGAGTCGACAAGACGACATCACCGCGGACGGCTTGCTGGATTTCACATGGACTGTGGACCTCTGAGTGCGATCTCACCGTGTGTTATCCTTTCGTGCTCTGTGCATAGTTCTCTAGTAAATCTTACTGAACCCACTGTGGTCGTTGCTTTACTTTGTGTAGTATCGTTCTGGTTATGCTGAAACAATGATTAACACGCATCGGCTCTGGAATGTGCCCGCATCTATATAGCCCACAGCAACTTAACAAGACAATCTGAATTTAATTTGTTTGTTGAGTCATCGATCCATTTAGAGAGTTATAAAGGGAGATCGTGAGCAAGAAGACCGACCGGATGATGGTCGTTAATGGTATCCACCTTTTAACTTTTTTTTTACTTTTTACTTCTTTCGTAGCTGAGTGCATTTTACCCTAATTGGAACACTTTCCCGAATTAAGAATAGTACAGAACAGACCGATGACGACAATCTCGAATTCGCTCTAGTGCTGGACTACAAGAACTTATTCTTTGCAGATTTCCTCAGCACCTTATCAGGCTACTTCCCTAGAGTGAATTGTAGCAGCATCGATATTGTAGGAAATTGCTGTTAATGTTTATTAGTGAGGAGCTCTAGAGCTTTACCATTATGCTCGGCAGCCACATGTTTCTTGGCACAACTTTTTCACTTGTGGGCCGATAATATCATCACCACAATACTTCTTGTACATCGAGTCACAGAGAGGGCCTTGCACAAGGTTTTGACAACCCTGAGGCAATTTTCAGTGTGACTGAAGCGATGAATCTGCAGCGGCGACTACTCCATGATATCTCACTTATGATGTACTACTAATTGAGTAAATGCCACCTGAGCCGCCGTTACTCCTTCTTGAGTGATGGCATTGAGAGCAATAAAGGCGATGAGCACGTAGAAAAGCATCCCTGCTCCTGCTGCGAGACTGCAGCATCGACAACATCCATTCCTTATGTACAGCAACAAACGTGCTGTCTGGTAAAGGGGAGGCAAATCGTCGGATCTGTTCGCTACACCATAGAATAGAGCGAATACGGACTTCCGTTATTCGTCCACTGTTGAAAATCAATATTAGGGGCACATGTAACAGTTCACCCACCCTCGAATTTCCCATGACTGGGGAAGCGCATCTTGCAGTTTCAGTGACGGGATGACTCTCTAGCCCCCCATGTACTGTGGAGATCAAAGCAAATAATTATCACTTTAACTAATCACTCAATTTGAAACAAACACAGTTGAAAGTACGTGTAGGAACTTAAGTATGAACCTTCATTGTTTAGAGAAAACTTTCACAACTATTCCATTTTGGAAGTTCGCTGCTACGAGTAAGCCATGTTCATATTTAACAGTCAAATCGTAAAAGCAATGGGATGGGTTTGTACCAGATACAATCGCATTCCGACCGATGTTACCGCCAAACGTTCTACCCTCCATGGCTATATTATTCTTGTAAGAATATCTGCGGCAGTGAGTGGATCGGATGGCAGAGATAGAAGTAGATCTCAGATCTGTGCTTATATTATCCGTTTATTCATCAAATTCATGTTCGAGCTTGAGCCGAAGAGTACTTTGTGGGGTGTTCGTTTTATGGGGAACAAGTTCGCACTGGAGATTCCAGTGGTCCTCGATTCGAAGTTTCTCCCCTCTTCCTTCTTGATAGACACTAATTCTTGTGAGAAGTAAGAGAGGCGTGTTGCAGGATATCAAGAGAGCTCATTCAATGCCGAGATTTTCTTGGCACGATGCTGGACTCTGCTTGCACTCGCATCACATTTTGGTTTCCTGGGCGCGAATTATTTCTCTCACGTAATCATCAGTAATCGTGCTACTTGATTTTTAGAATCCGCATAAACGCTGTTAAAATTGCATGCTTTCTCGAGTATTACTCTTGTGTCAATACTTGCTAGTCTTGCGGACTCTCAGAGCTAATAAATCCACTCGGAGACCACCTCCTTGTATCCGACATGTCTATGCATTGACTTCCGAGAGAATCTCAAGAAAATCTCCTTACTATTTCTGTATTTGGGGACCTCAGTAATGTCCGTCCGTGTTCATGAAGATGTTAGAGAGTGTCCAGGACAAAGAAATCGGTAAAGAGAGAGGAAGAGGCAGAGACGAGTGGCAGAGACTCTGAAACCTTAGCATGCGACCGTTGGCGAGATTCTTACGATCAGAGTGGTTTCATAATTTGAAGATCCGTCTGCAATAGCGGATTAACGCGGTCACGGATAGGCTCAAAATTCGGTGGGAAGTGGCAACGATTGGTGAAGTTAGGAGTGGTGACTGTTAAACTGCTCCCTCGTAGTTCGTGGGATAGCCAGCCCCTCAGTCCAGAGCTCCTACTTGTGCTCTTGACTCCTTGACTTGAAGTGGAATTTGGGTGTCCATCATCTCTCAACTCTTGGAGTGGGAATAACATCACTGAAACAAGTTTATATCACAGAGCGTTGATAATCCGGTGAAGTTAGGAGTGGTGACTGTTAAACTGCTCCCTCGTAGTTCGTGGGATAGCCAGCCCCTCAGTCCAGAGCTCCTACTTGTGCTCTTGACTCCTTGACTTGAAGTGGAATTTGGGTGTCCATCATCTCTCAATTCTTGGAGTGGGAATAACATCACTGAAACAAGTTTATATCACAGAGCGTTGATAATCCGTGATTATTTGAGAAGTGCCCCCAGATCAGTGCTCCCATGATTATCATTATGTACATGTCTTCAGCTCGCGATACACTTCCATTAGAGATTCATATCCGTTAGCTGCTAGGCGATTATCTCGTCATAATAGTAGCCGCGAGCACGTCATATTTGGTTTTTGCCTAATTCCTTTGCGGATTATAATTTCTGAGCCTTTAGGTTATAATAAAAATAATCGGAGTCATAGTGTTCAACTGGATCCGTTCAGTAGCCTAAAATACGCTTGTTCCTGATTGTCCAAGCTTAGAGTTATGAATGGCTTGGTTGACTTGGGCAGAACTCGGTCCATGTCTCGATTTTGAACCATGGGCTCGGTAGCGTGCCAATTGCTGCTGCTCTCTTCCAGCCTAATCAGGTAGCCTGCAAGAAACAGTTAAAACACACATTTCAAAATAATATGCAATACATACATGGCTTGCGTTTGTGAGGACTCTTAACTTCTGTATTTCTCCAATAGAGCAACTTTGCTGAAGAACCCTCAGGCATGGTTCGCAGCTGCATCACCCGCCTTTGTGATGAGTCGAGAACTGAGTTGTCAGGCGAATTCGATATACCTCGCGAAATTTTTTACAGATGAAGCTAAGCTTCTCAGTTACCCAAAGGAGTAATCTTACTGTGTCTCATGGATTTTTCAAAGGATTTTTCATTTTTGACCAGTTTGTTTATATGGTTGGGTACATAGGCATATAGAAATTTTACAATAACTCTATGAAGACGTAGCAGGAATAATAGAGTCAGCACCGTGTAATCTGTGTTTACTGCTGGCTTAGGAGCTCCCGTCGCGGATTTGATTAGTGGTGCTGTGTTTTATGGAGACGTGAGTTTATTAGTCACTACTCAACAACGCCTACAAATCGTTCCGTCGTTTTATTATTTCCGTATTTGGAATAGGTTCTTTTGAGCATGTTTGATCCTAATCTTGCACTGATTTTCAACGGGCAATAATTGCCATTCAACAAGGCACGACGAAAAACAGCAACTCCGTCTTCTTTTCGTAGAAATTAGTGGTCACCGCATGTCAGCTATTCAACAGAAAGTTCGGAATTTGTCTCAGAAATGGAAGAAATCAAAATCAAAAATAGAAATGAATCACTGCAAGAGAGCTTCCTTTTGTTTTCTTTAATTATTTTTCCTTTTTTCGTATGAAAATTCGCGAGAATTTGGATTTGTTTCGTGCACGGGGATCCACCTGCAGACTTTTCCTTAAAATCCAACCCCAACGAATCAATGAATTTCGTAGGCAATTCATGATTTTCCTGAACTGAATACTTCTTTGAAATGAGCTTAATTGGAATTAAACCTATTGGAGCAGTACTAATCGCGGTGTGGCTTCTTCTACTATTATTTCATGCTCGTGTTCATGATTAATCCTGTCTACCTGTTCACATAGCCTATGTCTCCTACGAAGTTTGAGGGAGCGTACCCGATCAAGGCTATGCTGCTACGGGACAAGGCTCCTCAAAGGCATCATCTGGAATAGGCAGAAAGTGGGAACTGGGGAGACATGTTCGCTGAAAGTGGAAATTCCTGTTCAGAAGAGGTGAAGTGAGGCGAAACTCGCAGTGAAAAGGCGCATTTTGGAGTCTTATCACGATCCTGCTGAACTGCTAATCCCGCTGCCACCTCTCCGCAGAGGGAGTGGCAAGTGCGGATCAACGTTCATGGCCGGTTGAGTTAACACCTCGCCCGCCAGGATCTACCATACAGCCTAGGGATGCAGTGAGGAGCGAAAAAGAAAGAGTGAGAAGATGTTTCTGGGTTCCTGTTTCTCAGGCTTTGCTGTTTCATTTCGTTGTTTCTCCACTGTTGTACGCTGAGCACCCCTACTTTCATATCCTCCATTTCTACAACGTTTTACCAACTTCTGCCCATCCGGTGTCTTTAAACCTCTGCACCACCTAATGTCCTATAGACACGGCTAGGCGATAGAATTCGCAATGGAAAATATGAGCAATGATTTCAAAAGCGCCATGCTGATTTGAGGAACCAAACAAGGGCTGTTATGAACTATCTGGGAAACACTTTGCTGTAGACAGCGTACAAATACCGAATAATTCTGCAATGTTTGACCTCGCAAAGCTATTACTATGCCACGATGCACGACTCGGATCTTATTCCACCCACATTCTAGGTGTAAATGACAATTCAATGAAGATTAAATGAGGCTCAGATTAATTAATTTACTTATTAGTTAAGTTCAAACTGTGTGCGGAAGTGGTGTAGTGACAGGTGGCGCTCGTTGCCACTTTCATGGTGCGGAGATCAAATCCCGTAGCAACGCCCGCATAGGCCAACCAAGCTCATGCCTCGGGATCGGTGAAATGGTACCAAACTCGTTGGGTGGATAAGAGCACTGACTTGTACATCGTCTAGCCCCGCAAATCATTGTATAGGCCAGCTCGCACTCAACTGAAGCCGCGTTCGGAATGGAAGTAGAATGCGTGGCTCATTCCACAGACGGGATTGATCCAGAAGGAAACTTTATCCTTCCAACTTTTGTCATTTAATTACTGCTATGGGATACTAGTAAAGTACAACTTCAAAGAGGCCTGGAAAGCTCGTTACGATCTCATGTGTGCGCAAATAACAAAGTTCTATAAGGGATAAAAGTAACTCATAGAAACTCCCTGATGACGTGGCTGTTATTTTCTATTTTAATGACACAACCATGGAAATTGCTGTGTAGGCAGTACGAAAATAACCGCCTCTATGAAGTTTGCGAATGCAATTTATATGATGTCATGTATTCTTTTTGAAAGGCCGTTCTTTATAATCGCAGTATCTACATCACTCTTGTGTCTAGGTTCCTTTCATAAAGCTTTCTAATTGGCATAGATTACGTGTTCCACGCAGCATTTGGTTGTGTTCAATAAATGAATGATTAAATACCAGTGAATACTTCAAAAAAAATTATTGATCTATGAAACACACAATATAAATGACCAGCTAGCAAGAGAACCCAAGCAGCAAACAATGACTTGTCCATTTCAGGGGATATCCGACAGAAAAATGCCAATGACAATGAAGTTTGCACCAAGTTTTCGAGTGTTTTATTGTTTTTTCTCTCTTGTGAGGAAGAAAGCAAAATAGAGTTAATCGGTGCAGTCCCCCTATAACAGCACGAATTAAAGTGCCCGTTATTTTAGGCCACACCGTGTATGGGTAACATTCGATCAATCATTTTCTTGGCTATCCGCATGATATCTCCTGGTCAATTCATGAAATCCTTTTCACACCTCACTGCATAAGTGCGCTGTTTTTCTTTTATTGTTGTTTGTTTGTTTTCTTCAAATTTTTCCTGGCTAGAACTTATTTTTCCTGGACGTAGTGCCGTATCCAATTTCGTGCGGTGTCAAGGTTCCAACCTACACTACATCCCTAATCACTTCAATATTCCTAAAAAAACGTAATATTTTAAGGGTAATATTGCAATGGGGTGGGGGCATCTCACGAAAAGTTTCACACCTGAATACTTCTGAAAAGTTTTAGTGGGGTCACTCTGCACATTCAGGCGCATATTTTTGCCTAAGCCTCGGAAGAGGAAGGAAGGGGCTCCTTTCCCCTCTTGGCTTGGGTAAAAATAGGGTCCAGTAGTGGGATGTTCCCTTCACATTGCGATAGCACCATTTTAAGTATTGAAATTGTATAGTCACTAGGTGTAAAGCCCATTTAACAAAGCAATATAAACGATAGATTCAGTAAGTGTGAAGTGATAGCGGTTGAATTATGACTAAATCATGTCCCTCCCATCTCCCCATTATACCCATCTCAGCGGCTGACTCTTTGCTTATTTGGAAAGATGCCCATCGCAAATCTCCGGCGTGAGCCGACATGGTCGGACCTCCCTCCTCTTCGCTTCGGCTTTCGTTGTCATATCAGTTAATCCACGCCAACGCTCAATTCCATCTCACTCCGCTTATAATGCTTATCGCAAGAGTTGCCAACTCGTATGCTTCGTGGATCAGTCCCGAACATATCACTGTGGCTTGTCGAGTATAAAACGTTTTTCTCCGAATTTTAAAAGTTTACTTTTTTTCTGGATTCAGTGAAACGCTAGACTAACGTGGGTAGGATTACCGAGCTAGCTGTTTCTACGCGGAGCTTATCCTCCTCTTTGAACTTCTTAGCATTTTTTTGAACTGTGGGGCATCAGCCGGAAATGATTTGTTAGGTTTTATGCCGTTTTGTTTCATTGCTTCAGACTTAGTTGATGTAGCACATGTACTAGTGCTATCCCAATCGGGTGGGGGGGGGGGACATTTTGTAGAATGTAGTGTTTTGGAAAATGGTATTTGGTGCATACTAAGTGATTAATCAATTTCTGTTGATGTCTTGACACATGTGATGCACTCATAAATGAATAAAGTAAACACAATAGCAAAAATGAATGTTAACATAGTAAATATTGGGACTGTTAGTGACACGAGAACATGTGAGGGAACCTTCATACTTTGCAGCGTTGACGGCAGGGTACGGTTGCGTCGTCTGTGCACCTCCACCCATGCCATACTGCCTCGCTGCCTTTGAACGCAGCCACGCCCTCCCGCCGACAACACAAGGTGTGACAGCGTCCTAAATGTCCAGCGTTTAACTAGTTGGACATGTGGTTGATGCACAGATGTTCAACACTCGTCAAAATGCCCCTCCTCGCACCTTCTATTTTATAAAGATAACCTACAGGTACTGAACTAGTCCTCAGTGAAACAGCTGTGTTTTTTACGATGAAACATAATAACTTCAGGGAAACATAACTTTATATTAGTTTTTGCTCATATTCGAGTAACATTGACTTGAACTTTTGCCAGTTATCATTTTTATTTTTGTTTCGCAGAGATGACGTGTAGTGACAATCATTTTTTAACTGCACATCATGTAAACCTCATTAATCGTTTTATGAAGAGTGCTATCGAAACTGTATGTACCTACATATAAGTGCTGTGATGTTGATTAACGCCGCAGTTGTCATCAAGATCTTCCGTAAGCATTATTCCTATGTTCCCTTTCCAAGGAGTGTTGTGCATAGCTATGAAAAGCAAAACATAATCAGTAAGTCGAAAAGTAAGGATCTGAATTCCACTGAGGAATATTCGAGCGTATTGGATCACTACAGTGAAACACTGGCTCCATCAAATGGTGCAAAAACGTTTTATCCTTTAAGAGAGTGAGTCTTTCAAGACAAACTTAACAGTTAGTGTAATAAAAGGCCCATTTGGCCAACCTGGTTCTTGAGAGTCCTTTCATTGACCATCCACGTTATGGCAACGCTCTTTGTCAAGCTCTCTTGCTCCTCAGCATGAAGTATGTGAAAGAAACTGTAAATTATAGTTGATTTTGATGTTTTTGATTTTTGATAGCTGCTGATTTTCGCCGCAGCGCGCGATGCGAAAGTTACTAGAAGGTTGCTGAGTTATGGGCAAAAGCTTCGGTGCCGGACGGGACTCGAACCCGCACTTCATCCTTTCCGGGGATATGTGCTAATCCATTACACTACCGACACCACCTTCACCTTAACTCAGCTTTTGAATGGTATATTTACCATGGCTTATCAGCACTCACACGTATAACGTGTTGAGCCGGTTGGCCAATATCGGCATCGAACCGTGAAGCTGAAAGCCTAAGTAGATATTGATTTTGATGTTTTTGATTTTTGATAGCTGCTTATATAGCAGCTATCAAAAATCAAAAGCAGTATAGATAGTGTAATGGATTAGCACATATCCCCGGAAAGGATGAAGTGCGGGTTCGAGTCCCGTCCGGCACCGAAGCTTTTGCCCATAACTCAGCAACCTTCTAGTAACTTTCGCATCGCGCGCTGCGGCGAAAATCAGCAGCTATCAAAAATCAAAAACATCAAAATCAATATCTACTTAGGCTTTCAGCTTCACGGTTCGATGCCGATATTGGCCAACCGGCTCAACACGTTATACGTGTGAGTGCTGATAAGCCATGGTAAATATACCATTCAAAAGCTGAGTTAAGGTGAAGGTGGTGTCGGTAGTGTAATGGATTAGCACATATCCCCGGAAAGGATGAAGTGCGGGTTCGAGTCCCGTCCGGCACCGAAGCTTTTGCCCATAACTCAGCAACCTTCTAGTAACTTTCGCATCGCGCGCTGCGGCGAAAATCAGCAGCTATCAAAAATCAAAAACATCAAAATCAATATCTACTTAGGCTTTCAGCTTCACGGTTCGATGCCGATATTGGCCAACCGGCTCAACACGTTATACGTGTGAGTGCTGATAAGCCATGGTAAATATACCATTCAAAAGCTGAGTTAAGGTGAAGGTGGTGTCGGTAGTGTAATGGATTAGCACATATCCCCGGAAAGGATGAAGTGCGGGTTCGAGTCCCGTCCGGCACCGAAGCTTTTGCCCATAACTCAGCAACCTTCTAGTAACTTTCGCATCGCGCGCT
This sequence comes from Trichostrongylus colubriformis, assembly GCA_963978905.1. Taxonomy (NCBI): domain Eukaryota; kingdom Metazoa; phylum Nematoda; class Chromadorea; order Rhabditida; family Trichostrongylidae; genus Trichostrongylus; species Trichostrongylus colubriformis. The sequence continues at coordinate 18,571,320 of OZ022259.1, read as the reverse complement.
GCGGCGAAAATCAGCAGCTATCAAAAATCAAAAACATCAAAATCAATATCTACTTAGGCTTTCAGCTTCACGGTTCGATGCCGATATTGGCCAACCGGCTCAACACGTTATACGTGTGAGTGCTGATAAGCCATGGTAAATATACCATTCAAAAGCTGAGTTAAGGTGAAGGTGGTGTCGGTAGTGTAATGGATTAGCACATATCCCCGGAAAGGATGAAGTGCGGGTTCGAGTCCCGTCCGGCACCGAAGCTTTTGCCCATAACTCAGCAACCTTCTAGTAAATTATAGTTTTCGTAAAAATAGGAGATGATATGTAGTAATAGCGAATCTGCTTCTGAGCTGTAAAGTTTACAACGCAGTGGTTGAAGTCTCTGCCCTGAATTCTATGGATCTGAACGAACTAAATAAATTAAAGCTCAGATTTTCAATCAACTGGTTAGATTGGGCAGTAAAACCTAGTCAAAGGCTCCTGAACCTACGACAGCCACGCTCCTTCGTGTGCGATCAAATCGCAATGCAAAAAGTAATCGTAGAGCGCGGTGACCGATTTCAAGTGTGCTGGTTTACACCTATCCCCTGGATATCAGACTCTTTTGGAACAATGGAAATGCTGACGTTCTTAACGACAGACTTACGGATTTTATTGCACAGGCATTCAACTACCACTGCACTCAAAGACCAAGAGAGGTCGGGTCTGTGTCACTTCGCAAAAAGTCAAGCAAATTGAATCACTCAATCTTCTTCTTCATAGGCTACAATTTGTAGTACTCAAGTGACTTAAATTCGATTGTGAGTACAAGGTTTGTATTCAAATGCGCTTTATTTATTTATGTATTTATGCGTGCTGTTACGCGCCGTCATAAGACACGTTGGTAAAGTTAGATTCACATTTCCAAAATTCAGCGATTCCGGAAAGCCACCGACAGATCGAACGTGTGCTCTAGTCTCTGCGATCTATCCGCCAAACTTTAATCCTTTTGAAAATGTGAGGAATTTACAATTTTATTGATTTCTGTTTTCTCACGTTTTTCTTTCTCGTTTTATTTTTTATGTGATCGGATAGTTTCAGCTGATTTGCCACTGTTCCAGATTAGCCACTGACAGAATTTGAGGCGCTCGTTGAAGCAACTCCGTCATGGATAACGTATCGCTCCTGGGTCCACCGACACAAGTGAAAGTTCTGAATCAGGTGGGTCCACAAACAACTACTACAAACTCTTTTGCTTTTCTTTATAGTAGTTTTGTTCGAAGTGCTACACAGACTCTCCATCTGATCATCGAATTATGCTCAACAGAGAGGTGAATAAGTAAGCTTAATATGATGGTGGTATGGCTCTCAAGGAAACGAAGGTTTATTTTTTTTCATTCTGCAGTTTCCACATAATTCTCTGCTGTTTCTCCTTCGTTGCTCCGTCTCTGATTATCATCTTCCTTCTTTTCATTCTTGACTTCACATCTGAAGCCAGCAGAATCAAAAACTTGGATGTTTAGGGGTGGATAGGGAACAGGAAGAATCATGAGTTTGAATGGGCCGTAGTGGTGCAACTCGCGGATGAAAGATGCACCCGAAAGTTTATAGCCAGGCCTTACCTTTATAGGCCGACCCCCGACTAGGTACGCCCTTCCCACATGCAGTAAATGAGACCTGAGTCTCATTTACTAAGTGAATGTCTTCACCACCTCCGCACATCACAGACCTATCAGCGCTGCGAAGTGCCGCTAAACACATGTTGCGATTAAAATTGATGGGGGGAATGGGACCCTCTCACAGTTTTTGAACATCTCATTTTATTTTTTCACCCATAGCGGCGTTAATTGACGACTCTATTCGAGAGGAATCGTCCACGAATTTCTATAATTCCAATTCCTCTTGAAATCTAATTCCTCTCAAAATCACTCAGCTGGATACAGCACATGAACAGAAGACCGAAAAAAAACCGAGAAATTTCTTTATTCCGTAGCGGAAGTTAGAAAACTGAAAGAAAAGCAAGACGTTCGAATTCCCGCCGCATGTCCCCTCATCACCTTTGAACAACTGTAAACATGCAGTGCGCAGTTCAAATTTTCGCGCCTAATCACTGTGCGTCTGTAACCATCAGACTTTCGATTCCTTGTTCCTAAGCCTTTAGCGTCCAAATCCACTCGGACGCCACACCCCGTCGTCCGTCACTTTGGGGAGCTCTATCTCAATGGCATTCTTGTATATCGCGTGAAGCTTTGTATGCGGTGTTTAGTGAGTGAACATAACATAAGTATGTGGGTAACAGAAGAACTTCAGTTTCCGTGGACGATTCCTTTGGTGTTCTTTCGAGAATCAGCAGACGACCACATTTTTTGCCTCCATGTCGTTGTAATTTTTTCAAGTACATACGGTCCTATGCCGCTACCGCTCCTATCCCATTCAATAGAGGCTGATGCATGCGAATGAAGGCATATTCGGAGCAATCAACTAAAATGCCATATTAGAGCGCACGCTAAATCGTGTTTGTCGTCATCATGAATTAGCGGCTTAGTGTTCGTCATCTTCGAGACGATACACCGTAATTCTTTCGATTTTAGAATCGCACCGTTATAAATACGGTTACTTTGGCGGCACATACAAAAACAACCATCTTCAGCCGATCATATACGTACATAGTAAAGCTAACAGTGATGACATTAACCCATAACGAACGGCGTGCGCCACCCGTGGCGCACCCTAGAACTGGACCTGGGGACGGCGTGCGCCACCTGGCGGCGCACGACATTTAAAAAAATTTTTCTTCTAATTTTCCAATATTTCCAAGAATCTGATTATACACGTATACACTGCTAGTATTGGAGAATAGCATATGTTCTCAGGACCGGTGCAGCAAAAAGTTCACCAGAGATACAACAAATCAGACAAATAGATGACAATTACCGTTTTTAGTTACAATATGCAAACTGTAGAATGTATGGCAAACTTGCAAACATGTCAAGCAATAGATAGCCCTACATGAGGAATGTTTTGTGGTTACCCTTTGGCATGGAACCCCGTTCGTGTGTGCCGTAACAAAACCTGCGTTAGGTGCCGGCGTTTATCATAGTGTGGCGCGCCAACACCCTAGGCACGTTTTATTCCGGCATAATGAACGACAATGGAAGCCCGAAACAGCAAAAATGGTGAAACGAAGGATTCACCTGAAGTCAAACCAATAGAAAAATCAAGAAGAGCTTGAGAACAGTCCAATGCATGTCAAATGTAGCAGAAGTGATATTTGGGCTTTCAGGAATACGAAAAAAGCGAATAGGGTCGAGTGTGACAGAAAGTCAGAGAGCAATTCGTGCTGAAAAGCGAAGTGTATGCTGACAAGATCCTACGATAAATAGATTGCGTGTAGTGAAAACAAGAAGTGATAAGTGTAGTGAAAATGTGAAGTAACAAGAAATCGCTGAAGAGTTTGAGTGCGATCTGTGTTACTTTGGCACGCGCCAACATTTGTATTCCCGTCGGCACCCTCTTGACGAGATACCCGCCTGCGTATGCTGGAACAAAACCTGTTCTGGGTGCCGGCGTGCGCCACCGGTGGCGCACGCCCGCGAGACAAAAAAAAAAAAACGCGCCCGTCGCAGGGGCCATCCCGCGCAAAAACGCCGCCGTCCGTTATGGGTTAACTGACAGCAACTAAAAATCCCGAAAAACCATTTTAGGATGAGAAGGTAGTGCTGAAGAAGTTTTGCCGACAAGATCTCTCGAAGGATCTCACGAAAGGGGTTATGGGCGTCATCCTGTTACCAGCGCTGTTGTTACAGCAGGCGAAGGACTTTCCTAGAATTCCCTTTATTTTACATTTGATCATTGACCCTTAGCAGCCTTTTATTGATATAGACCGTGACAAAACCAAGGGTACCCCGTATTTCCTTTCACTGTCACGGGTTCCAACTTGCCGTTGGTATTTTGATTTTGATTTACTAGTAGCAAAATAATTTGTGGTTTGATGATGGAATTTTCGAGACATTATAGATGTATTTAGTAAGTAATAGCAGGTTTGTTTGTGAAAAAAAATCAACGCGTAATTTTATATTGGGTTGGGGAATAAGTCCCCGCCGTTTTTTTCAATCCCGTTTTTTACATTGTTCCCTGCATCTTTCGACGAAGCTTATATATGTTTTCGATAGAGCTTTTTCTGCTTTATAAAACGCTACTATCTGCTTTCGATTCCTTCAACTACCTAATAATTATGTGGTTTGGAAATGAAGTAAGCTGAAGGCAAAAATTGGAACTTGCGCACCTCATCTCTCTCGTCTGCCATCGAGATCAAAAAATGTATGTGTATATGTTATCGATAGAGCTTCTTTAGCTCGATTAAACGATACTACATTTTATTCAAATCGCTCAACTTTTCACTGTTTTAAGACTCACAAATGCAGTACTCACAAAAGTGTGCACTTTCGTTATCTTCTCTTCTTCGCCTACCGTCGAGATTAGGGAGAACGTTCATATATGCATTCAATAGAGCTCTTTTTGCTCTACAAAAAGATACCACCCTTCTTTTGCATCCTCTCATATTTTAGCATGTAGGGATAAGCTTCCTTCTGTTTTTCAATTCAAAATTGCATAATGAATATGAATTTTTTTGGCAGGGTATTTTGTATTATTCGATTTTCTTTTTCAGCTCTTCTCATTCATTCGTGCTCTTTTCGCTCTGCAAGACTGCGTTTACGGATTTTGTTCTAAGTGATTTTTGCCATTTTTCAGATCATTTAAAAGTCGACGAAATCGAGCTTTTTTGACTACACGTGACGAAAATGCTCGACTTCGTCGACTTTTAAATGATCTGAAAAATAGCAAAAATCAATTCGGACAAAATCGGTAGACACTATTTTATAGAGTGAAAAGAGCTCTATCGAATGGTGCGGAACAATCTGTCAAAAAAGTCTATTTTCATTACGCAATTTTGAATTGAAAAACAAGTGGAAACTTATTCCTACATGCTAAAATATGAGAGGATGCAAAAGAAAGGTGGTATCTCTTTGTAGAGCAAAAAGAGCTTTATCAATGCATGTATGCACATCCTCTCCAATCTCGATGGTAGGCGAGGAAGGGGAGATAACGAAAGTGCACACATTTGTGAGTACTGCATTTGTGAGTCTTAAAAACAGCAAGGAGCTGAGCGATTTGAATAAAATGTAGTACGTTTAATAGAGCTGAAGAAGCTCTATCGATAACATATACACGTACATTTTTTGATCTCGATGGCAGACGAGAAAGATGAGGTGCGCAAATGCCAATTTTTTCCCTTCCGCTTACTTCATTTCCAAACCTCATAATTATTAGGTAGTTGAAGGAATCGAAAACAGATAGTAGCATTTTGTAGAGCAAAAAAAGCTCTATCGAAAACATAGATAAGCTTCGTCAAAAGATTAAGGGAACAATGTGAAAAACGGGGTTGAAAAAAACGGCGGGGACTTATTCCCCAACCCAATATATCGCTCGAAGTGGCTCATCCCTTTTTGTCGGAAAGCTCATAGGTAGCCTCATATCTATAAATATCGATGCAGATTTGACATCGTCAATTTTTCATCGTCGATTTAATTCACTAAAAAATCAAAAAAAGGAAGAAACACTCTAAAAAGGAGGAGAGACTCTCTCGACTAAGCTACAAGAAAAATGTTCTCAAGAGCTCATCATAACGAGATGATGACTATTTTAATTGTATTTGATTTAATTAATTAAATGAGTGACTTTTTCCAACTGGAGTTTGTTTGGTTATGTTCATAGAGGGTCATGGGAAATCGTTCAACTTTTTCAATGCATATTTAGAAGGGAGTATATAAAATACATCATGTGGTTTTTTAGAAAGGAGTATATAATATACATCATGTGGTCTCTCTCCATTGGAAGGTGGAATGATGAAATATACATAGGAAGGGGATTTAAAAGCTACACTGGACACGAATATAAGGTAATTCCATGAAAGCAGTAGGAATGCAAAACTGTCGCAGCGGGCAGGGTTCGAACCTACGCGGGCAATGCCCATTGGATTTCAAGTCCAACTCCTTAACCACTCGGACACCGCTGCATACGGGTGGACGCTATAAATGCTATATCAGCTAAATGCTGTGCGGAGAACATGGGATGTTCGATAAAGACAACGTAGTTTTAGAGTGAGCTTCTTTGAAATGTCACCAAATCAAAAAAACCTTCATGAACCATTCAAAATCATCACTTGAATTTTTAAAAATGTATAGTACAGCCGTGTTTTCCTCGCTATCGAATGCTTTAACTAGAATATTTGTTAGGTGATAAAAGATAGTATTATAAAATTGAGTTAAATTACTTTGATGTACCTTAATACACAATTCAATTTGAACATTAGAAAGACCTTGGTACGACTTAATGCTGGCCTTCTATTTCCGGGGTATGGAATCATTAAGCCACGTTTTCCAAACCATCCTTTCCAGCCATCTTTAGCTGTTTGTTTTTTTCTCAAGAGAAAATAGCCGCTCTCGAGGAAGTTGTTACGGTGAGTGCTTTCAGTATGGTACCATTTTCTCTCCTACGGAGATTGATCCTTCTCAGAAGAGAATCGCGTGATAGAGGGAATTAAGGATTCAAAAGATTACTAAAGGGGTTTGCCATTCAACAAAGACCATGTTACCATTGTATCCTTTGTTAACCTGAAAGAAGCATCGCGTAATATTCTCATATCCTACATATTGAATCGGACACAGCAGCTTTGTGAGTTTTGGAGAACCACTCGGAGAAGGGGCTGTTTTCGATTGGATAGTGGGAAGGAAGAGTGTTCGATGAGTGCTGGTTTGCGTTTCCTCTCGAAAAGTATTTCTAGGAAAGTTATTCCATGCAGTGCTCGACCCTCCTTTCACAAAATATTTTCTTTGGCACGCTAGTTTGGAAAAACTGGCGAGCACCCACCTGGTTTTTGGGGGCGTGGGTGGGATCATTTGCATTTGTCTGCCACTAATCCGAGAGCCAAGGAACGTCTGTTTTTGCTTGAGCGTGGGGGAAGGTCCTTTAGAGTGCTTGCACAGTATCTTCGTGAAGAAAGGATTTGCATTACATGAGGATTAGTTCACCTATCTGGAGCTCTTCTCCTCAGGCTACCGACTCGCATGCCTCCAGAGATGAAACGCGGTCTTTGCAGTGAATGAGCTCTTCCGTGGAATCAATCAATAATCAATGAAGTATGACCACAAGAATGAGTTAAGAAAACATCGAAGTCATTTGGATCTGCCGAAAGGAATGTTTTCGATTGCAAATCCCCACAACGAACATATGGCGTCCAACAGTAGCTACTTTTCTTCCTGCTTTGACTCTTTTCATTGACTAACTCTTGTTTTCCTTGTTTTTGTTGTTGCTGGCCTTGTTTACCGTTTAGAGGCAACAGATTTGCCCGAACGCAAAAGAAATCAGAAAAGGTCAGACTGGCTCCATCCGCGCAGCATCTCCGCACTATCGAAGAAAGACGAATGTTATACACCCACGCTTTTTCCTAGGGCACCGCTGCTGACAGGGTCAAACATTGTGTTGCGGGTTTTTGAGAAACACGACTCCCCCTCCACCATCCCCAAAATTACCGTGAAAATTCTGCACCCCCTCTCCTACCGTTTTAACTGATGAATGGATGTCTTTCACGTAGAAAAAAACTCGGTCTCAGTAATCAAAATGTTATTAAAGTTTGAGTCTGGTTCCACTCAAAATATCTATCGAGGACGTTTTCACTTGATTGCTCACGAAATTGTTGACCAGTTGAATATGGCTCCTTTTTTCAGTTTGAAATACAATCCTTTTGAGAATTTTTCATCCTCACTTAGTTCCGTGTACGGATTTGCTTCAAAATTGATGGAAACATGCACAGTGGGTGTCAAAAAAGTCATTGAGCTCGCGGTTCACTTCCGCCAAGCGCACAAATAGAGGGTAACGATGGAGATAAGATTATTAGGGCAAAATATCTCCGGAATATATGTAATTCTTATTGAATTGAGTTTTATTCGGCTAACGTTTCGGCCTTGTCGCCTTCGTCAGAGCCTGGAAAGTCAAAGATAAATGCGATTGGTCCTCCAAAACCATTTCAAACTTACAAAATAGTTCTGTCTAGACCAGAAGAGTTTCGAAAGGAGTCGTAATCCACAACCACAGTGGGACTAACCTGTAAGCACGACCGGCTGTCGTTGAGGCAGACCGAGAAATGGGGCAAGTGCACTTGTTACGGCTATGCACTCATCTTTCCTGTTCATTTTGGGCTTTTTGGCGTTTATCGAAAATGCCTCCAAAGTTTTGCGAGCTGGAGTCTGGGGCTCGCGTGACAAAATCCCTACAGTTGCCTCAAACTCCACATCTCCATGACATCGCAAGCGGTGAGCACCCAGAGGGGTCTCAGGCCTCGATTTCTTCAGGCCGTCGAGGTGTTCCTTGATTCTAGTGTCGATTCCAGACTAACTGTTGCCCGAAGGACGTTGGAGGACTTTCGACCAACTGGACTGCATCGTCGAGACCGCATCTGCGTAGAACTCTCCTAACAGCCGAGCTGATAGCAACGCTTATGAAAGGCATGCAGAACTGTACCTTTTCGCCCTCGTCGGATTCAGGCCTCGGATGCCCTCTCATGGATGGTCCAGGAAGAGGCTGCTCTTTGGTGGTGATGGAGTAGCCATTTGCCTGCGCTATCTTACGGGCTAGCTTCAAGCAATCTTCTCTCTCCTGAGTGCCCGATGACATCCTTTTGGAGAACAAATCGCATTTATCTTTGACTTTCCAGGCTCTAACGAAGGCGACAAGGCCGAAACGTTAGCCGAATAAAACCAATTAACATCTTGGTCACGGCTACAATAAGGATTACATATAAATAAACACAATGCCAAGATTTAGAAAGTCGAACTTGGATACTTATCTACGGAATGCTTCTCTAGAAGCAGGAGCAAGCGAGGCCTACCATTTTCGCCGTCGTGAATATATGGAGCCTACGGTCGGCAAACTCGGGCTTCAGTTATCTACGGCAAGAGGGTGCGCCTCGAACAGCGGTGCTAGCTTCCATAGTTTGATCCTTCGGTTCATGGAAGTTGTAGAACTTTTGCTGCTTGGACAACGGTGCTATGATCCGAAGGGCCATTTTTCATGCCTCAAACCCTCCCCCGAAGGGTTTTAATGCTGATGGCACGTTCTGGTTTTCGGAAACGCAGGGCACTGAGGACCGGGAGAAAAGAAATGTTCAAAGCACCACCCAGTTCAAATCCTCTCAGGTACCCAGGGTGAACGGACCTTTTCAATGTAGTGAACGAGTGAGGAAATCTCGAATTTTGCCGAGTTGAGGTGACACATCATGTTCACCCGGAATAAGCTCCCGATCCTGTTCGTGCACAAGGCTGTAACGGAGTTTTGTGATAGAGTGAGGTCTGTGGTCATGCCATTGAGCTGAATCAGGACATATGACGTCAAAGTCAGGGCTGTATGTGATATTTTTGGCTTACTGCTAATCGCCTCGATACTGCTCCCACAAGGCAAGTTAATGATATGTTCACTCGGAATAAGCTTCCGATCCTGTGATCGTCAGAAGGCTATTACGGAGTTTAGTGATAGATTGAGGTCTGCTCTCAAACACAGGGAAGAGTACTCATCAGATTCTGCTGAAGTTCACTAATATAGGGTTGAACGTGGATGGAAAATAGTTACTGTTCTTTTCGTGCTCAAAAGGGATGATTTCAGGATGAATTCGATTCGCGTTTCAATTTTATCCGTTATAAAAAGAAGAAGACCAATTGCGAGCTTGTCCAACGGATCATCATCAACAACTTCAGCAGCTACCATTCCGCAAAAGATTTGATGCCGTTTTTGAGCTGGATCAGGACGTATGACGTCAAAGCCAGGGCTGTACGTGATATTTTTGGCTCACTGCTAATCGCCTCGATGCTGCTCCCACAAGGCAAGTTAATGATATGTGGGATCGCGTCTTCTTCTACCCGTGTCCATGCGAGCTGCTTGCGAGCTAGGGGTGTCGTGTGTAGTAGGGTTTCAAAGCGATCGCATCTACACTGACGCTGATTTACACCCCAACACTGAATTCGCTGTAGGACCCAGCTACTTACGAGGCCTCTAGTTCGCATGACACGCGCCGCGTTGTTTTGTCCTAACGGTAAACATCTCTTTTTACATTGAAAGAATAGTGTAGGTTTGCAGAAGGTGAAGTGAGTGCTAGAAGGCCCATCGTCACACTCACCTTCGAATCACCCACTGCATTGTGGGTAGGGTAAAGAATACAGGCACTGTGACACATTCACATGTTCCACGAAGAGTGAAACTAACCAAACCTTTCCCCCTTCCACCGATCAAGTCGTTATAAAGTTGTTGTGGGCACTCGATGTACGTAAGACTTGTCCAAGATGGCGCCGTGGAACTGGCCGCGCACCAAGGGATAACCAACGCTTTCTCGCGTGACCTGACCTGGTTAGACTTTCCTGACCCATGTTTTAAGGATGTGGGCTACCTTGTTATCTTCCTTTCCTTTCTGCGTATTCCACCCTATCAGGCTTTTCGCTATCCTTTCTGACCACAGCCATCCACCCAGTGGCCGCAGAGAAAAGGCTTTGTATGACGTTTTTTTACACATTTTCTTCCAAGCTCCTCATAATTCCCAGCCCATGGTTTGCACCCTTAGCCCTTCTTGTCTATGATCCTCCGACCTTCCCAGCCCGCACTCATACCAATTCCTGTTTCCTATTTTTATCCGGCTGAGAGCTCTCTGCATGGCTTTCTCACTCCTGACTCCGTTCTGCTGCCCCCAGCGGCTTGCCCATCTCTCCATTCGCATTTCAGTGGAGTGTAGTGGAGGTAGGCCAGCATTCGAAGTGGGGCGGGTTGCCGTAGCTTGCAGCCTTACGCCTTTGCGTGCTGCCAATTCAAGGAGGCGAAGGGGTTCGCTGCACGGCGCTACATAACTTGCGTCGAGCAGTGGCCCATTCCGAGTACCTTGGCCTGCACGCGAGTGTAACTGTCTTTCGTTCTTCAGTAGAGTATCGTTGCCGTATATCTTCTTGTATAACCCCTTCACTAACATTAACAGCTCTGTAGATTCTACCTTTGAAGCACATTTCACTTCCCCTCCCCGCCCCGCCTGCAAGGCAGCGCTCATACTCAACGTCGGCAGGGCGTGGCTGATTTCACGGGCAGTGAGGCAGAGTGGTGCGAGAGAGATGCAGAGATGAAACAGGGAAAGAGACAGGGTGGCATAAGCAGAGACGCACATTCACGAATCCATCCCTAACGCCAGCACCGCACAGTATGAACGCGACCTAAGAAGGCACTCAATGGAGCGACGCCATTAAAATGTCGTTAGCGGGCGTAATTGCCGCACCTTTCGACGGTGTGGCAAGTATGCCACACCTCTCTCCTATCAATGATGATCCAACGAGCACTTCCTATCTTTCGATTCGGACAGCTTGGAACGTGGCTTGGATTTTCAAAGTGTTTGCTCCAGTATGGAAATGATGGTACAATGCAAAAGCGCAAAGAAAGAAAAAAAGGAAAAGAAAGCAAAAAATCAAAATTGACCTGTACTTTTTGAAAGCAAGTAGCGTCGCAACCAATTGGATCGCTTAGTACGTAGTGTCTCCCAAGGGAAAAAAACGAATCGAATTGACCATAAACGGATAATTTGACGATTGCGCAATTACCTGAAGATTTCACAAGTTGTAAATTGAATACGGCAACAGGAAATATACTTCAGGTGTTATGAACGGCATGCTGTCGTCAGATATACCGGCAGGTTTACTGTCCATTCTACTACCTCACATCGTTTATCCATTTTTTGGATCTGCACGACATTGCTCCATGGGTTTGTTCTTTTTTAATTCCAAGAAACTTGAATAAAAAACGAAAACGGTTCCTGTTTATCTTTAATTTTTGATAACTGCTGTTTATCGCCGCAGCTCGCGATGCGAAAGTTACTACAAGGATGCTGAATTATGGGCAAAAGCTTCGGTGCCGGACGGGACTCGAACCCGCACTTCATCCTTCCCGGGGATATGTGCTAATCCATTACACTACCGACACCACCTTCACCTTAACTCAGCTTTTTGAATGGTATATTTTCCATAGCTTATCCCCGGAAAGGATGAAGTGCGGGTTCGAGTCCCGTCCGGCACCAAAGCTTTTGCCCATAACTCAGCATCCTTGTGGTTCGTGTTAATTTATTTATGTGGTAATATCATTGAGTTAAAACGTTAAACACGTCTCAAAGTGACTAGACCATATGCAGGGATTATGTGAGCATAGTCTGTCATGCAAACAAAACCCATAATTCGGTAATACGACAGTTTCAAAATACTTCCATGTGCTCATCACTCAATTGCACCCATTATTCTGATTTTAATTATAATTGACTTATCTCACCCCGTAGTTACTTGGGAAGAGAGCAGATTTGAACATACTGATTGTGAGGCAGACAACCATGGGTTTGCGTCATTGGGTCCATCTAGGTTAGGTCATGCACAAGGCTCCGCCTCCCCACCCCCTCCACGGTGCGCAGCCTTCCAATAACGGGACCAGCAGCGCACTGGCACGCACGGCGCGGTGACCTAGTTAGAACCCAAGCGATTTGCCGAAGTATTAGCCAAACAGTAAATATCATACGAACCTCGTAGGCTTAGCACAAGCTACTGCTGATGTTGTTTGTGTTTCAGGGTCATTTTCCATAATGTCGTTTCTTGTCTATTCTTCATTACGTCATACCGGCTCCTCTGTGGCTACGCTCACATTTTGTTGCGGATTATTCCAGGTGAGGTGTTTACGGCATTAGAAAACTGCAGCGAAACACTGATAACTAACGAATTGTTAGTGAACAGGGGAACTTCTTCTGACTAATTACCACCAGAGAAGGGAGAATTTCGAATGTTTCTATTTACTAGTATAATTCATAGTCCCACTTTCTACTCCTACGAGAGGCTTGAAATTTGATTTGACAGCATTAGAAATAATATGAGCCGATTATGGGATTTGAAAGTGGAGATGTTAAGTATTAGGTTGGACGGGAAGTTCTGGGACACTTTTTGTTTTTTCCTGTAGAAACCTGTAAAGAATTGTGGGACAGTCCATGGTAAGGGTATATAGATGGAGTGTGAAGGACTCTTCACTAGTCTGGTTATCACCACTATGGCTTCGACAAGCGGCGAATCTGAGCCTATTTCGCGAGAAGGTCTTCGACTGCTGATTCTTCATGAGTACCGCCTTGGTAGTTCTGCGCGCCTGGCGGCCGACAGAATCAACCACTCGATGGGTGCGAACACCACTTCGAAGTCTACGGTGATTCGGTGGTATCAGCGTTTCGGTGAAGGACAGACAACGCTAGAAGATGAACCACGCTCAGGACGTCCTCCGGTCTTCGATGTCGACGCCCTGACAGCTGCCGTTGAAGAAGATCCCCGTTGAAGAAGATCCACTTTGGTGACTGAAGTTACATGTGAATAAAATTAAAATAAATTGAATTTTTCTCACAAGGTGTCCCAGAACTTCCCGTCCAACCTAATAGTAGAACAGTAGAGAATGAACGAAATGGAGGGGTCACACCTGAAAATAAGGACTTCTCATTAACCACTGATACTGCTGGACGGGATAATGCAGGCAGTGAAGCAGCTATGTCAGCCAGCCGTAAGCGTTGTCCCGCCCTCCACAACCACTCGTCCTCAATCAGGAAACCGTACGTTCAGAATGCAACTGAACAAGGCCACAGTGAAAACCCCAAAATGGGGTTTTGAAACGCAAACTTCGTAGCAGATCGGCTTTTTAGAACCGACATCGCAGGAAACTTGTATTCATACTTCTGTTGCATAGATACCTCTGATGCTGTCTTCAAAGAGGGAATGAGATTCGTCAGAACCGCAACACTCATCGAAACGGTGTTTAAAAATTATGTTTTGAAAGTGTACTAGTGATACCTCATGAACGCGCGGAGATGAAATTTCGTGTATTTTGATTCAACATCCGCAGAAAACGCATTATAGCTGGTAGTCCAAGTTCTTACGCGGTTGTGCCAAATTTTCTGTGGAAAGCACATGTTTGAACAACAGGACGTACGGCACAGCCACATCCCTACTGCCAATCCTCTTGCTTAATGATCACCAAGGCTAATAGTGGAATCTTAACGGAAATTTTTCGGAGCTTGAACTTGGGTCGAGCGAGAGCGTTCGGAGCAAATTATGATTGTTGATAATTTTTTTTACAGATGATTCATTTCGCTTTTCCTCTCGACTTCGTGCTTTCATTCGTTTCAACAAATTTGTTGCTGGGATTCCATTTTGGCGTGGCATTACGTATAGTTCTACATCTCCTACCGATGCTCTTGAATATCCACACAGAGCAATGCGACAACATTCCGAATTCTGTGGTAAGAGGCAGCGATTTTTCTGTCACAGACCGAGTATTTCTCATGTTTACTCTTTGTAACCCAGCGTTCTAAAAAAGGTGTACGCTGAAAAGTATTGTACATTTGGGTCAGGCGACACGAGAAAATGGTGGCCGGACCCCTAAGAGCAGTGTCATTCCCAACGAAAGCAGTAAGGCCGCGTTCATACTTTGCGGTGCCGGCGACTGGCGCGGCTGTGTGTCTCTGCGTCTCTTCCTTCGTGCCACTCTGCCTCGCTGCCTGCGAGCGCATCCACGTTCTGCTGATGCAAAGTATGAACGCGGCCCCAGACGGCGTGTACGGCGGCCCAAATGGGCTGTTGTGAGGCGCACCCTTTTCAACAAAATCAAGTAAGGCGTCGAGGAGGTTTACGGTGGACGATATATTCTCCGTACTTGTTTCTGCTTCCCCTTCTCCAACACAGGTGGTTATAGACTGGCGTATACCCCCACGTCAGTATTCGGCAGTGCTGCGAGCGGCGAGCGATGCAATGCGTGTGAGCTAGGCACTTCGCATCAGGTTGTGTCCCCAATGTGAACACCGAATCCTACGCTCAGAATAAGCTAATCGCGCTGGGTCCCAGCTGGATATGGCGTCTCTAACTCTCACGCATCTGTCGCACGACGCACACCATGTGCCAAATCCTAATGTAAGGGTATACACTCCTATAGGAACCAATTGAAGTCTTTTCAACAAGAAGCAAAGTAACTGCAGTCCCTTGCCAGAAATCCCTCGCATCATTCTCGGCCCCAGTTCTGGATACCTAAATAAGTTTTTAAAGGCTGGTGCTTCTCAATCAGTGATTTTCAGTCTGTCGACTCAGTATCACACTGTCTGCTGTCGATGGATTATGTGCCTCTAGCGATGTTTACAATCGCCCTGACGACTCTGCTTGCTTTCAAATGGAAATTGAATGCGTTTATTTCGGATTCAATCGGCACCACCATTCCACATGAACTGATCGTTGTAAGTATTTCGTTATAGTGTTATTTGCCGGCCTTGTTTACTTAAGAAGGCAGCTTTCATACTATGCGACGCCGGCGGCAGGGCGTAGCTGCGGCGTCCCTGCGTCTCTGCGTTTCCACTCCTGCCACACTGCCTCTCTTCTCGTAGAGGCAGACTCGCCCAGCCGCAGGCAGACACGTCGCCACTACCGCACATAACTGCATACTTCCATTTACGCACAAAGAATGTAAGGGAGAGAAAAGGAATTGAAAGGGAGCATGACGCAGTTTCTGTCATACCAGGGCATCCATATTACAATGAGCGTTTCTACATCACGAAGAGTATAACTTCAGATGCTTTTCGCTGCGCTAGCTTCGTACTTCCTCGAACTAGCACCTTCAACCCTACTGCCGGTAAAGGCGGAGTCAATGTGAGTTTTCTATCTACACAATTCCAACAGTCGTCAGGGCTGTTTTTCTTCAAAAGCTTCCGAAACATTTGTATTTCGAGAAATTGTGCTTTCTATCTACACGATTTCAAAAGTCGCAGTTGTTAACTTCAGAAGGCCTCTTTCATACTAAGCTTGTACATATACTGAGTCTAGTCCGAGGCTTCCGTCCTCGTGACGGCTTGAATCGTAACTGCTAATCCGATGGAAGGTAGATTAGGCGGGGTTGAACGAGACATGCGCTATTAGGACACACAACGTGAATTGGCGAGCAACGTTATGCGTGCGAGCTTGGGGCGATTGCATGAGGCGTAGTTGGGCAGCGAATACCGCGTCGCACGTATTATTTCAGGCGCTTAGAATGGCTCTATATATGGCATTCCTAGTTCGCACGGTGCTCAGCGAGAGGCAAGTTTTCTCTCCAAATAACGAAATGGCACACCCCAACGTGGACTAGAGCCACAAACTAGGATCGTACTTTGGTAGAAAAAAGGAAATAGGTCGTATTTGAGCCCCTTGTTTCTCGAGCAGCTTCCAGTAATTTGCTGATTTTGAGTGACTCTCAGAGTCAGGTGGTCCTTGTACAGTCGCTGATCGTCTCAAAAATCTTTGGAAATGAATAGGTGATCAGGATTCCTCAACATCTCTTTCCACAACGCTCCCTCCCTATTCTCAACCCAAAGTAAGAGCCTTTCTATTTTCTAAGGAAATATAACCCTTCTTCCTGAGGACTGCACCCGTGATTGCCTCGTCCGAAGGTTAAGGCTTGATATACCGATTCCAAAAAAAGCGAAACAGCTGTAGTCTTCGAAAAACTGGCAAAAAGTCATATAATAAAGGGAAATGGATAAACTTTGTGACGTTTACCAATCCTTCCTGAGATGCGCCGCGCAGTCTCGTTACATTCAGAATCGTAATGGTAGGTGGATACGAATTGGCCTATACAGCGACAAGCGGGGCCAGAGAGCCAATGTATAAGTCAGTGCTTTTATCTTCCCAGGCAGAACTGGTTCCAATTCACCTGCGCCGGACGAATAGAGGGCTTGGTTTACCTGGGTGGGGGGAAATACGCCAAAAAATCGCATGGCCGCCCGCGGCGGGTGCGAGCAGCGAGACAGTGTGGCAAAGGTGGAGGAGACAGGGTGGCGTGGCTGGAGGAGGCAGTGTGGCATGGCTGGAGTGCAGAAGTCACGCAGCCACGCTCTGTCGGGCTCCCAAGGCAACATCGATTCGCAAGTCGTACTGGTGGCGCCGCAAGTGCGACGCCGCTGACGCGATTTTTTGGCGTATTTCCCCCCCCCACCCGGTTTACCTGGGCGTGCATTGATGCGTGACTCGATTTCTACATGGGTCTATAGTACTGTAATCCAAATTATGCTGACAAAGAATCGTGCATAGAAATTCTAGGACTTCAATTTCTGTTGTTAACTCTTCACTGGATGCAGCACTTGAACAAAATGGAAAAATTCTTAATTCTGAAGCAGATTACGAAAACCCGAAATAAAAACAGTTTGTCGGATTCTCACCGGCGGACAACTCGCCAAGAGACTTCGGCGGGAAGGCGACAACTCACAGTTTCGCACCCGGTTTTCGAATCTGTTTCCCACACTGCATCGTCAATCTCGTGACCGTCGCCAATTTCCACCGCCCTCGAGGCTCCACCTACGATACCGGCATGGACAAAACTTCGAGGGATGCGCCTTCACCCCTTTTGATTTTTCACGTGAAGTTTTGTAGCTCAGATTGGCTCAACTTAGCTCAAGCTCAAATTTCTGTGAACGATATTGCTAACTACGTTTTCTTGAACCGAGTAATAGCTTGAAAAAATTGTATCAGGTGTGTAACTCTGCGAGGTTGTCAACTTCACTGATTGGAATCAATCTAGGTCTCCTGCGATTACACTGCCTTCTCTTCCGAATTCCTACGTTATCGTTGACGCTTTTGCTATCTTTTTGTTTACCATGGTTTCCCATATAAAGGCTGTTTCCTCCCGGAGTCAGCAATCTGTCAATAAAAAGCAGGTGGGAGAAATATTCTGATGAAACAGTCATTTTCAGTGGATCACTTTCTTTATCTTTAGGAGCTCTTCTGCACATCCATCATTTCACTGCTGTCAAGTCCATTTGGCCTACTTCCAGTGGCGAGTTCCATACATGGTAGCCAGATTGATTGCGAAACCTGGAATTATTCACTTGTACGTTTCAGCGGAGTTCGGCTGCAAAGCGCAGACCTGCAGAGCGCAAGGCAAACTGGCGCTTCGTGGGACCACAGGCGGTTTTGCTCTTGAAAGGGTGCCGTGTCCCGCTGGGAGGTGCATGTCTTTGATGATCCCATACTGATGCACTTCATTCTACATCAATCTCTCGTTCATGGAAGCGCTCACCTAAGCTACAGTGACACTGCGACATACTCTGACATACTCTGCGACACTGCGATCCTGCGATTGAATGTGTTATAGTGCGCGCTGTCACTTGAAAGCGCTGTCTTCTCCCCGCAGTGCTGTCCTCTCAACATCCATGGCTACCCTAGGTCGCGTTCATACTTTGGGCCTGGGCGTGTCTACGTTCACAAGCAGTGAGGCAGAATGGCACGGTGGACATGCAGAGACGACGCAGGCAACAAGACGGAGTAGCATAGGCAAAGACACAGAGACAGACAGCCACGCCCTACCACCAGCACCGCACAGTGTGAACGCGACTTGCGGCTACCTAGTGACAAACGTTTCGCGTACCTCATGCGTCGGTGTTTCAGTGTTCACTCAGACTGCAGTCGGACTGCGAAATGTTAGCAAGACATAAATGCGGCCTTATGATTCGCACACACACATGCCTGTGACTTATTCTGCAAAACTGTGCTTGTTCTTACCACCGAAGGGTTTCAATTTCCCATGGAACTTTGAAGTGAGACCTAGTGGAACTATTGGGTCTCGAACGCGGATTACAAGTATAAGAACTAAAATTGCAAAGTGCCGTCATGAAGCGATTTCAGGGTGGGTGGGGAGAGGTCGAAATCGGCTTTAAATTTGCGACGACCAGTGACCGGGTTTATCGCTGGCGTGACTCACCAAGGTAAAGGTGCAATCAGGAGAGGAAATGGACAAACCCACAGTTCACTATGTACTTCCAGAGCGAGCGCACTATCACTGAGCCACGATGATCGTTACTGCTCTCACGGCCAGCCTCGTCGGTGCGTACTTCAAACAAAATATCCCACCCGCACTTTGAGTCCTTCTAACTCGCTTTGGAGCGCACTTTGCAGTTTTGGTTATCATAATGTAATCAGCATTCGAAACCTCATTACAAAGTTTCACAGGGAATTGAAACCCTTCCTCACTTAGCGGCTTGTTTCACATATGTACCTGAGAATAAAATAGGGCTCTTCTCAAACATCACTATCACGAAACCGCGAATTGAGGAAAATAAACTAAATTTTGCTGAAATTGGGGTGCTTATCAAGATTGTAAGTTCAATTTTCGCCCCGCAAACGCCAATTTGGCGCCATTCGAGCCTGATTGAATTGGCACATGAACTTTTTCAAACCACTAAATTCTCTGGAAAAATTCTACACGAGGGTTATTTGGGTTGCTGATCACAGATATGTAGTGGAGGGGCACTCATATATGCTTCCGCACCAATCACCTGATGCTATTCCGGTACCATACCTTTCCATAAGCGGCCATATAATTTTGCTTAAGCCTCACCCTCCTCCGGCACGATGGGAAGGGGTTTTCCTTTCCCTTAGGGTTTATAAAATAACGCCAGACCCTGCTGTCGGTGGGATGGGTCTCTGCAGCTACTTACATTAGCACCCTACTACTGTCATAAATGAGAAATGATCAAGAGTAGCACCATTCGAAGCACGTATATTGGTGATCAGAATACTGCATCATCTTCATATGGATGCTCCAAAATCATTTAGTGAAAAAAGTGTCGCGTGAAATCAGTGCAAATGGCGTTAAATGGCGCAAACGTGCATACTGGATGTCATAATGGTGACCAGTGCTCCGAATTACCTCATCGAGAGAAATGCGAGTGGTGCGTAAATTGACGAATACCATCATAGTAGTTACGAGGGACTGTCTAACTGGATTATCGCGCCACGCGAATTTCTTCACCGCGCGAAAAATTCTTTGTTGGTACCGTTGTGAATCGGCTCAGTTCACAACGGGACCAGCAAGGCATTTGTCCCGCGCGTTGCCCCAATTGTGTGGCCCAATGACCACCTGGAGGGTTCTGGCGCACAAGCATCATCTGGCCTTCGCCCTCACACTGCACTCATTGCTTCGAGAGGTATGCAGGTTGTGGATAGTGTATCCAAATAGGTTATACAGAATACCCTCCACGGTAGAAGGCAGAGAATTCGTGGGGATGAGTACTACTTCTTTGACTTTATGATCATGTGGACATCCATCGTATTTTTTAAATTCAGGTAGATATTTTATAGATGAGCAACCTTGTGTCGACCTTATGGATGGCTCTCGCTTTGTATTTTATACGACCGATTGTTGAATTGATACCTTCGGTAATCATTTGTTAATTTTTCTTCTCCATAGCCCACTTTCAGGTTGTTCAGGTGATTCCAGACCTAATCAAATCATTTTCACTTTAGAGCGTTGTAATAGCGATGATTTTATCAGCAGTCACTGATGTTTGGACGAATCTAAGACATTTGCGGGTGCTGTGCTCATCGTATACATGCGATGCGGTAAGTTGTTGTTGTTTGTTGATATAGGCTTAATAGTGCTGTCCAAGCATATATTATAATTAGGGCATATGTGCTAATCCATAATACTACCGAGTTCCCTTTCACCTTTACTCAGCATACTTGTTATGTACAACTTTTGCATCGTGGGCTGCAGCGATCAGCAGCTATCAAAAATATCAGAAATCAGTATCAACTTATGCTATCAGCAAGCACGGTAACTTAAATTGCAAAATTCCGTGCCAAAGGGAGTCAGGGTGGGTGAGGATGGGCGAGGGGGAGGGGGGGGGGGGGTGGGGCCTACATCGGCCTTAAATTTTCGATGACTCATTGATTAGGACGGATGAGCTAGTTCAATGCCGATATTGGTCAACCAGCTCAACACGCTATGTGAGTTATGATAAGCTATTGTAAATATGCCATTCGGAAGCTGAGTCAAGATGAATGGGGTCACGATAGTGTAATGGATTAGCACATATGCCCGGAAAACATGGAGTGCGGGTTCAAGTCCGTCCGAGACGACAGCTTTTGCCCATAACTCAGCATACCTGCAACAATTAGAACAGGATTTCGCAACGCGGCTGCGACGCGAGCTGAGCGCCGTATGTCCTTGGGTATTACGGGGAATATCGTATACTACACTGAGAATGAAGAGCATAATATGGTTATCACCTCCCGAAATGTCCTTTGCTTGTACATATCCGTCACACGCCATGTCTCGAAAATTTGTTCTAATGTTACACACGATGCCGAGTTGTGTGCTATCAAGTTAACGGAAGTTGTAGCAGTTGCTCGCGTTCGCGACTTTCCTTCCATTTGCACTGTTTTGCATCTTCCCTAGACGTTTTCGACTGTTTTTATGTTGCACATGTGCTTTGTGGGGCTGTTGTTAAGCAACTGAAGCAACTGGAGTAGTTGTCTCGAATTATGAATCGTCATCTCGTTGGCAAGCATCAGTGAGTTTTGTCGAGGAGGTGCACAGAACGCGCGACATAAGGTAGCCGGATAGAGAGTCCGAAACAAGAGGAAGATGCAAAGAAATGAGCATTTTGTATCGAACACACAAGATTAGAGGCGATAATCGGCGAAAAAACCCGAATTCAAAAGCGCGACGCTGTGGTGTGTACTCGCATAACATTCGCATCAACACACTGAATTTCCGAGTTGTCCGCTGTAGGAGACGGGCCGCGGGCCCACGTTAATTTTAGCACCTGACTCCCAGTGCAATGGAGTGCCCCTTCCCAACTACATTAGCATCCATGTAAGTACACCCACAAACAATATGAGGGCGAGGCGTGAGTTGGCGAACACAAGAAAGAACAAAAGAAAAAGTAAAAGAAAAGAACATTTTTCTAATAGAAACATCTCCACTTGGCACCATGCCAAGGCGTGACATTAGCGAGTTTGTGCAATGGCGGCCCCTTGAACTCGTCCGAGCTATGACTGGTCTACCGTAGGCCAAAAATTACCCCTTCCGGTGTCTTCAAGATCCAGAAGACTCGAGACTGTCAGAAAGACTACGGGATGGGAGGGGGGGGGGGGGAAGAGGTGGGCAAGGATGTTGTTCATCATATGCTCTGGTGGCAGGGTAAGAATCATTGGCGTCATTGAGATGCTTCGAAAACGTTTTCGAGAATATCAGATTGAGTACTTAGCAGCTCCTGAATAAACTCATGTTCAGACCAGCCTATTCGAACAATCCTGTGGTCAATTTACCTATGTAATCAAATTTTCACTTGATTTGCGTGGAATTTCTTCTTTAGATGATCTTCATTTGTGCTGTGCTGTGTGCCCTTTTCGTTCAGAATTTGAATGTCGCTTTCGTTGAAGGACTCGCCATCGCCCTACTTTCCATCGCTATAAGAACCCAGTGGTAAGCCGTTCGTCAATTGTATGTCATAGTATAGATGAATTTCGATAAATCAAAAAAAAAAGACGAGAATGCTGTGGTTGCTTCTCTCGAGCCGCTTTCATACTTTCCTTTGCCGGCGGCGCTGCGTGGCTGCATGCCTCTGCATCTTCATCTTTACTACCCTGTCTCGCGCTGCCTGCGCCATCTCTGTACCTCTCGCGTGACACTCTACTTCGCTGCCTTTGAACGCATTCACGCCTTTCCGCCGCAAAGTATGAATGCAGCCTAGCACGCGGCATAACCTATTAGGGGACCAGCAAGGCACTTGGCGTGGGCGATGACGCAATTCGCGTGGCGCGGTGACCTGGATGGACAGTCCTGACACATATGCCTTCTCGTCTAGGCCTTCAGCAAATTAATTTTATGATATGTGGGGCACTGCCGGATGAGCGGCACCACGGCATCACGCAGGAACGATCCATAAATTGCACAGCTTGTTTACTCCAGCTGCTGAGTAAGGCATAATTTACGAAATTGCTATGAAATCTCTTGCCAGGATGATGTTTTTTATTCTCTTCTCAATCCAAATTTCCAGATTACGATTGTTCGGAGCATGAGGCATTTTATTTAAAGGTTAAGGCATCGTAAATGCTCAGCAAATAGTAACTCCAAAACATTGTTCAATCCTTCAATATATGATTCTCTTAGTATGTGTGTGTTTGTCTGTTTGTCACGAAGTGCATCTCGCGTCATAGCAACTGTCATCAATTTGGATCACCCATTACTAATGGTCCGTCCCACCCTGCTGAACACCTATGAGTGTCGGCGCTCTGTGAACAACCCGAAGTTCGACACAGTTCTGACGACATCTTCGTCTCTTTGAATTCTACGAGTGGTGAAGGCGATGTAGAAACGTGGTAAAAGGATCCTAGCGGTGGTGGACCGAAAGTGATAGTAGCTGATAAAGGCTAATAAGGAGCATCGGAATGTAAATGTCGCCAAATCCGTTTCGCCTTTCCCGTTGATCCCAAAGCGCTTACGCTCATAGGTGTCAAGCAGGGTGGGCCGGGTTCACCAATATTCGTTGATCCAAATTGATAGCGGTTGATAAGATTCGATAAGGAGCGTAAAAAGGGAGATGTTGTCGAAACGGTTTCGAACTTCGGGTTGCTAGTAGAGCGCCGACACTCATAGGTGTTCAGCAGGGTGGAACGGACCATTAGAAGTGGGTGATCCGCACTGATGACAGTTGATAAGATGTGGTGCGATTTACCATTCGATACTGCGATTCACGTGGATGATAAGGAACGATCTAGATTTGTGATAGCAAAGCAAGTGATTCACTTTCTCATGCGGTACCAGCAATAACTATGGGTATCGACCGCTACTCTATGCGAAATTCCAAATAGCGGTGCATGTTTACTAAGCGAAAAGCATCGATGACTGCTATATGGATCTATCACCAACAGGGTGGAATCAGATGCTCAACAAGTGAGAAAATTGCTGCCAATCGATGCAATCAAATAGAAAAATATCGATCCCTAAACTATCCAAACTCCCGGTGGTGCCCAATCTATATATGAACCAGTTAGCTGGCGCACACTACTGCGCGCGATCAACGTCGATGACGTGCAAAATTGCTTCGATAAAAAGCGACTAGACCGTTTCACTACTGAGAGGCTTTTTTATTACGTCACCTCCTCGGTTTTTTTTTTCAAATTTGAAAGCACAGCTCGAAGCAGAGGAAAGAAAATTATCCTTCGATTTCATAAACAACGGTGACCGTGCTGATCGAACCCATTTTGCAATACATCGCCATGCGCGCAGTAGTGTGTGCCGGCCAACTGGTTTTACTACAACCCGTCTATCATTTCCAGGCCCAGGTGTGAGGTCGTCGTACGAGCTACCGAGAACTGCTTCATAGAAGAGAACAGGTTTGATTTCTCTTCAAGCATTTATTAGATTTTCGAAGGAACTGTGCATGGAAAAATGGTTCCTCTGTCATCCATATATTTATATTGTATTAGTTTGATAAGAGACGCGTGCAAAGTTTCATGCAAAAAAGTTAGAATCCGGCTAAGATACAGCTCCTCAAACTAGCGGACGGGAAGTGCCCCGCCCCGTCGTCCGTCGTGGTTGCAGACGGAGTGTGGGATTGTGCTACTTTACATTCCTACTAGCGTCTCCGAGAGACACAATGAAGGGATGAGCACTCACTCTGAGGCTCCGCCCTTCCGTCCGCCACTTTGAGGAGCTGTATCTTAGCCGGATCTTCACCCTTTCGCGTGGTACTTAGTGAGCAAGTGCAACATAAATATTGGGTTGTTCCAAAAGTCTTGTAGTATTTTTCCAAAAAAAATCAGTAACTCTTGTTCGCTTCGAGGCAGGTCCAGGCGGTTCAGGAATATGGTAGAACGTTCCCTAAGCTTTCTAGAAAAAATATATTGACCCACCAGATCCCGTGGAGAGAGCTACAATGCCCGTTGTCGATACGCACCCAACTCGCGGTGTCATCTAATATGAGCGGTCTTGCGGCACCAAAACGACGGAAGTTGCCACTCCATCAGCGCTGCATTGGGCAAGGGATGTTTGAGCCAGCAACGTCGAGATTGACATGAAGGGCAAACCACGCTTGGGACTGTGCTGATTCTGGGACGCGGAAGGAGTGCTTTTCCGCGAGGTGCTGGTACAAGGCAAGGCAGTCTCCGCTGCCTTATGCACCCACCAGCCCAGCAGCTCGTCGTCGCTGTTCGAGAAAAGTGCCGGAAAAGGTCCGCGGTCACCTTTCTTCATGACGACGCCCGCTCCCATTTCGCGAAAAGTCCCCAGGCCAAGTTATAGGAGCTCGGCTGGGATGTGCTGCCCCACCCGCCATACTCTCCAGACATTGCCCCTTCTGGCTATCACCTTACCCATCCTCTCGGATCCTTCCTGGCCAAGAGAAAATTCGTTGATTATGAATTGCTTGCGAAGGCGATCGCTGACTTTTTCGACTCTCAGAACCCAGAGTTTTGGAAGAAGAGAATCAACGATTTTCCTATAAAGTGGCAGAGGGTTGCCGATAACAATGGTCAATACGTTGTTGCCCAATTGTTATTTGTTGGACGAAAAAAAATAAAAGGTGATGATCGAAAAAAATACTACAAGACTTTTGGAACAACCTAATATATGAGTAACAGAGGAACTCGTCTTTCCGTGTACAATTCCTTTAAGGCGGGATGTCACTCAGAGATTTGAACTTGATTATCTGGAATATTTGGATTTGTGCCCTCTTAAAGTTGGTGCTTGTACTTTTCTTGTTTGTGCACATACTCACGGGGCGTTTAGCTCGCACCCACGGCGTTGCGCACTAAGTGCCACACAAATCTTCTGTTCTGATGGCACACCCTAATTCATGCATTAGAAATGAGAAATCTGTATGAGCTTATCAGCCTTTATTTCCTAATTTTCAGATATGAACACGATGATTCGGATACGCCTTTGCGTATACTCCGATTATCTTCTCCACTCGTCTTCATAAATTGCGAAACCATCCGTGAGCAAATTCAAAAGCAAGCTGCTGCTGTGAAGGGGTTAGGCCTACTTAGCTTGTCCTTCGGCCACATGCCACAATTTGCGCGACTTCCGTTTCCTTTTCTAGCTTGTTTGAGACCGGAATGGAAAGTCGAACGCCATCCATGAGAAGTCAGCCAGTCACGACGGTCCATGAATCTGGTGAATCCAGACGCAGCCTGATTGTTATCACACACGATGCTGACTTCTTGCAAGTGCGCTCTAAAATGCACTTTAGAGCTTTCACATTGAATCTTTCTCACAAATTCCAGGCGAATCCCTCAGATTCGGAGACACTGAAATATATAGTGCTTGACTGTTCCGGAGTTGCTTATGTGGATCCTGAAGCAGTTCGAATGCTTTCTCAGGTAAAATTGCGTTGAAATGATTCTGTCGAGAGTTAATTAGACAAGAACTCCTTGTGCTGGATGAGGAGCAATCATCTGTATGTAAGGACATCCGATTTTTGACAGACGACATGGGCTAACGTTACCGCCACAACCGCTAGTGTTATCTTGGTGACGATGATAGACACCACTTCGCACTCTTCACACTCGTCCATTTGAGGGCGGAGCCTCGCATGACTGTGTTGGGCCGGTACCGTAACCACAATGACTATTTTTGCCAACAAAATAGGGAGTGTGGCGCCACGTACTCCTTTGCTATAAACATATGTTAAAAGCTGAGCTAATCATATTTGCTCTGATTGCTCGAGAAAATTCATCTAAACATTCGCAGTATCAAATTTTACAGATATAGTCAGTATTCGGATATCTATTGATATATCTGGGTCACAATTTAAAGCTCCATAAGAAATAGGAGCCCTTTCCTGCTTAGATCCTAGCAGCTATTTGAGCGGTCCTACCCAACGGTGCCCACTTCTCCGTCTGTTTGGATGAGGCCTATTCTCATTACTGTTCTCGATATGTTAAAAACCCTTGAGTAGCTTCTCAGACTGCGCAGTGGGGGCGGAGCTCCATCAAGGCTATCCCAAAAGTTCACTCTGAACCTATTACTCACAGACGCTCTCAGACTGCGACCGCCTCCCACTTAAAGGAATCGTCCACGGAAAAATCCGTTTCTTCGTTAACCTTATATTATTAATATGTTGTTTGCCTAATAAGAGCCGCATGCAAAGTTTCACGCGAAAAAGTGAGAAGTCGGCTCAGATACAGCTCTCCAAATTCTTGGCCGGGTGGGCGGGGCCTACGAGTAAAGGCCGCGTGCCGTTGTCCGCCGCGGTCGCGAACGGAGAGTAGGACTGTTTACGTAACTTTCTGTTCCTACAATGCGCCTCCGACCGCGGCGGACGACGGAGTGGACATTTGCTCGAAGGCTCCGCCCACCCCGCCTAAACTTTGTGGTGCTGTATCTCATCCAGATTCATATTTTTCGCGTAATTTGCATGCGGCCCACATTAGGCGAATACAACATAAATATATGGTAACATAAGAACTCATTTTTCCGTGGAATTCCTTTGAGCAACAGTCGTTCGTGCAGGCTTTCAGGCCGAACACATGGTCCCCATCGTATCTCAAAGGAATCCTTGAGGGAAAGAAAGGAACCTTTTTGCTACCCATATATTTATGTTTTTTTGCCTAATGTGGGCCGCATGCAAAGTTTCACGCGAAAAAAAATGTGAATTCAGCTAAGGTACGGCACCACAAAGTCTCGGCCGGGTGAGCGAGGCCTCGGAGTAAGTGCTCACCACCTCGTCAACCGCGGTCGGGGGCGCATTATAGGAACAGAAAGTTACGTAAACAGTCCCACTGCTCGCTTCTAACCGCGGCGTAAGCCGGACGGGGCTTTCGCTCGGGGCCCCGCTCGCCCGGCCAAGACTTTGTTGTGCTGTATCTCAGCCGAATTCTCACTTTTTCGCGCGAAACTTTGCATGCGACCCAAGAAGCTCATTTTTCCGTGGACGTCCTTTAAGTAACGCGTCTTGTGCGCATACATGGGTACTTTTGCGTGAATAGGGAGCTCTAAATCGGTTCAGCACAGTGAGAACGAGAAGTACATCCCGTGCATCAGTGTGCATCTCCGTAGGTGTACAACGGTTGGTTTTTGGTCCACAATTCGAAGAGTTTGGTGGCTCTGTGATAACGGACGCAACATCTATAGAACAATTTATTTTTAACCCACACAGTAGCACGACTAATATAACAACAACAACAACTGGAAAGGAGGATTAATCTACGTGGAAGAAGTACGTGGAAAGTTCGAGAGGAGTAGAAGTCTCTGGATTGGGTGGCAGGCTCATCGCATATCTCGTGATTTATTGCATGTCGGTGTTGTGGGGTCATCCTGGCGGTTCCGTTAAGCTTTTCTTTATTCATTTTACCTTATTTATTATTTTATTAATTTATTATTAGGGCTTAAGATTATCCTTGTGGACGGGTGGCTGAAGTTGCTTCTTGGAGAGCTGGAGGAGAGCTGGTGGAGAACTGGATGCGACTGCCTCAAGCTAACGGTGGCGGCCTTTATACCGAGATTTTGGGGGGGGGAGGCTATTTATACCCAATCTAGTGGGCGGTACAGGCCCCTCCTTATTACCGCGCCACCGCGCCGCGAATAGTCGCTTATGACTTGTTGAGAGTCACGCTTTGGCCAGGTGCGCCGCCGCCCAACCGACCGCGGAGGTTACGGGGACCTGGGCTGCCGCCGCCGAACTAGCTCAAGGGGGACTTCCTAGAAATCATGACGAGGAGTCATGACAACACCAACCTTAAACTCATCATCATTCAGCGAGAGAGACCCTTGCTGAAAAAATTTATCGGGAAAGAAAGGTTTTTGAAAAAGTTGTTATTGAAATCACTGTGCGTCTGGAATGATTGCAGGTGTTCACTGAGCTTCGTGATGGCAAAATCAAAATGTTGTTTGCTGGTTTCAACGGTAAAAGACAATTTTGCTTTCTTAATCGCTTCTCGAATTCAATAAATCAAATCCGAATTTCAGCGAGTATCCGTGATTTTTTGGAAATCAGCAGATTTTTCGATGTGGTCCCTCGAGCCTGTTTCTTTCCTACACTTCAAGAAGCGCTTGGCTCATTACGTAACATGAATTTCCCGTTTCACATGAGGTCGAGCAAAACTTTCGGAAGCGATTTTCCACATTTTCTCAATAAATTACAAATTTTCAGCGTATCCATGAATGGATATCGAGATGTGATCACTTTGTCAACTGCGCCGTCACATCTGGACATCTCCTGCCATTCTCCGGAGACCGCATGAGTTTCATTTCTTATCACTCTGTGAACCATTAGCTTCCGTGATCCGTCCCATGCACGTTTGGAAATGGACAATGCGGCTGCGCTCCTGGTTCTAAAACAGACAAAACTCGTCCACTTGATGAAGAGAACTGCAGGAGGGGGCGCGTATAGTCGTCCCACTGCTCTGGAAAAGAGTGCTCCGTGAGGAAATGCTTGGATACGTTAGACCTGTTCAAGTTAGTCTCCCGATTTTGGAACTCTGATGATTTATGTTTGTTCAAGTAGAAGCTGTTTTGAGTTTCATTGTGATCTTTGAATATGCGGTCCTATATTGCGAAATATTTACTTCTTGCATTACTGGTCTATCATAGGCCGTGATAATACAATAAAATGATCACCGCAAATGCAGACGTCCATTTTCACTTTTCCTGGTCAGGGGCCATATATTGGAAAAGAGGAAGTGGCGACGGGTTTTAAGAATACCTGTGAAAGGGTGTACACTTATGACAAAAAATCGCGTGGTCGCTCACGGCGAGAGCGAGTTGTTTGCAGCTTTATCTGATGAAACAGCAACAACAACATAGGCGAACCTCCGAAGCTTCCAACTGCAATCTTTTAAGATCCCTCACGGTACCAGCCCATTGCGTTTTGAGCGGAATTCCAAACGACTCGTATTGACGACGCCGCGAGTGCGACGCCGCGAAGCGAGTTTTTTGTCATAAGTGTACACACCCCTGTGGCATGTATTAGGTTGTCCCAAAAGTCTTGTCATATTTTCCCAAAAAAAATCAGTAACTCTGTTCACTTCGAGGCAGGTCCAGGCGATTCAGGAATATGGTAGAACGTTCCCTAAGCTTTCTAGGAAAATATATATTGTCCCACCAGATCCCGTGGAGAGAGCTACAATACCCGTTGTCGATACCCACCCAACTCGCGGTGTCATCTATTATGAGCGGTCTTGCGGCACCAATATGACGGAAGCTTGCCACTCCATCAGCGCTGCATTGGGCAAGGGATGTGTGAGCTACGTGACCGTGCGCCGCTGGTTCATCAGCTTCAGCAACGGCGAGATTGACATGAAAGACAAACCACGCTCGGGACTGTGCTGGTTCTGGGACGAGGAAGGAATGCTTTTCCGCGAGGTGCTGGTACAAGGCGAGACAGTCACCGCTACCGTATGCACCCACCAGCTCCAGCAGCTCGCCGTTGCTGTTCGAGAAAAGTGCCGGAAAAGTCCGCGGTCACCATTCTTCGTACGACGCCCGCTCCCATTTCGCTCTTCGCTCCCATTTCGCGAAAAGTACCCAAGCTGAGTAATAGGAGCTCGGCTGGGATGTGCTGCCCCACCCACCGTACTCTCCAGACATTGCCCCTTCTGGCTATCGCCTTACCCATCCTCTCGAATCCTTCCTGGCCAAGAGAAAATTCGTTGATTATGACTTGCTTGCGAAGGCGATTGCTGAATTCTTCGACTCTTAGAACCCAAAGTTCTGGGAGAAGGGAATCAACGATTTTCCTATAAAGTGGCAGAGGGTTGCCGATAACAATGGTCAATGCTTTGTTGCCTAATTATTATTTGTTGAACGAAAAAAAAATAAAAAGTGATGATCGAAAAAAATATGACAAGACTTTTGGAACAACCTAATACATATTGAGGTTTTAACACTGCTCTAGAACTTCACAATTCGAGATTAATTACGGGTCTTCTGAATGCAAATGATAAAAGAAGGTGAAGCAATTTTTTTAGTTTGCGATCGCGCGATCGTCTGATCTGCGCTACAATCTCGTTCAGGAGGAAAAGATAAAATACGTACCGATTAGGAGATTGATACGCCTGAATTACTTGATCGACATGTATCTTTTTCCTTCCGCCAGGTACTGTTAACAAACTTCGAACAATACCTAACTGCGATGCGGTCATCTCACTCTCCAAAGCGATTACCGATAACCGTGTCTATTTTGAACATTCATCGTTTTGCTATATTATCATGATTACACTGCATAAAATTTCGGTGCACTGTGCCTTTCTATCGGGCTGTTGTACGTGCTACGTGATGTGTGCTATTGCACACATGGAGTGAAACGATTTGAGCTACCATGACATGATTTATGGAGAGCTGTCTGTGAATCGTCATGATTCACCATCGTCATCTATTGTACTGTAGAGGTTTGTGGACTGAGAATCTTGCGCAATCAGTCCCTAAAAGAGTTATTGTGCTTGAATCGTTCACTTTGATTCGTGTCTGGTCCCTTTGAACACCTATGTGCCTTCAAAACCTCTTACTAAGGAGTGTTTACCCAATCTTACTTGAAAGTTTCAATCTACAATAAACACAACAAACCACGAGAGCTCTGCCAAAGTGCGTTCATGTTATGCTTTGAGAATGGAGTGAAATGATTTGAGCTACCATGGCATGGTTTATGGAGAACCATCTGTGAATCGTCATGATTCACCGAAACAAGTATTCACGATCAGCTCTCGTGAATACCACTTGGATTCGGCCAGGAACTAACCGTACGGAAATTCACTTGAAAGCAGTTATAGGGATGATTAAAGCTTAGAGGTAGCATTAAGGGTAATGTTTTAATGGAGAAATCCTTACAAGCATTCACTCACATGGTAGTCCTGGGCCTAAGAAGGCTACCTGTGGTGAAATCCCGTGAAAAAGTGCCCCTCCGAACTGTAGAAACGCCGCAAAACGCCCATCTGTCCCGCCTCTTGATAAGTCGATCCCGTCTCCGGATGACGTAATTCCCGCTTGACTGGGGTGGGAGCAGCCAAGAAGATGCC
The DNA here is from genome assembly GCA_963978905.1 of Trichostrongylus colubriformis. Taxonomy (NCBI): domain Eukaryota; kingdom Metazoa; phylum Nematoda; class Chromadorea; order Rhabditida; family Trichostrongylidae; genus Trichostrongylus; species Trichostrongylus colubriformis. The sequence continues at coordinate 18,539,446 of OZ022259.1, read as the reverse complement.
GCAGGATCGAATGCTTTGCGGCGCGCTTTCGCACTTTTAGTTTTAAGCTCACTCCAAAAAATAGATGCTGTCGTGTTTCCAAACACTCCCTTGTGTTTACCCTAAAGTCTGATAGATAAGTCCGCCCGCACGCGGTGTCGCGCGCGGCACAGGCAGTCGCCCGCAGTCTTCAAAAACCAAAGATGGAGGAAATTGAGGACGCTATGATTAGTGAATTGTATTACTCGAGTTTATATTGTATTGCATACTGTATTCGTTAATATAAAAGCGAGTAGCAAGTAGAGTTGGGGTCGTACGGAAGGTGAGCACAGAAACCTAACAGTTGGCAGAGGAAAGTGAACGAGTGAGAGGAAAATCGTTGTTTAACGGGGGTTTCAGCGATGCAGCAATGGTTTTGGCGAAGAAAAGCGGTTGAATAAAAGCTTTTCCTCTTTCTGTTCTGTAATGATGCACAAAGCCTCACAAACATGCGTCTTTCACCTTCATTTCCCCTTCCTTACCCCTGCAAAACGCGCTTCTGCTTGCCGCGTCAAGTTTCTGCATCTGATGTAAGCCTTTCTTCTAGTCATCAAGCCCTTTGAAATGCCTTAACAATTTACGGTCGGCAGTATACGGGAGGATTAATAAAATTGACCCAACAAAAGCCAAATATACCAAAAGCAGCATCACGAAAAGGACGAGCTACGGAAAAGAAGCTGCTTTAGTTAGCGACAATTTCTACTCATTTTTTGTGAAAACGACTGTCAACAGCTTCTCAAGGGCCTTGAACCAAGAGTCATTAATAGATGAGATGAGTGAGAGTTTCTATGTTATGAATGGTCGTTATGAATGTGATGAAATTGAAATTGCGTAGGAAGTTTAAGATGTATGATCATTGTTACACGGGTTAAACGAAGATTCCGATACGTGGTATTTTCAGGTATTAGAAATAAAGTTAAATAAACATTTTCTACAGTTGTCGTACTTAAGAATGAAGGAAGCATCGCGATCCTGTGTGCTTTGAAGACTGCGCCTGCGTCTGCCGCTGCCGCGCGCAACACCGCGTGAGGGCGGACTTATCTATCAGACTTTAGGGTACTTGGCAACATGCCAATGGAAAACTTGATCAGACTACCTGCTTTCTGACGGACAGGTCATCCGCGTAAAGAATCAACAGTGGAAAGAGGTCCTATTTCTCGGGTTTTTGGCCTACTTCATCCGTTGTTTCTTCACTGTCCTATTACTAGGCATCTCAACTTTCACATTATCTACTTCTTTTACTTTTTGTCCGACTTTCCCCTAATGCTGTCTTTAATGTGGGAAGATAACTGAATATAAAAGGAGATTCTCAATGGTATGAATGCAAAGAAGAAACTGAATGGAGCGGCCAGAAAACCGAGAATTAAGACCCTCTTCCCGATCTTGACTCTCAAGGGTGCGGGCTGGGATGAATTGTCGGCAACCGTTGAAAAAGCCACTTCCATCAAAGTTCAGAGGCGCGGAATTTCGGATGGAGGGAGGGGAATTGCACATAGGATGAAGTAAAACAATAGACACGAAATCAAAAAAATCAACAAACCTGCTTGCACAAAGTCGGTGCCGCCGCTGCTTCAAAGACCTGCTTCACTCACCTGAAAAAACAAAAGTAGAACTATACAACTATTATACAACATAAACAAGGAGGCGAGGATTATTATCTAAGAAGAAGAAGCAGGAAAAAATGAAAAAAATCATGAGAATTGCAGTCAGAAACGATGAAGAGGCGCGAGCTAGGGGTCACGTTGCGCCGCTTCTCCGAGCTCGCTAACCGACAAAAGTACCTGAAAATTGGAAAAGTTTACCTTGTTTGAACGATCATAACTTCCCTCAAAGTTCATCGTTTGGAACGCGAAGTTGCTCTCAGTTCTAAGTTCTAGGCTTCCTTCTCCCTCCTTTGTTGCTCCGAATATTCAGAGGTCCGGGAGGTACGCGGGGATTAGTCAAGGAAAATAAATGTTGTATGCGGGTTTTTTGACTTTTAATAAATATAACTTTTTCCATGCTGAATGTTTTGCAACATCTTGAGTTTCCTCAAACTGAAGACCTTGCTCTTTCTGACACGCTACAAATCTCCTTTGTATGTTTCACAGATCCTGAGATATTCGAGTCGGGAAAATGTCGAGGAGAATTTTCTTCCCAATCAAGAGCGAGACAGCCTCTAGGAGAGTGCGCTGAAATCCTTCGGAAGTGGCTCCTCGCTTTCCAAACAGTTTTTCCGATAGCAATACGGTAGAATAAACATCTTGGCTCTAGTCATCATCGCTCTAGGTATCCGCCATAACTTCTACCTTCGCACCGAACAATGGATACAATTGGAAGGTAGTTTGGATTCACTAGTGTTTTCGCGTGGCTAGCAGATAGAACAGCAGCTTACGGGTGCGCACTTAACACTCATAGCTCTCGCTCTGGAGATCCGCCACGGTCTCGACTCCGGCTCCGCACTGCACTTTTGGGATTCTGCTGGGAGGGTCACCCTGCAAGATGTTTCAGTGTTGGCATTAGATGAAGTACTAGCTTAACTTACTGGCTTAGCTATTGGTTTACCCGCTCTCTTCCAGTGGATGCGTCATGCAGCCGTCTTGTACTCGGTATAAGATGTGATGGAACCTGTGTGTGACTCTATAAAAGAATTTTCCGCAAGAGTTGCAGATTGTAATAGGTAGCTTATGGATGTACGTGTAGTAATGCCGTTTTTCTTCTCCTGGAAGGATACGGACATACCGTCCTTGCACGTACCTATGATTACACTATTGGCAATGCATCAACATAAAGGCACAGTTCACGAAGATATGAGTGTCTTGGTTCCATCCGCGAGCAGATAGGCTCTCCTACAACTGTAAAGCGTGTGCCATCATCGCAGCGCGATGGTGAGTGTTAAAAACGTAACGAACCCATAAATGAGATCACGGCCACCTTTTCACACCCATCTGCGATTCATCCAGCGAGGTGGCAGTGGTTCTTTACGTGTATGGGAGGCAGGATATCGACTGCGATACGATAGGGGGGGGGAGGGGGAGGGGGAATTCCCTTAGTAACAGCAACCTTATCAGATGATGCTATCACGTAAAAATTTGTCCAAAATTAAATAATTTGCATTTAATGTGCATAAGATCTGTCCGTTACTCATCCTATAATGCTACTCGGATCAAGCGACAGGCCACATGCCGTCATGGTACTAATACCAAACCAAGGAAAAGTGAAAGTAATATCGTTTCTAGTGCTTCTCGTGACGGACGCTGTCAAAGACGTCTCCTAGGCATTTTAGTTGCTACACAACTATGTAGATACTTCCTTGGTGATATGAACTTTTTAATTGCGCAACTGTCGCACTGTCATGAAAGCACATCAACGAAAAGGGATGTATCTTCATTTCTAGGGTGTGTAGCCTTCTGTCAAAAAATTGCGTGGCCACCCGCGGCAAGTCAAGGATGGTTTTCGCGTGCGAGTCCTTTAAAGTTTGACGCCCGGAGTTGCTATTTGCATATTGTTGAGCGTTTTTTAAGGTGGTGTTGTTTACTTCATTGCTGCTTGTTGTCGTTTATAACTTTTCAGTTTTTGTTGCTGAGTTTAGTTTGTTAGACACCCATAGATCAAACTGTGATGAAGAGGGCAGGAGAAGAGGGGCATCTCCCTATGGATACTAATCACCTCAGGAATACTTTATGCACTGAGGCTCAGGCAAAAATTAAAAAATGCAAAAATATTCTTCTGAGAGTGCAGATTGACCCCTCGAAAATCCACTCAAGATGTTTAGATGAGCAAATTTTCATCAGATGTCTTCCTCATTGGGACCTGCAATTATACATTGTGCACCTTTGCATCATGGTTCTCAGCTACCAAAACACAACAAGTGCAACTTTTTCTAAGGACTCTCGCGGTGCTACAATCTTGAGTTCTGAGCGGAGTACCAGCTGACAGCGGCAAGCCGTGCTGATGGCACACGAAGAAGTGGCATAGCAGTACATAAGAAAACTGAAGCGCCATTGACTAGGAGGCGGAAAGACGATCAATGGAGCTAGTGAGTAACTGAATGGCTTCTTTGATATTAGGTTGTTGCAAAATTAATTCCGGAAATGGACCGCATACTTCAAACTATTATAATTCAGCTTAAACACAAGTTTATTAATCGAAGTAAAAACCATCAGAATCTACACACTTTTGCCAACGAACAGGCAATAAATCTAAGCCTTCACTATAAAAACTACTACCACGAGAATCAACGAAGTCAAGGAAGGCACATTCAACATCGTCTAAATTAGTAAATTGTTTCTGACGCAGATGAGAATTGAGGGCTCGAAAAAAGTGATAGTCTGTTGAAGAAAGGTCGGGAGAATACGCTGGGTGAGGGAGAACTTCTATACCCAAGTGGGTCAATTTTTGCCGAGTGATTTGTGAGGTGTGTGGCCTCGCGTTGTCCTTCAACATGATCGGTCCTCCTCTATTCACCACCGCCGGCCACAATTTTTGCAACTTTCTATACATTTGCTCCAGATCACAACAGTAAGACTCTGCTGTGACTGGCTGACCAGGTTGCAAGAAACTGTAATGGATTACTGTAGATATCAGTTATGTTTTGAATGTATTTCCTAACCAATATTTTGTTTTGTTACGCCATGCTATTTTTGTATGTTATCACTATGCTATTTGGAGTATCCTAGCCATGCCCATAGCCATCTTCCATCGATGACTCATGTTATTTTGCTCATATATCCGATCGATGGGATCGGCTGCCTTGTTTCCCGCTCATTTCGAAGCTCTGTCTTGCCTTTTGTTCGATCGATGTATTAGCTCCGCCCTTAGCCTATAAAAGGACAGAGCACCAGTAAGTAGAGTTAGTCTACGTCTGTCGTCGGAAAGATCTCCTCAGTAATCTCGTAATCTGTCTTGCCGATAAACTGCTGTACTTGAGCGTGTTCGGGACCGAGACAATCCAGCCAGCCGTCAATCCAACGGTAATTACACCTTTACAACACCACACACAGTAATCATAACCTTTGTTGGGTGAAGGTCGGGTTTAGGAAAAGTATTTGGAGGAGCATCCTTATCTACCTAGACAAATCCCCGCTTCCTGTTGTCATAAAGAACACATTTTTCATCTACAGTTATAATACGGTTTACAAATGGCTCATTTTTATGGCGAACTAGGAGATTAGAGCAGGTGTCGAAACGTGCCAGACGCTGCTCATCGGTCAGGTCATGAGGCACCCACCTCGACATCTTCTTCACCTTGCCGATTGTTAGCAAATGTCTGGCCACTGTAGAGTAATGTACGCCTAGGTCTTCTGCTAACGTACGAGTATTCGTCTCCGGATTTGCTTCGACGGCTCTCCTTGAATCTTGATCATTAAGCGATGACCTGCGGCCGCGACCCGACTTCACTTCGAGATCAAAATCGCCAGAAGCAAATTTTTTAAACCAGAGCTCCCCTGTTCGTTCGCAAGGACAATTCGTCCAAAAACACTGCTGAGATTACGAGCTGCCTCCGCTGCGGAGTGTTCCAATTTAAACTCATAAAGCATGATGACTCGATAGTCGCGTCGGTTCATGATTATACGCAGCCCTGGAAAAAGCCGGCTGGAAAACTTAGAGCGACATTCTGAAATAGCAGAAAAAACCTACCAAATGGTATGCCTGGCGTTCCTTGGGATGGAATAGTTCAGGGTAAAAAATCTACTTATTTATACATACCTTAAAACCGAAATTAATTTTGCAACAACCTAATACAACACAAGGCCACTGGAAAGACCGTGGACAAGCTGGGTAGACACTTTCGACATTAAGGGATTGCGGTCTGCAACGATGGATGCAAGTCGCAAGGGGAGCGGAATGGAAAAGTTGCGGTCAACCCTAGAAAAACCTCAGCCGAGGGACCAAATGTGAATGTGTATTATATCGCTGTTGGGGGAGATTTTTTCATTCTGATTTCATTTTTGTCATTTTGAAGCCTTGTGAATATGCTTCTCATTTGACTTGGTTTCAGAAAAGAAGACAAGTTTTTGGCAAGCTATGAGATCGACTCTGTGCAGCTGGCTGACTTCTTGCTCTGATGGACAGAAAAATCGACAGCTGTGAAGTGCGTGTATATATACGAAAGCACAGTGACTCATCTGAATGCACCTTCATTTATAATATTTTGTTCTAGTGCAGTCCACGCCTCTTTTGATAAAGTACCCGTACCCTTTGGATTCGTTCACAAATGCTCGCAATAGCTTGAACGTTCTGCGGCAATTTCTCGTTTATGCCTTCTTTGCTTTGTTTAACTGCGCGAGTTCAAGGTAAACGATTGCGCTTTCGTGTAGTGTACTGTACAAGTATCACATCCGCGAGGCACGGCAAGTAGTCCCACTGACCACGAAAGCTATATATGGTGCATCGGTCGGAAACATATTATGTAAATTATGGAGTGCGTCATCTTTTGCTCTTTTCGCATGAAACTTTGCATGTGACCCGTAGTAGAAAATGAATTATTCATCAGAGTAATGGAAAACTCTCTTCGCCTCGATCGATTCTCTTGAGAATTTAGATGGAAGGTAAATAAAAGCCCCAATAAAAGAGCTTTTAGCTGGATACGCCTCAGACAATAGACTTGCAGATATTTGATCCCCAATTTCTCGACAAGAAAGTTTTCTTCGGCATATTTCTGTTACGGTGTGGCGATCTCATCTTCAACGATGGTTCTAAGAAAACTTGCGATCTGCCATCTGGCCATGTTTGTGCTCTTGTTCACAGAGGATTGCGAAGACTTCAGACTTGGATTGCAATTTTCTTTTTGTTTGCGACATTGGCAATCAGATTGTATTTATTAGGAAAGGGCATTTCAACAGTTTTTGCAAGACCTCTTCTTAGTGCGCTTTGCTTTAGAGCTCTTGGAGCCTTTAGCTTTGGTGTCCTTGGCGTGATTCTTCGATGAAGCAGCTTTTTTGGAACCGACGGCCTTTGTGTCCTGTCAACATGAACATCAGTTAGGTCGGATATTGTTATAATTGTAAATCCGATAACGAATGTCCCAGGCTACAACAGCCGGCTGCACTGCCTGTGCAGTCTTACTTCTGGAGTCACTTGAATACCATGAATGAGACCACTCCTGTTCTAGTCCAACTCACGAGGGTGTGAGGCAGCCTTTAACATTGCTATTGGAGTGATGGGTGAGAGCCATCTTATAGAAAGCGGCACGATTGAACACTTTTGTGCGATTTCAAAAAAGTCTATCTGCACACTCGAGCATATTTTTCCTCAGCCTTGATGGAAGGGAAAAGAGAAACGCTTTTCTAACCTTGGACAAAATGGCGTCCTCAGTGGGATGCCCAGTCACTGCGATAGCATCATCTCAGCAATTGGAAAGTGAGGTTAGTGGGGTGTGCTCTACAAAAAAACGTGCACCGCTATTGTTTTTGTGGTGCAACGAACAAGATGGGCTGCATTGAAGGGAGAGGGACTTTGCTGAATGTTGAAGAGCACTATCAGTTCTACAGTGGCATACATGATAAGTGGCATCAACGGTACGTTATCAGTATAGTGAAAATGTCACAACGTGTCTATATTCGACTTCTTATGAGTCGCACATCCCTTCTCTCCCGACAGTGTAGCATCGTTAGTTGGTGATTGGGAATTTTCAAAATGAGTAGTTTAAATGCCGTACCTTCTTAGCAGCCTTGGCAGCTTCGCTGAAGGCTAAGCACAGAAGCGCCAATAGAAGTATGATCTTGGAAAAATGCATAGCCCTGAAACACCGTTTGGTTATTTTTTCTTGAACGACTGCTTAAGAGGAGGACAATCACAGATTGGGGATAATACGGAACCAGTACTAGAGCGAAGTGTGCGAGCTAGAGACGCGATTTCTGGCTTGGTCCTAAGGCGGTTGCCTGGCCTGAAATGCGGTCAAAGCAATGGCGCAGTGTCCGAATACATACGTGCGGCGCTGCCAGATCGTATGTATTGCGCCACAAGCCGCCGCACACACACACCTCCTTTAAAGTGAAGCAGGAATGTCGTTGGTGATGGTTTCGACTAGTTTTCACTCTTATTTATACGGCCTCCAAGCGCATCATTCAGTAGTCTATCCTGAATTTCTAATAGTTCTTGAGCATCTTCCATACAACGTGTTTCTCTGACAAAATTGGCTTTGCTAATTCACTGCAACCTGGACATCTGATGCGAACTGAAGAAAACAGACAAACGTGATGAAATGAGCAAGGCTTGCAAAATGCTAGTATACGTGACTATGTTGGGAGACGAAACAGCAGCTTTCGGAAAACGGTGAAGGACATTTTGAGTCAGTTCCTAAAGTTCTTTGCACAAACTAAAATTGTTACAGTAGCACCGGGGAGTACAGCTATTGCCACGGCACTTTCGAGAAGATCGGGAGCAAATAGATTTAACTGACACCCACCAGCTGTCTCACGTTAAGACTACTCTTCTCCCAAATCCGAATACATGCGTGCGGCGCTGCCAGATCGCACGGTTTTCTCGATCACTCTGCCGCCCACTCCCCTCTACTATTTTGCCATTAGTACCCCTCTTCATAGTTTACGTTGAGTACCGGCTTTAATATCCAGTCATAATGTTTTGAAGACCTTCTGCCAATCAATGATAGCGCAGCAATGATACTGACCATTCCCAATGCTGCCTTATCTGACTAACCCACCTGGTAAGGCACGCAAACTTCTCATTGATCTGGAAACCATGAGCATCGGGGGTCTGCCATTTGTCACATGGGTATAATGAACGTTGCTGTGCCTATCGTGCCTATCCTCTAACCCACTTTCGAACCTTCAAGATTGTGGTCAGACTTGAACCATCTCGCGATTTACAAAAACGTTTTCAAAAATCGTGAAGTCACGAGAAGAATCTCTGGTTGGTGGGTTACTGAATCGATACCAAAAAATCCAGAGCACCGATTCAACAAACTCCTTCAACTCAAGCTTTTATACCAACCATTGTTCACCAATCTCGAATTCCTTGTCACTATGGTGATCTTAAATTAGAGGAACTTGCGACGCCCGATCCCCTTTACATTAGCGGACATCCAAAAGTACGCACATGACTTCTGTGCTTCCTCGTTACCCACCTTAAATATTTCCTCTGTCCAGTTCATGCGCTAAATAGTTTGCCATGTCCTGCCAACAGCATACTTGCAATTAAAGAGCTCGACTGCTCCTTGTGCTGCAAAACTTTTCCTTCCTTAGTCATTCTCGGAGCTTATTCTGTTTTGTTCGACATAAACATGCTCATACAAATATAGAGCTTCCATATGAATAGAGTATGAAGCTCATGAATGATCGCGTCACACAAACGCTATCCTGTGAGCGTTATGATTATGCATGTTTCAACACATGAGGAATACAAATTGGTCAGAAGTGACTGGTATTGACTCATGGTTTCCAGATCAATGAGAAATTCGCGTGCCTTATCAGGTGGGTTAGTCAGATAAGGCAGCATTGGGAATGGTCAGTATCATTGCTGCGCTATCATTGATTGGCAGAAGGTCTTCAAAACATTATGACTGGATATTAAAGCCGGTACTCAACGTAAACTATGAATAGGGGTACTAATGGCA
>OZ022259.1:18171784-18529672 GCA_963978905.1 Trichostrongylus colubriformis | reverse complement strand
GATCATTCCAGTGCACTCTTCGCCAACTAGAGCTCATCTTTATTTTATGTGTGATGTTAACTCCTCATCCAGTGCCCTACCCACACCCAGAATCAAACCTCCGTCAAGGAATCTACGACAAGGGCGGTCGTATTCAGACTGCTGGGAGGGGGAGGTCGTAATAGTGGAGGTGGCCCGGTGCACTCTTTTCATAAATTGGATGGGTCTTGAAGCGATGACACTGCTCTATGCCTCATTCTATGCGTAATCGCTTCAGGACTCGACTACGCATACGATACGGCGCGCATAGCTCGCACCATCCCATGCAGTGCCGAACACGGCCACGCGACGTTCTGTCCTAACGATATACACCCCTCGCTTCTATGAGAGGAGTGCACCGGGCCACCTCCACTATTACGACCTCCCCCCTCCCAGCAGTCTAAATACGACCGCCCTTGTCGAAGATTCCTTAACGGAGGTTTGATTCTGGGTGTGGGTAGGGCACTGGATGAGGAGTTAACATCACACATAAAATAAAGATGAGCTCTAGTTGGCGAAGAGTGCACTGGAATGATCCGTTTCAGACCGAGGATCGTGGGTTTGAATATGTATGCCCCAAACGTGGCGAGTGGGTGGATTTAGGTTAGCGATGAGATTCTGAAGGGCACGAAAGAATTCGGGGCTCATTGGGCGGAGCATTTGCAGTGATGGGCGGAACTTGGACGTTCCAATATGACCCAGTCGTGGGGGAAAGGTGAATCAAGACCAGCAATGCGTTTTTTTAAATTCACGAGAGAGGCCTAGGCCTAGTAGGCGGAGCGCACCCAGAGTGGGAGTCCGTACAACAAAAATTCATTACTACGTTCCAAAGCACTTTCGAGATCAGGAAAAAAATAGCGGAAATGACCAGTGTTCAAGTTATCTTAGACACACTTGTATGAGAGGAAACCCGACCGCAGTGGGCGATGCGTGATGTGGTAATACGTATTTAGTAAATTTATAAAAAAATTCCGATAGAACCACTGACGCCGATGACGTTTCGTGTACAGTATGTGCACCAGCCACTTGGTACAAACATAACTGGCTGGTGAGATAACTGAAACTGCGGAATTCGAATTTGTGTACTGAGTAGTTTTCAACGAATCAGTTTGTATCAATTCCTTCAACGCAACTATCTGAATTTTCCGTTTTTGTTTTCGTTGACTTCATTTCGTAATTGCTCGTCATAATAAATTTGGGTACTAAATTTATAGTTGTCGCAATGTAGAAACCGTGAGATGAGCAAGAAAAGAGTTCAGTCTCCGTAAGTGAGGCTCAGCTGAAGTCCTGCTTACGAATACGATGTGCCCATCTTCACCCAAATCTTAGGTGATATGAGCGTCGGTTGACGAACACACCAGCACCACGACTTTCATGTGATTCATGCATGTTCATGTGAGAACAGAGATCAGTCTGATGGGGAAAAATATATATGAACTAACGAAAAGCAAGCTGTGGCCTACTACTTTCTTAAAAATGTGAAGCAGTCTCCGGGCAGGCGAGCTTTAGAACACCCACGGCATCAGTGTCTGCCTGACATGACAGAGTCAATTTCCGTGGTGGGAGAATTCTTAAAGACATCATTAGGGGTAATGCGGTAATGGAGAAATCCCTACAAGAAGTCACTTACATGGTAGTCCTGGGCCTGAGAAGGCTATCTGTGGCGAAATCTCGGTGAAAAAGCGCCCATCCAAGCTGTAGAAACCCTGCAAAGCGTCGCAATCATGCAGCGGTTCCGCCTCTTGGACACAGCGGTCCCGCCTCCCGATGACGTAATTCCCGATTGATTGGGGTGGGAGCGGCCAGGGAAATGAGGTAGGATCGGGGGTTTTGCGGCACGCTTCCGCAGTTTTAGCTTGAACTCGAAGATAGATGTTGTCGTATTTCCGAACATTCCCCTGAGTTTACTTGGCAACATGCCAATGAAAAACTAGATCAGACTACTGCTCTCTTGACGGACAGGTCGTCCGCGTCGAGAATCAACAGTGGAAAGGGGGTCCTATTTCTCGGGTTTTGGGCCACTTCCATCCGTTTTTTTTCTCCACTATCCTGTTACTAGGCATCTCGACTTTCATATGCACTATTTCTTTTACTTTTCGTCCGACTTTCCCCTAATGCTTCCTTTAAGGGTCGACGGCAAAGAGGTTCGGTTCATAAAAGTATCTTTATCCTCGCTGCTCGGCTACATCATACACTACACATATAATTTGAGGTGTGATTTTTCATGACTCAAACCCCTGTGCTTACATCATCTGAGTGAAATGTACAAAATAATTCGAAACGAAACTAATTTCGAACAGTTAGAGTACGGAGCCATAATTTAAGGCCCATTATTAGCTCCACAAGTTGAGCATAGGCTTACACAACCTATGGAGATAGCTGGCGTATATCTGACCTCTGATTCTCACACCTAGTTATTTAGTTCATCGCATGGATTAGCGAACCTTCGCACACTATGAGGAGCGAACCTTTGCACTTGTGGTGCGAAGTATGTCATTCGTGCCGATGTGTTTAAACAACCTCGCAGGCACGTCGCCGCTACAAATCCTTTCTGGAGATTTGCACTCTCTAAAACGAGAGTTGATGTGGTTGGTATGATGATCCAGAGGCCTGCGCGTCTTTTATGTGGATCCTGAGTGACAACACTCACCCCGTAGTCGTGATTCGTTTGTAATCGTTGAGACACTTTAATATTCTTCCTATATTAGTATGTAGACCAAAAGTGATGGTAAAATAGCGCTGATTAACAAGTTGTGATAGTGATACTTCTCTTGTACACTCATTTTCTTGGAAGGAACTAGGAGTCTAACAATATTTGGAAAAAAACATAGTTGACAACTGCAGCTACTTCTGCTCGAAAATACCGAAGTTGCAAAAGCTGTTGCAGAAACAACTCTAAAAAATTGTTCTGTGTGATTCTGTGAACAGTCTTCGCGAGCCTCTTCACTTCTGTGTTCGTCCAGTATATTTTCGATATCGCGCGCCGCCTTTTATACCATCAAACAAGAAATTACGTAATGTGGAAGTGGACGCATGGTGCGGCTCTACCGTATGCAGTAATGTGGGCTAGCTGATGTGATATCTCTATAAACGGACCATTCATCGTGGGAAGTTCGAACAGTTAGGCGGTACGAACAAATGATCGAGTGGCTAAAGTTTGCCGGGTGGGGGTCACGAGATCGAATTTCCGCTTCGCGACGTTTTACTCGCGGTGATATCAGTACGACTCGCCGTATCGATTGCCCTTGGGAGCCGGCCGAGCGTGACTGCGTCACGTCTGCGCTTCCACTCATGCCACACTGCCTCGCATGAATGCTGCCATACCCTGCCACTGGCACTCGCACCCGCCATGCCGCTCATAGCGCGCGGCCGCGCGGAATTTCGACCTCGTGAACCTTACCCAAGTTTACCTGGTGAGCACCTAAGGCACGAACTAAAGTAATGACAGTGAAATGGTCCTTTACCGCTGCCTATTTCTGTATGAAACTATCACTGCTTGGACGTCAAGACAGATTGCTTGGTGGCTGAAATATCGGTAAAATCGTAAAATCAGTGGCGAGTAATGTCTTAGGCTACTATAGCCGGCTGCACTCTTTACATACTTGCTTCTTAGAGACGAATATGAATCATTTGTTTTTTCTAAGAATGCGACTACTCCCGTTCCGGTCCAAGGCCTATTCTGTATGTGGTTTATTCTGTACGAAAGAAAAGCTCTCTCATGAAACTCCTCATATCATTTGAAAGAGTTTCATCTTTTCTACACAAGTTGGCGGTACTCTGAGCAATACAACCAGTTAATCATGCTGGGGGAGAAGTCGCGATTGAAAGACCCTAGGAGTGCACAAGGGGATTGTAAAGTCGTTGAGCCGGTCAGTGATTCAGACAAAAAGACGATCAGTGCAGCTGCTGAGTAACGGAATGGATTCCTTGAAACAACGTCAGGCCAGTGGGAAGACTGTGGACAAGGTAGGGCGAAACTTTCGACCTTATTGAGGGATTGCGGCTGCCTTGATGCAAGTCACAAGGCGAGCGAAATGGAGGAGCTGCAATACCCTAAGACAACCTCAGTCGATGGGTCACCATGTGCATCAAATAGGTGTTGAATCGATGTTAGAGAATTTTTTTATTAATCCTTCATTTTTTTCATTTTGGAGTTTTAGATATAGAGAGGCAGGGATGGCCGAGTGGTTAAGAGAATAGGCCCACGTCTGCACATTCAACACCACTGGGTTCGATCCCCGCCGAGGCACTAAACCATGCCTTGCAAAAATTGCAAAAATGGTGACGTTACCAGCGTCAGGCCCAGGTTGACAGGCCGGCTGATGGAGAAACCCAGTCACAACAAAACATGTCTAAAGTCGCAAAAGGAATCAGTCATAATGCTAGGACGTCACCCGGAGGTGGCGCGCAGAACCCTCGCCCGAGTTCTGTGGTCAATATGCGAGGGCTACCGAGGGGTGAACGACCTCGGCCAAAGAAGTTAGTTCGAATCGGGACTCTTAATGTGGGGTCGCTGACAGGTAAGTCTCGGGAAGTGGCTGACCTGATGAAACGCAGGAACATCCAAGTCCTATGCCTCCAGGAAACTCGCTGGAAAGGGGCTAAGGCAAGGGAGATCGGTGACGGTGTCAAACTCTTCTACAATGGAGGGGACACCAAACGAAACGGCGTAGCTATAGCCGTAGCGGAGTCCCTCAAGGACTGTGTCTCTGCAGTGGACAGGATAAGTGACCGAATCATGGCGGTAAGGATAGACACAAGTGAGGGGTACTGGACCATAATGACAGTGTACGCACCGCAAGCTGGCTACCCCGAAGCTGATAAAGACCAGTTCTATCTGAACCTCGATGAAGCCATCAAGGCAGTTCCGGAACATGACTATCTCACCATAGCGGGCGACCTGAACGGCCACGTCGGCAGCGACCGGAAAGGGCTAGAGAGAGTGCACGGGGGCAGAGGCATCGGGACAAGGAATGCTGAGGGAGAGAGGATCCTTGACCTGGCAACAGCCCACGACCTGGCTGTCTGTAGTACGTTCTTCGCAAAAAGGGAGACTCAAAAGGTAACCTACAGCAGCGGAGGAAGGCAAACGGAAATAGATCATGTACTCGTAAGGACACCGTCCCTTAAAAGTGTAAAGGACATCAAAGTGCTGCCTGGTGAGGCACTGGTCACCCAGCACAGACCTCTGCTAGCGGACATTGCCATAGAGCTTCCAAAGAAAACGAAGGTAAGGACTGAGCGTAGAATACGATGGTGGAAGCTACACAGAGTAGAGAAGAATGATCTTAAAAGGAGGGTGATGGAGGTTAGTCTTCCGGACCCCAGTGGTGCGGTTCAGGAAACCTGGGATAGGGCCGCCAAGGTCATCCTACGGTGCGCAAAGGAAACACTGGGCGAAACTCGAGGGGGCTTTCGAGGAGACAAAGCGGCTTGGTTCTGGAAGGAGGAGGTTCAGCAAGTGGTGAAGCGGAAGAAGGAAGCGTACAAACGCTGGCAGAAAACGCGGAGCCACGAAGATCTCGCCGCCTATAGAAGTTGCAAGAGGATTGCCAAAGCAACCGTATCCAAAGCCAAGAACAGGGAAATGGACGCCCTGTACGAGAAGTTGGAGGGCAGAAATGCGGAAAAGTTCGTCTTCAGGCTGACCAAAGCTCGACATCGGGCCACCCAGGACATGAGGGTGGTAAAGTCCGTAAAGAGCAGTGACGGTGTCATTCTCAGAAAGCCAGCCGAGGTGAAAAGGAGGTGGCAGGAGTACTTCGATAGGCTTCTGAACGAGGAATTTCCCCGTAACGAAAGCCCAAAGAGGGAGGTCACGGCTGGTCCAATCCTACCCTGGACCAATGGAGAGGTCCGTCGCATGCTAGGAAAGATGAAGACTGGGAAGGCGATTGGTCCAGATGGGGTGCCTATAGATGCATGGAAGGCATTGGGTGAGTACGGTATAGAGTGGCTCACTCGATTCCTCAACACCGTAGCCGCTGAAGGAAGGATCCCAGATGGGTGGAGGACTAGTACGATCGTCCCCATCTTCAAACAGAAGGGTGATGCAATGGACTGCTCCAACTACCGTGGGATCAAGTTGACAGCACATACCATGAAGCTGTACGAGAGGCTGATCGATTCGAGGCTGAGGGAACTCATCCCTATCTCCCAGGAACAGTTCGGGTTCATGCCTGAGAAATCCACAACTGACGCCATCTTCATCGCCAGGCAGGTGATGGAGAAATATCGAGAGAAGCGGCGACCATGCTACCTAGCATTCCTCGATCTCGAGAAGGCTTTCGACCGTCTCCCCAGGCCAGTGCTCTGGAATGCCTTGCGTAAACTCCAGGTACCGGAACGGCTGATCGCTCTCATAAGGGATATGTACGATGGAGCTAAGGCGGCTGTACGTACTCCACACGGGCTGTCGAACGAAGTAAACATTACGGTAGGGGTGCATCAAGGATCGGCCCTGAGCCCGTTCCTCTTCCTCCTCACTCTGGATGACATGGTGAAATATCTCATGGAAGGACCACTCAAGACCATCCTGTACGCGGATGATATAGTCCTGGTAGCGGAAAGCAGGGAAGAACTGCAAGCGAAAGTACAGCAGTGGCAGGACAGGCTGGCAAAGAATGGGCTCCGAGTAAACGTCAAGAAGACTAAGTTCATAAGCTCCGAAGAATGCCCAGAACCGATAACGGACTGCCATGGGGAGACCATCGAAAAGGTAGAAGATTTCCGATATCTCGGCAGCGATCTGGCGGCTGATGGTACAGTAGACCAGGCAGTGAAGGCCCGGATTAACGCGGCATGGATAAAGTGGAGGGAGTCTACTGGAATACTGTGCGATCGGCGATACTCCAAGACGCTCAAAGGCAAGGTGTATCGATCGGTGGTAAGGCCCGCAATGCTGTACGGAAGCGAGTGCTGGCCCATAACTAAGATACATGAAAGGCAGCTGCATGCAGCTGAAATGAGGATGTTGAGATGGGCATGCGGCTGGACGCGACTGGACAAGGTTAGGAACGAGGACGTGAGAGCGCTCATGCAGACAGCTCCTGTCCAGCTAAAGCTGAGAGAGCAACGGCTGCGATGGTATGGACACGTGCTGAGGAGATCTGAGGACCACCTCATAAGGAAAGCAATGGCGTTCGAAGCGCAAGGGAAGCGCCCACGTGGAGCCCCAAAGAAGAGGTGGAGAGACGTCATCAAGGGCGACCTCACGGAAGTGAAGGCTACGGCGGAGGATGCCTTGGATAGGAGGAAGTGGCGACATCTGACAAGAACAGCGGACCCTGCGACGGCGCGGGACTAACGCTAGGGAGAAGAAGAAGGAGTTTTGTAGATATACTTTTTATTTGTGTTGTTGCAGTTGCCTCACTTTTTGCTTTGATGGACTGAAGAACCCACAGCTGTGAAGTGCGTATATATACAGAAGCACATTAACTCATCATTTGTATAGGAGGTAGAAACCCCATAAGAACTTCTAGCTGGACACGCGCCAGACAATGGGCTTCCAAAGACATGCTTCCCCATTTCTCGTCAAGAAAGTTTTCCTCGGCCTATTGCAATCAGGGTGTAGCGATCTCATCTACAACAATGGTTTTAAGGAAACTTGCACTGTGCCATCTGGCCATGTAGGTGCTCTTGTCAACAGAAGATAACGAAAACTACATACTTGGATTGCATTTTTTGTTTTCGACATTGCTAATCAGATTGTTTATTAGGAGAGGGCATTTCAACAGTTTTTGCAAGACTTCTTCTTAGTGTGCTTTGCTTTGGTGGCTTTAGCTTTGGTGTCCTTGGCGTGATGCTTTGATGAAGCAGCTTTTTTGGAACCGACGGCCTTTGAGTCCTGTCAACATGAACATCAATTAAGTCCGATATTGTTATAATTGTAAATCCGATGACGAATAGTGTCCCAGGCTACAACAGGCGGCTGCACTGCTTGTGCAAACTTGCTTCTGAAGTCACTTGAATTCCATGAATGAGACAGTTCCTGTTCTAGTCCAACGCGTAAGGGTATGAGGAAATCTTGAGGGTGCTATTGCAGTGATAGGTGGGAGGCATATCATAGGAAGCTGTACGACTGAACGCTTCTCTGAGATTTCAAAAGAGTCCATCTGCACAGAGGGTATATTTTTGCCTAAGCCATGATGGAGGGGAACAGGGGAAAGCTCATCTGATTTCGGGCGAAAATACCGCCTTCAGTGGGATGCCCAGTCGTCGCGATAGCACCATATCAGCATTTGAGAGTGAGGTTTGCGACGTACGCTTTTCGAAAGATCGCTACTCATAGGATTATTCCTGAAAATTGCACAGGTTCTCTTTTTGGGGCGCAACAAACAAGGTGGGCTCTCTGATAAATAGCCATATGTGGTCTACAAGGAAGGGAAAGGGACTTAGCTGAATGTTGAAGGGCAGTATCAATTCTACAGGGTCACACATGATGGTGGCATTAGCGGTTCGTTATCAGTATAGTAGAATTGTCACAGCATGTCTATATTCAACTTTCAATGAGTCGCACATCTCTTCTGTCGAACGAGGGTGTAGCACCGTCAGGTGGATGACTGGAAATTTTCGAAATAAGTGGTTCGAACTCCGTACCTTCTTAGCAGCCTTGGCGGCTTCGCTGAAAGCTAAGCACAGAAGCGCCAAAAGAAGTACGATCCTCGACCAATGCATTGCCCTGAAGTACCGTTTATTCAATTTTCATTAACGACTGCTTAAGCAAAGGACAGACACATTACTGTAGCTGATACGAATTCAGACAGTAAAGACAGTTCGGTAGTAGTTGAGACTTTCTATTTCTAGAGCGTGCGTGCAAGCAGGAGGCGCGGTTTGTGACTGGGCCCTAAGGCTGTTGCCTAGCCTGAAATGCGGACAAAGCAATTGCTACAGTGTCCGAATACATACGTGCGGCACTGCGAGATCGTACATATTGTGCCATAGGCCGCTGCCCACGGCCCCTCAAAAGTGGAGTAAGATTGCTGTCGGTGATGGTTTCGACTAGTTTTCACGCTTATTTATACGGCCTCATATCATCATTTAGTATTCTGTCGTGAATGGCTAATGGCTCTTAAGGGTCTTTTAATCAACATGTTTCCCTGATAAAATTTGCTGTATTAATGTGCTGCAACCTGGACATCTAATGCGACATGAAGAAAACAGACAAACGTGGAAACCTGCACTAATTTCGGTCGAAATATGCAAGACTTTCAGCATGCTGTTCACGTCGATTGTGATCTCCTTGTGGAATGGTGAAAATGGGGTCATGAGGTTAATATAGAGCTCACGAAGTATTCTTATGTGCTGAGTTTGTACACCCTGATTTCGAAGGGTTTTGATAATCACTTCTGTCTCAACAAAATCGAAGGCTCCTCAAATCGATGAATGTGAAACATAACGGCATACTTTTGCTATATTTCAGTAAGCCTGGTGACGGTGACCGTGTGTTTGTAATCGATTGCAGCGAAACCTTTCCGAAACCTGCTTGCTAGCATGGCTGTCCTTCGTCTGAGTTCTGCAAATCTTACTCAAGATGATTCGAGTGAAGAGCGTGTAAACTACAGACAGCAGGCAGATTGGACGATAATTACCAATGCTGTGTGGATCCCCCTTCTTATACAACAACACAGCCCTGCTGGTTTTCCACGGTTTTCCGTTTTCCTTGCATTCCGACAGGTAGAGTGTGAAGAGTCGGGCCAGAGTTTTGGTGATGACTGACGGTAGATTATTTAGATGTTCCGGTCTAATCCTGTCGGAGCCGGGCGCTTCCGTTCTTCATCGGCAATATGGCGTGTCTGACTTCGCAAGGTAGGAACGACATATCCATTCTGCTTCAGATTGCTCCCAGGAGTTGGACATGGCTATCGAAGAGATCCGAGTAGAAGTCGCAGATGGCTTTCTCCATTGCCCTTCGGGAAAAGTGACTAAACTGTCCAGACACCGGAGACCGGTCATTTGGTTCTATAACTGGCAAAACATGGGTGGGCATTGCTCATGCACCTCCCGGCCTCTGCTGCTTGAGCCTAGCCTTCTCGTCTTAGGATCTTCTTTTATCGCCTCTCTGCATTGATAATCGTCTGCGTCTCGTGTGGCTCCTCGTTGGCGTGTCAGTGGAGAGATTCCGGAGATAGACTGCCCTTGGTGACTTTTAAACTTTCTGCCCTCCTGCTTCTTTCGTGAAGGGTTCAATGAACCGGTTGTACTCGTCGATCTTTCAGGACTCCTTGAGTTTCGCGGCTTTCTCTTCATGTATCGAAAAGAGGAAGTTTGCGCGATTGAGTCGATGATCTGATCCCGTATAGAACTTCGGAACAACAGCGACGTCGGTCAGGCAAAACCTTCGATTGAACATGACGTGATCGATCTCAATATGGAATTGTCCACCGGGTGCTCCTAAGTCCATCGTAGATGGGAGGGCTTCTGGAACCCAAAGTTCATGGATGGAATTGACCAACGATTAAACTCAGACACACTTTCACTCTGCTCATCCCATTCCGTTCCGTGTGTGCCGTTGTGAAATTCATTTTCCGCTCTTCTAGCTCTTTGTCTTCTGTTCCATAGAGCGATTCTTCTCCAGTCCCGTAAACGGGATGTAGCGGGCGATACATCTTCGTCTTGGTCAGCCCGATGCACTGATCTTCCTAGCTTGCATTATCAGATCCTCGATACTCGCTTCCGATGCAAGGGTTCGTGCGTTGTACAGATCGCCATCTCAGTTCATTTCGATTTTGGCAGCCTGTTGTAGTTCCGAGATTTTGGCTGCCTCTCGCGAGCGGTCCTACCCAACGCAGGGGCTCCCTCAGGTTCAGGGGAATGAGGCCCATCTTTATTGCTGTTTCCGACAAGATGAAGACCCACAAGTAGCTTGTCAGACTCTGTCACATATTCCGGATAGTTAGCCAGGCTATCCCAAAACGGACTTGGCTTTATTTGTTGGAGGTGATCCTGGACCGCCTCCCATGTTTGATACCTCCCAGTCTTTAGAGCGCAAGCTTTTGGCGGGACCGAATACAGGATACCGACAGCATCTTACATAACGCTCACACGCATGCGAGGAACGTCTGCATGGATACAGAGAGTATGCATCAGCCTAGCACAGCAGGAACAGGAAATCCATTTCTTGAATCCATCTGTAACCAAGGGCGGTATCTGGCTGATTTAGGTCCGCGACTAGCCCACCATCGGCCACCTGACGTCGCGTCATGTAGCCTTGCCACCTAACAGCTGGAGATCCTTCAACGAGAGAATTCCTCGGTGAAGGTGATCCGTGAATGAATAGGGTACCAATGGCAAAGCATAGGGTACTGGGTGGCAGAGTAATCCAGAAAAACCTGGGATCCGGCAGCGCCGCACGTATGCATTCGTATTTTGGAGGGAAATTGTCTTAACGTGAGAAAGCTGCTGGATTTCAGTTGGATATGTTTGCTCCAGATTTTTTGAGGGCGCTGCAAAAATAGCTGTTTTCTCCGGTGCTACTGTAACAGCTTCCGTTTGTACAAACGCAGTGCCTATGCGTTCTGGAAACACGAGCATTTGGAGTTTTTGGAGGCACCCAACTGCTCATAGCATCTGGGAGACCATGATCATTGGGGTCTGCCAATTGTCACATGGGTACAATAAGCGTTGCTGTGCCTAACGCGCGCCTATTCTTCCATTCGAAACTACGATATTGTGTCAGAACTTATGAGCCGAAGCACGATTTCCCTTTCTTAAGTGAGGTTGGAAGGTATCGATCACGATATTCTAAAATTTTTTAGAGCTTCTTTTGCTGAAAATTCGACCGTGTGCAATGCACCCATGAAAGGAAACTGAATTGTCCATGACAAGTGGCAGCTATCAAGAAGTCACTTGCCACTAATGGCGCTGTTACTACCGGCTTAATGCTTTCCCTCTCGATCGTGCAGTATGGCAGACATTTCTGACTAATTTGTATTTTTTATGTATTGAAACATTCATAATTACAACGCTCACAAGATAGCGTTTGCGTAACGTGGATCACTTATAAGCTTCATACTCTATTCATATGGAAGCTCTACATTTGTATGACCATGTTTATATCGAACAGAACAGAATAAGCTCCGAGAATGACTAAGGAAGGAAAACTCCTGCAGCACAAGGATTAGTCGAGCTCTTCAGTCGCAAGTTGGCTGGACGCAGGATATATTGAAAGGAAACTATTTAGCGCATGAACTGAACAGAGGAAATGCTTGAGATGGCTAAGCAGGAGCACAGAAGTCAGGTGCGTACTTTTGAATGTTCGCCGATGTAGAGGGAATCAGGCTTCGTAAGTCGCTCTAGCCATCGGTGATCACGGACGACATCATGTGTGCCAAGGAATTTTGGATTAGGTAAAGACAACTCGGTGGTCGATAAGACTTTCTAGTACTAGAGCGACGTGGAAACGACGAATGCGAGACAAACCCGCAAACTAGAGGTCTTTTTTGAGATTTTACGATTTCGGTTATCGATTTTGTGAATCGCAAGGTGGTTCAAGTCTGAATATATTCTTGAGGGTTCGAAAGTGGATGGGAGGATGGACGTGCGATAAGCAACTGCAACGCTTAGTGTACTCATGCGACAAGTGGCAAACCCACGATACCTTTGATTTTTAGAAACTATGAGCAGTGTGGGTGTATTACTGTTGCTGCGCTGTCCTTGATAGGCAAAAAGCTTGCGACACATAATTGGAGATGGAATTAGGGTACATTATATCAATCATGTGGAAGCGTGACGTCAACAAAATACAAAAAAAGTAGAGGGTGACAGAGTAGTTGAGAATTGTCTTCATCTGAGAACTGAGAGGCAATAGCTGGATTTCAAATCAGATGTGTTTCCTCCAAATTTCCTCACAAATCCACAATCGGAATTGTGCCAGCCGGTGCTACTGTAACATCGTCCGTACGAAAAATTCTAGGAACTAACAAAAATGTCCTTCACTGATTTCCGAAAAGTAGCTAATTCGTTTCCCAACATAGTCACGTATACTAGCAAGCTGCAAGCCTTGCTCATTTTATCCTAAATCGTGAAGGTTTCCACGTTGTCTGTTTTCTTCATGTCGCATTAGATGTTCAGGTTGCAGCGCATTAGCACAGCAAATTTTATCAGTGGAACATGTTGATTAAAAGATCCTTAAGAGCCATTAGCCATTCACGACAGACTACTAAATGATGATATGAGGCCGTATAAATAAGCGTGTAAACTAGTGGAAACCATCTTACCTACTTGGATACTTGGATACTTGGATGCTCCTATCGGCCTGTCGGCGCGGAGCCCATCTTCCGCCGCAGATCGCGGTCCCTCGCTGCAGTTGGCCACGGTATGGAGTCACGTCTGAAACGAAAGAACAGTCTTGTGGTTTGTCGAATAGAATCTGCCCAGCGTATCGGAGGTCTGCCCATCGGCCTCTTAACATCTCGCGGTCTCCAGTCGGTGACTGCTCGCGTCCATCGTCCGTCGGTCCTTCGTTGAATATGTCCGGCCCATTTGTGCTTGCTTCGAGCCATGTACTCGAGCGCCAGTCCTGATCTCTTGCGCATGTTCTCGCTGCTCAGTCCTTCATTCCTCTGCCGGTAAGTGGTGTATCCGAGCAGGTGTCTCTCCATCGCGCGGTGGGCACTTCCGATGCGGCTCAGTGTCGTGCTAGTGTATGCCCACGTCTTCGATCCGTAGCACAGTGCGGCGAGTACGCATGTGCTGAAGAGGGTGGCCTTCATCTCGCGGTCCCGTAGTGTGCTGAGCGCCTCCTTGATGTTGTTGTATGCTGCCCAACCGGCTCTCGTCCGTCTCGTCAGCTCCAAAGTCAGCGTGTTTTTGGCGTTGATGGCCCTACCAATGTAGATGTACTCGGTCGCCTCCTCTATAGGTTCACGTTCAGCTTGATCGCTCCATGTGGTTCCGCCTCCGCTGCTGTTTCGTTTCGGATGTATTGCGTCTTCTTGATGTTGATGCGCAGGCCCGCCTTTTCGCTCTCCTTGTTTAGATTCAACATCTTCTCCGCCTCGTCCATCGTTCTTGTGATCAGTACTATGTCGTCGGCAAAGCGTAGGTGTGTCAGCATCTCACCGTCGTTTAAAACTCCGTACTGTTCCCAGTCTAGTTGTCGGAATATGATCTCGAGCGCGGCAGTGAATAGCATAGGAGATACGGTGTCGCCCTGCTTGACTCCACGGTGCACTGGAATCTTTAATTCATAGGAGAATAGCTTGAGAAGCAGCCAGTTGTTGCTATAGCAGTCGGATAACGCGGCAAGGTATCCCTCCTTGATGTCCAGCTTCTCCAGAGCTCGTAGCAGGAGTCCGTAATCGAGCTGGTCAAACGCCTTTTCGTAGTTGATGAAGGTGAACAGAGTGGCAGCTTGTACTCTCGGCAGCGTTCCACGAGTTGGGATAGCGCTTGAATGTGTTCTGCACAGCTGTATCCGCTCCGGAATCCCGCTTGCTCTCGTGGCAGTTCCTCCTCCAATCTCCTCTTCAGTCTGTTCAGCAGGACCTTGGAGTAGGTCTTGTAGAGTAAGCTGAGTAGAGCGATGGGGCGCCAGTTGGATAGGAGTTCCCGCGGTCCCTTCTTCGGCAGAAAAATCAGCTTCGCTATTCTCCAGTCTTCCGGGACAGGTTGCCGTCAAGATGCTCCGAAAAGATTCTCGCAAGCGCCCTGTGTAGGTTCGGTCCTTCTGCCTTGAGCAGCTCGGCGGTCACCAGGTCAAGTCCTGGTGCGCGGTTTGGCTGCATTTGGGAGATCGCATGACGCACTTCGGAGGCGAGCACTGCAGGCACGTTTCCGGGGCGGTAGTCCTTTTTCGGTAGTTGTAGGCGATCTTCGTAAAGTTTGGTATAGAACCAGGCCGGTCGGTCATCACGCCGTCTTCGGTCCGCAGTGCCTCGATGATCACTCGCTCCATCGTGAGGCTCCTCTTGGCAAGCTTAATGCTCCGCCTGTTAGATGCTGCTTCCTCCAGGATGCGGTTGCGGTACTGCTTCAAGTCGTATTCATAACTGGCTCGGCATTGTCTGGAGATGATTACAAACTCAATGTGGCGTCTCGGGTCGAGCGCGAGCTCGGCACGTGCAGTCGAAACCATCACCGACAACAATCTTACTCTACTTTTGAGGGGCCGTGGGCAGCGGCCTATGGCGCAATATGTACGATCTCGCAGCGCCGCACGTATGTATTCGGACACTGTAGCAATTGCTTTGTCCGCATTTCAGGTTAGGCAACAGCCTTAGAGCCCAGTCACAAACCGCGCCTCCTGCTTGCACACGTCGCTCTAGAAATAGAAAGTCTCAACTACTACCGAACTGTCTTTACTGTCTGAATCCGTATCAGCTACAGTAATGTGTCTGTCCTTTGCCTAAGCAGCCGTTAATGAAAATTGGATAAACGGTACTTCAGGGCAATGCATTGGTCGAGGGTCGTACTTCTTTTGGCGCTTCTGTGCTTAGCTTTCAGCGAAGCCGCCAAGGCTGCTAAGAAGGTACGGAGTTTGAACTACTTATTTCGAAAATTTCCAGTCACCCAACTGACGGTGCTACACCCTCGTTCGACAGAAGAGATGTGCGACTCATTGAAAGATGAATATAGACATGCTGTGACAATTCTACTATACTGATAACGAACAGCTAATGCCACCATCATGTGTGACCCTGTAGAATTGATACTGCCCTTCAACATCCAGCTAAGTCCCTTTCCCTTCCTTGTAGACCACATATGGCTATTTATCAGACAGCCACCTTGTTCGTTGCGCCCCAAAAAGAAAACCTTTCGAAAAGCGTACGTCGTAAACCTCACTCTCAAATATCGCTATGGTATGGTGCTATCGCGACGACTGGGCATCCCACTATAGACGGTATTTTCGTCCGAGATTAGATGGGCTTTCCCGTGTTCCCCTCCATCATGGCTTAAGCAAAAATATACCCTCTGTGCAGATGAACTCTTTTGAAATCTCACAGAAGCGTTCAGTCGTACAGCTTCCTATAAGATGCCTCCCACCTATCACTGCAATAGCACCCTTAAGGTTTCCTCACACCCTTACGCGTTGGACTAGAACAGGAACGGTCTCATTCATGGAATTCAAGTGACTCCAGAAGCAAGTTTGCACAAGCAGTGCAGCCGGCTGCTGTAGCCTGGGACACTATTCATCATCGGATTTACAATTATAACAATATCCGACTTAATTGATGTTCATGTTGACAGGACTCAAAGGCCGTCGGTTCCAAAAAAGCTGCTTCATCAAAGCATCACGCCAAGGACACCAAAGCTAAAGCCACCAAAGGCGTCAAAGCAAAGCACACTAAGAAGAAGTCTTGCAAAAACTGTTGAGATGCCCTCTCCTAATAAATAATCTGATTAGCAATGTCGAAAACAAAAAGTGCAATCCAAGTATGTAGTTTTCGTTATCTTCTGTTGACAAGAGCACCTACATGGCCAGACGGCACAGTGCAAGTTTCCTTAAAACCATTGTTGTAGATGAGTACACCGTGGTTGCAATAGGCCGAGGAAAACTTCCTTGACGAAAAATGGGGGATCAAGTCTTTGGAAGCCCATTGTCTGGCGCGTGTCCAGCTAGAAGATCTTTCACGGGGTATTTCTACCTCCTATACAAATGGTGAGTTAATGTGCTGTATTCTGTATATATACGCACTTCACAACTGTGGGCTCTTCAGTCCATCAAAGCAAAAAGTGAGGCAACCGCAACAACCCAAATAAAAAGCATATCTACAAAGCTCCAGAATGAAAAGATAAAGTAGAAATAAAAAATTTTCTAACATCGATTCAACACCTATTTGATGCAATGGTGACCCTTCGACTAGGTTGTCTTAGGGTTACAGCAGCTCCTCCATTTCGCTCGCCTTGTGACTTGCATCGAGGCAGTCGCAATCCCTCAATAATGTCGAAAGTTCCGGCCTACCTTGTCCACAGTCTTCCCACTGGTCTGGTGTTGTTTCAAAGAATCCATTCCGTTACTCAGTAGCTGCATTGGTCGTCTTTTTGTCTGAATCACCGACCGGCTCAATGACGCTTCAGTCTTCTTGTGCACTTCTAGGGTCTTTCAGTCGCGACTTCTCCCATCGCATGATCAGCTGGTTGTATTGCTCAGGGTGCCGCCAACTTGTGTAGAAAAGATTAAACTCTTTTAAATGACATGAGAAGTTTCACTTTTCTTTCGAGGAAAAAGGCACGATCTACGGAATGTGCCCCAGACTGGAACGGGAATGGTCGCATTCTAAGAAAAAACAAGTGATTCATATTCATTTCTAAGAAGCAAGTTTGTACAAGCAGTGCAGCCGGCTGTAGTAGCCTAAGGCACTACTCGTCATTGATTTTACCGATATTTCGGCCACCAAGCAATCTGTACATAGGAACATATACAACCCATCTTCAATGGACACGGTGACCCGGGAGCCTTTTCTTGTAAGTAATCACTCATTACATGGGATCTGGTTTCGTGGAACGCACCCCAAAGGGTTGGAAGGATCCCTTTCTTTTATTTCTATAGTGTTATAGCGAAGAGTGTCTGTGTGCTTCCATACAAATAACTCATCCCTTCCCCAAGCGAACAACGAAGTCACTGAGGTGAAGTCAGAATTTCAGTTTTGACGATGACTTGACGGTTTTCCAACTCTTTATAGCTACCTCACTTCATTTATTTAATTTTATTCTTCTTGGTGCATTCCGATTTACTGATGTGGTATGCAGTGTGGAAGTCGGTGGCAAGTGTCGAAACGCGCATTTGCAGTTCATGCCAAACAGAACGCGCATATCTGATTGCAAGCGTGCACTCTTTTCCCTGTCCAAAACTCTGTGAAGGTCACCCTTTGACGTAGAACGGATGCACGTCACAATGATTTGTATCCTGCATTAGTCACCCACAACCATTCCTTTTTCAAACATTAGAAAGCCGCTACAGTGTTTTCAAAAAACAGCTGCAAGCATTCGCTTTCCTGAGTGTGTGGCATGCCATACCAGTACTTATTCGTTTCGAAGATTTGTCAAGGAAGTCCAATGCACCGGTCCCGTCGCTGTTATCCATCATAAAACGATATCATGCGATTAGGTTTTGCGGCGTGAAAGGAAGTTGCAACCTATGGAGACAATGTGATAAATCGATCTCCCAAATGACTTCCTCGTTCTACATAGCTAAAAAAAATGGTTCTTTGTACAGCCCTCATACAGCTCGTTCTAGGCATAGATCAATCAAAATGCCAAAAATGGTCGAGGAGTGCATGGCGTTCCAACCTTTCCTAAAAGGGCTCCCACCATAACAGCAACTCGAACTGCTGGTCACTTAATAGAGGTGTTCGCCTATGATCCAGGTTAAAGTTTTTACTGCTCGCAATATCTACTGCCGGAAGGGTGGCTCAGTGGCTACTGGCATCATAGGACTCACGGGTCCAGTCTACCTCATAGATTCAGGAAAAAGCAGTAAAGATCATCGAGCGAAAGCGCAGTAAGCGGTATAAATGAAATATGATGAGAGCCCGGATTTCGTTTTTTAATTCACTTTTCAATTCTTTGCGCCATTGTAGTAACCATGCTGCAAGACCAGAACAGGAAAGTTAACTAGCTCAGTTCTGAACATATGCATTTCATATTTGCACTTCTACGTGCACCTTCGAACGCCGGACTGAAATTTTTTTCGAATTTGTTTGACGACTCTGTGAACGAAATGGGTGTAGGGCAACATGGGCTGAGGTTAACATATTGAAAGATATCAAAATATGGTACGCTCTGTAATGGAAAGTGCCATGTTTGATAGAATTGAGTGGAAGGAGGGGATCCTTGAGCGGCTTCAGAAAATTATTGATTCGCGTATTTCGGTCTTTATATGAGAACTGAAAGCGACAAAACCCACAATGGGATGGGATCCTAATTATAATCACACTCCACGATAAACAGTTAAGTTGACATACCTACTTGGGGCAGTAATGCCTTGGGTAACTATCCAGGTTGTGTACCCCACCCCCTTGAGTTCCCTCATTGGTCGAGTGGGTATGGTCGTAGTGGGTCTGAGCAGGTGCAGCGCAGTGATGACGCACCGTGGCGGCGCAAGAAGGGTGTAAGCTAGAGAGTTACCCAAGGAGCTTAAAATGGTGAGCCGACTTAGCTGATTATCGTGGATTGTGCTCTCAATAAAAAACTTATGTAACGGTCAATACTCAGGAATTCACTGTTGTCTGTCTCTTCAATACTGTTTCTCCATCCCGCATGAGAAAAATTGAAGAAGTCGCTCAGTTTCGCCAGGATATGCATTAACATTTTCGGCTCTAAGCCGAGAGTGTTGAAACCGCCGAAGCAATACAGTATCTCGTTTGTATGTCTTTGCTGGCGATTTGACGCGGCTCGGTTTCTCGTTGTCAACATCTGCACTGTCAGAAATTAAAGAACCGTACAAAGTGCGATTCTTTGATTTTTGACAATGACTGATCTGCGTCTCATAAAGTTTAAAATACTCCTAAAATGTAGCTGATGTGTCTGTAGCGTGTGTGGAGAATTCTTGTTCATGCGCTGTGCTCACTGTGAAAGTCTGTATCCTAGTGATAAGGCGCATCAGCGCCAACACTTCGGTGGAGATCGACGGACAGGATAGGTGCGTACAGAACGCAGACAGGGAGACAGACCGGCACGGACACATAGACATACACAGACGCTCCAACAGATGCATGTAGGACACGGACACATAGACTTACACAGACGCTCCAACAGATGCATGTAGGACACGGACTGACGGCACACGGAAGGGCAAACACACAGACGCGGACGGGCACACGGACCGGCAGACAAAAAAGGACGCAGACAAGCACGTGGAGAGGGGAGCACGCGGGTTGACGTTAGCTGACACTCACATGGACGTAGCATGCAGTGGACATGAATTACACAGCCATATCTTGACGGAATGGTGGGGGGGGGAGGGGGGGCAGACACCGGCAGACGCGGAGGAACACCCACCTGGGCATGGAGGGCAGGAACATGGACGGCACTCAGACGGAATGACGCCACTAGACGCTCCTCGACGGGTCAATCCATCCACTGAGCAGAAACTCCCGAACGGCATCCGTTGACCACAGTCGTTCACGTGGATCTTAATTGAATATGAATGAGACGGAAATGGTAATACAGGGAGGGGAATCTCTCTTAAGTACCTGTTTTCCTGCCTCGAGGTGCCCCTAGCAGGCTCTTGGCGACGGGTGTGTACTGTTAGAACGCCGTAAGATTTCGCGATTTTGCGGCGTCCCACTTTCGCTCGCGATACCACGACTCTGAGATTGTCAGTGCCGCAACTTCGCATGCGAAAAGTGCTACGTTTCAATATCGCGTAATCGCAAATTGACAAAATCGAGGCGAGTGCGAGTTGTTTGTAAGTTAATCTGTTGAAACCGACAATCTGTTGAGGATCGTCGGCCATACAGGACACCCCAGCTACCACGATTCACCATCACGCCGCATGCCTGTAATGGAACACATTAAACATAGATCAGTTTAAATAGTTTTCTTCCTCATCTGGTATCACGTTGGCGGAGCAGTGGTCCCAGTTCACTAACTGTCTGTTTACCTAGAAATTGTGAGTGAAAAAGTGAAATGTGGAATAAACGAATACATTATAAAAAGTAAAAAAAAAAGTCCTCTGGAATCGGTAGACCTTCGAGGATTGTGCGCTTCCCACTCGTCGATGGGAAGAACATGAGCTGGCATTCGACTTCAGGTTTTTGGCCGTCGCTGTGCAGCTGGTTGACTTCTTGCTTTGGTGGACAGAAGGCCCCACAGCTGTGAAGTGCTCATATATATAGAAGCAAAGTGAATCATCCGCATGCCCCTTCACTTATTTCTTACTTTAGTGCACTTTGCGTCTTTTATGATAATCTGCGCCTTTTAAGGTGATATTTGTCTCTAGGCTTTCTCACTAATCCTTGTAATAGTTTGAATGCTTGTGCGACAATTTTCTCATTGCTTTCTTTGCTTCGTTTAATTACCCAAGTTTGAGGTGAGAGTTTTGCGCTCCTTTGTGGTGTACTGTACGAATATGAATCCGCGTGGTTCTGTAAAAAGACAGTCTCACTAAACTCGAAAGCAATATATGGCGCATCGACCACTGCGACAGGAGCCGCTACGACTTGTCACTAATTCGGAATAAAGAAAATCGACTGTGCATACATTGGTGCAGCATTTTAGCTAACTCCTTTATACTTTTCTTCATTTCTTGAGTATTGAGTTCCATGTCGGGTCCAACAGCGTTAACGTCTCAAAAGGCGCTGTTAATTAGGTACTGCACTAACTTAGAGCCGGCTATCGATGATGAGAGCGCTGTAACATTAGACCCTCTTTCCTCCCGAGATATGAATGCGTCCCAGTGACTCCACCCTTTGGTATTAAAGCTTAATTCTCATTCTCAATAAGTTCGAGATGCTCTAGATAGGTTGAATCAGTGCTTGATTCACTTAATGACGTGCAACAGTTGCAGTTGCAAAAGTACACTGATAGAGGCCATACACTTCTCAATCGCGCTCAAACGATGGCCATTGAAATAGAAAGCAATCGCCAGATCGTTCCACAGCATGCGCAAGCTGAGACAACTCCGAGTGCGCCAGAGTCCAGACAACATATTGGGGGCGAAAATCACCGGGGAGCAGAACGAAGGATTCAGTGCGCAAGCAATCAAGAGCGTCAATAGGGAGGTTCTGTGGAGGCATACTACACCTTTTGCGCTCTTGCAAGGAAGATTTCATAAGCGCCTCATTAAGTCTGTGAAACATGCGCTGTTGTATAAGGGTTCAAGTGCCTCCAAGCGACACTCCTTCGATGACATGCATACGTTTGTTGTCGAAGTGGAAGCCTTTCTCAACTCTAGACTCCTCACTTATCAAAGCTCAGAAAAGGAAGATTGGAGTTCGGTGCGCCCAATTGATTCATTCAGCGAGAATTGGATATCACCACAGCAGTCGACCCTACCAAACTAGAAGTAAATGACCCTGATTACCTTCTTTCAGAGAAAATTCACATCCGGTAAGACAGCAAGCGATAGATGCGCTTCATTCCTCATGCCAGAGAACAGAGCACTTTTGGAATATTCGAAACAATACTTGACGTCGTTGCGCGAAACCCACAACTAACTCACGTCAAACCGTCATCTTGGGCAACTAATACCTACTGTGGGAGATACTGTTCTAGTAAGCGACCCAGTACTTTCAAGAAATGAATGGAGAATGGCCCGAATCACTGGAGCTCGACGTGGTACTAATGATGGTAAGCTGAGCTACTGACGCCTACTAAAGGGAAAATTCGTGTCCCGTCAACCTTCTCAGACCACTGAAGCTGTGAGGCAAAGGATAGCGAAAACGTGGAGGATTATGAAGACCTTTCAATTAAGCAGCCACAGCAAAATCAAACCTCTCCCACTCACGGATATATCCTGCGCATTGTAGCGTAGGAGCAACTCTACGCTATAATCAAAATACCGTGATATTCAGAAGTACAAAACTAACACAAACTGGTTTCTGTTCCATATGATGATCTCGGGGCTGATTAGAATCGTCAGTAGCAACCTCACTAACGCGATACATGTAGCCTGCGCGGATAATAGATACTAGTTGAAGCACAGCATTGCCAAGTTTTTGAAATTTGTGCTCATCGATACTGCGAAATTCAATGCTTTGAGGCTGCTCCACATCTCGTTCAATTTCAGAGGAGAACACTATAGATTACAAGATCATCGTAAAATGGAATACCGGGCATCATTTAGGAATGACCGAAACATGTTGCAAAGGGCTTTACTTTTGCAAAAACAGTGGCTGCAATGTCTGCGCAACAGTTTTACCAAATCCAGCATGCTTGTCGCTAGGCGTCATCACCATGTTCACCCTATGTTTATACGCTATCGTTGGTATACTTTATGTACTCCTCTATGTGCCGATAATGACTGGTAAACCCATACGTCCGATCCTTAGCGCCATCCGAGCTCTACTAATATTTCTCGCATACGTGCACTAGGCCGATCACCAGGCAGCTGGGATAGCAAGATTCAGCAGCTTTCGCTTCTCGAAATTACTTGCGAAACAATGCGTCCGGAGTTGTTGCTAGTAAAATCCCAGTTCAGCGCTAGCAGCACGACCACTCCTTTTTGTGACTGGAGCAATCTCTAGGGCTGTATGGACCCATGGAGGTACCGGAAGCATTTGAAGGTTGATGGTGAGCCTCCTCTCATGGATTGCGGAGCCATCTAGAGCGCGCTGTCCGACCAATTGCAACTTCTGGATGAACTCCGTTCGAACTTGCAAGAGCATCGCACGACCCTCGAAGAGGAAAAGAAAGGAGAGAGTACCTCCGAGGCCAAAGTCAGGCAAGCCATTCACAACCTTCAAATAGAAAAGACAAGGAGTACCTCTACTCACAACGAACATGATATCACTGAAAAAATGCTGAGTTTATGGAGTCAGTTGAAGAGCCACAAGTTGGCGAGAGAAAAGACAGAGAAAATACACCCGAAGAACAACAACCAGCAGTGGAGACGATACCAGCTGATGACGTCGGAACAGCAGACCAGGAAACCGAAAAAGCGCCGACCGCTCCGATTCACTCTTGCAAGATGGGAAACGCCGAGTAAATGAGGAACTGCAGCGGCTGCGGAGGAGCATGTGAGATTCACAGCTATCATCTCGAAGCTCATGCAGCAACCAACCTGACTACCCCGTAACTTCCAGCGCGGAGTCATCAACCGAGAGGAAGAAAGATTCATGCGCTGTGCGTATTGCAATGTAGCAGGTAACCACTATTTCGACTCATGCACGGTGGTGAAGACGGTAAAAGACAGACGACGATTCCTGAATCAAAGAGAAAAGTGCGAACTCTGTCTGGAATATTGTATGGGGAATAGTGGCTGTCCTAAGTACTACACACGATGTTACCAATGTTGAAAGCTCGATCATCACCCTGCGATCTGCCACCTTCCTAATCGAAGTGAAGGCATCCTCGGTGGACTAGCGAGAGCACGTAATGATCAGGCTCGCTGTGTCCTGCGCATGATGAGCTACAACAGCAACTGGATCCCCCCTATAAAGAAGACTGAGGTACGTTTGCGCGGGCGGGAATGTCGCTGTTCGAAGCGATTTTTCAATCTTTAATGTAAATTTCTAAACATGTTATGCATTTGACTTCATTTCATAGAGAGATGATTTTTGGCAAGCTATCTGACCGTCGTTGTGCAGCTGGCTTTGGTTGACAGCAGAACCCACAGCTGTGAAGTGCGTACATATATGAAACACAATGACTCATCTACATGCGTCTTCATTTAATTCTTACTATAGTGTAGTTTGCGCCCTTTATAAGAGCATTTTTCTTTAGGCTTTCTCTATGATCCTTTTAATGGTTTGAATGTTTGAGTGGCAATTTTCTTATTGCTTTGTTTGCTTCGTTTGATTACCCAAATTTGAGGTAAATGTTTGCGCTCTTTTGTGGTGTACTGTGTATATATCAATCCGCGCGGTTCTGTAAAAAGACAATCTCACTGAACTCGAAGGCAATATAGGCATTGAACCAATACAAAATTCGGTAAGGCCGCGGTTATACTTTGCGTGTCTGCGTTAGTTGACGCCGGTGCCGGCGACAACTCACGCAGGCACTTGCGTCAGTTTGACGCCGGCACCGGCGTCAAACTGACGCAACCATTTTGCCTGCCGCAGACGACGGCGTCAATAGATAATGCGGACCCAACCACGCTACAGTATGATGATCGCAGCGGAACCCGCTGCGAGTCTTGGCGCACAGCCAAATGAGTTTGTTTTCGAGTATTTTCTGATTTGTATTGTTTGTTTTCGAACATTTTTTGATTTTTTTGTCAAGTAATCTTCGGAGATCAGGGTAGTGATAGATTCCGCTTAATACAGTGCATGTATTCTCGTCAGTCTTCTCGTTAGTGCACACTTAACCCACTCCTCAGTATTTAATTAATGGGATTTCAACACGTAATCGTATTTTCAGCCAGCGTTCGTAATATTGGTCTTTAAAAATTGTGATACTGTTCGTTTTCCTTGCAAGTTCGCATCATTCGGGGTTGTACGCTTTTCTTTTATCGCATTGACAAAGTCGAGCATGAGGAGACCTGTGAATGCCGGTGTGTTTCATTCATATTTAACGTAAGACAGATTAAGTCGTACTACTCCTGAATGTCCTTCTATTTCAGAGCCTATTGCTGTCGTGCCCTTGTGCTGCTTGTAAGTGGCAAGGTGCCTTGAACGATGTTATGGATCATCTTAAGAAAAAGCACAAAAGTATAACTACTTTACAAGGTATTTGTATCATCCGTATACGTTCTGCGTTTTTGTCGCTGTTTACGATTGCTGCCATCAGAAATTTGATCTTGCGAGAGACTAGGGAGGACCATTTGTGGTCATTCGTTGTTTTGTAAAGTAGTGAGGGCTGTTTCGCGAGTCTCACCGAAGTCAGTGGGCTAGTGCACAGTAGCGCTTCACCGTGACGCACTGAATGGCATATAATGTGTGATTTTATTACAGATTATATTCCTTGATGCGGAGCCACTGCAACTTTGCGAGCAAAAGTCCAGTGTGCTTGAAGTGCTTTCTCAGTTTACTAATGCTTGGCTTTTATAATTGTTCTTTATCTCAGCCTTAGTTTTTATTGTAGTTTGTGATCAGGCGCTGTCTGCCTCTTGTGATTTCGAAATTTATAGCGTGGAAGGGCGCTTTTTTCGTAGTATTTTCTGATTTTCGCTTCAACTGATCTGTTTTAGCGAGCGTGTATGGATAGAGTACTTGCGTTTAATTATATTTTTCGTGTTTGTGATAATACTGTGTTTCTTATCAAGTTTACTACGAGGCACTTCATGTCCAGTCGACCTTTACAGTTGCTTCGGCTACAACTTCATGCTTTTATTAGGTGGCTTAATGTGTGGTATAGATTTTGTTTCCTCTAAGATGAGTCGTTGCAGAGGAAGAGGAGAAACTCGATCATGGGCAGCATGTTTTTTATGCCGTTGTGCAGCTAATTGGTGCTAAAGAGGAAGCGGACAATTTCATGTATCGGTGAGTCGCAATCATACTAAGTAGTCGCAATCATACTGATGAACGGGTTTTCTTCGAAAGACATCCTAAGCCTGTTACCTAATTTCATTGAAACAAATAAAACCATTAGGTGAGGGTGTCTTCCGAAGAAAACCCGTTCATTAGCTTGGCTTGGTTTCGGCTTTTCACATCGTAGGCAGGGCAGCTTTACTGTACTGTTCGAGAAAAGGCATGAAGAGACATGAAGCATTCTATTCACCATTTCGCTCAGGATACTTTCGGCTCTCATTCTTGTGCACGAATATATATGTACACTACTATATGCTATCGTACGAATAACACATCGTATACACAGCTCATATCCTATAGAGTTTGTATGTAAGGTAAGCTACTATTTTTCTGCAGGTGTTACCTGAAACTCTGCAAGTTCGTTACGTTAATTTCTCGTGTACTCTAATTTGATGATCTGCTGGTAACGCTCACATTCTTGAAGAACGTTTTGAGAGAGTCTTCTGTCCACTCGCTGTGTTCAAGTTTTTGATAATGGTGGTTACTGTTAGCGCCAGTTATCGAGGGCGTCATGTGATAATTTGGTCAATTCTTCGAGTGTGAAAATAGAGGTGCTAACTAGTGGCAACGGAGAAAGTGGAGAACACAGTAAGGACTCAAATACAGGACTTTTTCATCGTTGGCTCTCGGCGCAGGCGCGCTTACGGCCCATACATGGATCGTTCAGGCGGGTTATATCGTAGAGCAATGTGGTCGGACAGGAGGACGAGCCTTTTTTCCAAGTGAAGGGAAAATGTGAGATGTGATAGTGTCGAACATGAATGCATGTTATGGGCTTTTGCAAACATAGCATGATAATTTCATGTTTTTCCCTTCAACTCGAGCCGGTTGATACAAGTTTTTTTAGTGGAGCTTTTGAGGCTTCCACCGCTTCTTGGGAAGATGGAACCGAAGAACTCGCCAAGGATTTTCTTTGATGATATTAGACGGTTTTGTTGCTTGCATCGAATTGTTAATGAAGTTTGTCCCATAGAATAGCTTGGTATTACGGTTGAAGTACTGTTAATGACGATCCTTATCGCTGGATAGAGTCGCATTCAGTCGATACCAATTGATTTGTTTCAACTGTTTCGTCAGGATGGCAGTGTATGATCCGTTCCGCACCCAGCTTATCGACCTAGTTGAGCTGGAACCCTGTCTGTGGGATTCACTTTGCAGCGAGTACCGTCTTATCGATAGAAAAAATAATGCTTGGTCCAGGATTGCAAAGATCCTTAAGGAATCGGGTTACACATGTTCCGGAGGTATGCTGCACGGTATTCTAGGTGTAGTGTATACGATACAATGCTGTTTACATTACAGTTCTGGAATTAAAAAACACATGGCGAACACTGCGAGATACGTACAAAAAAAAGAAGGCACAGGCGATGAAAACTGGGTCGCCCGGTAATGTACACTGGCATTTCGCAGAACAATTGGCTTTTCTGGATAGAACAGAATGGGAAGGGTTAGTTGCTCCATAAGTAGTTAGAATTAGTCTACTGTGAAAGAATTCATTTACAGGGGCTCGGTATCGAACATAGACGAAGAAGGGCACTTTCGAAGTGAATTAACAGAGCCTATAGATGTCGGGACTTCCAGTCGCCCTGAGGTATTTGGCTCGTCAGTCGGCTCATCGGCTGGCAGCCAAAGCCCTGTGATGTCAGAAAAAGGAAAAGAAGAGAGGACGGTGCGTATCATCAGTCTGGCATTTTATAAAAAGGCATTAGCTCACAAATGAACCTTATTTTTAGACGCCTTGACAGCCGTAAGAGCGGCCTCAGAGGCAATCAGAGCGAAACTTGGGGATGGACGCTCGTTGGAAACGGGTACTGCAGGCCAAGATAAGTTCTACAATTTTGGTAAGCAGACACACTTTTTATATCACTGCTGATGGTGTACTAGCCTGTTCCAGGTGTATGGATTGGAAGCTTCATACGAGACCTGGATGAAAGAGAAGCATTCAAGAAGATGGAGCAAATATGCTCAGTTTTGTTCGAAAAAGAAGTCGGGGACACACGAGCTCCTATGGTCGCGTACGAGGAGGATTATAGAGAAGGTCAGTCAACTATGCCTTTCAAGTGTGAACAACTTTTTTAGAGGATTGAATTCATTTATTCACTATTATTGATTCTATTGACGAACGCCGTATAAGTTGTCGTAATGTGCTGTGATTTGTTCTCTTGCTTTTGATGCCGCTAGAGCCCCTCTTCTTGGACTTTGTTGGTTCTCGTCTTGCATCGTTACCAGCTCCTGGGGTGGGATTGGATACCCCTCCACAAATTCGAGTGCATGCTCTCTCCTGGCAAGCAGGTTGTGGAGCACCTAAGACAGTTTCTTTGGAATTCCAACGTCCATGCTTGTGAACACAAAATATATCCTTACCAGAAGGGACGTCACTATTCTGACTGCGTTGGCAGGTTCCACTTGGAGAGTGCGTTGAAGGATGCCAAAACGTTGGCACAGTAGCCCAAACGTCGATTCAACCATTCGCCGGGCCCTGCATTACAAACATTTCCTACTCAAAGGGATGTAAGGAATTTGACCTCACCCGCTGTGTTTTTCATTAAATCTGCGCTGGCTCGGCGTATTGGCAGATGACTGTGAATATGGTCGAACAAAGCGGTAGTCCTGTCCGGAGCCGCTGTTCACCAAAATATGATACTGTACCGGACCCACACTTCCCAACGTGCGTGTGGGAGGAATATGATACTGTACCGGACCCACACTTCCCAACGTGCGTGTGGGAGGTTTGACACTAATTCGCTCACCTTTATGTTTGATCTTCTATACACCCCTGCATCTCCCACTCGTCCTGGTGCCCCCACGTCGAACGCAAGTATGCGGTAATCGCAATCAACGAGCGCGAGCAGGATAATGGAGTAGTTTTTCTTATAATTGTAGTACTGGGTACCGGAGTGTGCGGGTCTCTGCAATTAGTGTATCACTCCATTTGGATTGTTTTCCTTCTTCGTTCTTTCTTACCTTAATATTTATGTGCTTTCCATCCATGAAAGCAACAGCTCGCGGGTAGTCAAACCGCTGTTGTGTTTTCAAAGCAATGTTCTCCAAGTCGGCTCTGGTAAACGGGGGGAATGCTTCCGCAAAGAAAACTGAAACACGAAGGTCAATCCAATGTCATTGTGCCAAGGGTGCTCAAAATTCGGCTCTCAAACTATCCCACCTTCCCTAATCGCATCTGCCACTTCATACACAGATGAGATCACTGTTGCTTTCCCACAGTGAATCTCCTCTGCTAGCGCAGCAAAACTGTAGCCGTGCGTTACAAATCTAAAAGTAAGGCATCACTGGTCATAAAATTTGTTTGTCTAGAATGCTGTTACCTCATAAAAACAAACAGCCTCTGTTGACCGGATATGGGAGACGCATGTGTTGCGGAATGTAACAGCGATCTCGCGAGACGATCATAAATATTCTCGAACTCGAATGGTCTTAAGCCGGTATAGTGTTCGAAATTACTTATGTGTCCCACTGCCGCATATACATCGAAGGTCCTCATCCGGGTCTCCAAAAAGGGCACATGTTCTGCTCGAACATATGCCGTGCGCCCTGTTCTCTCTCGGTGCCTCAGATACGCGTCATACAATTCATCCAGCATATCCCAAAGTTGAACAATTTCGCGTTGTGACATATCTGTAAATGATGTGAATTTTCTTCGAATCATTTGAATATTATATCCCTATTACAGATACTCAGCCTAGTCCTAGTTACTCCGAATGACCAGCCTCTACAGCACAATGGATATTCGATACGATTTGGTAAACCGCGATACTCATTTGGTGCGGATCTCATACAATCATTAAGTTTTGAATGCAATACAAATAATGCTGCATATATGGAAGGATTGATTTCGGATAGGATGCACTTCGTTACGATGCACTGTCTCATATCAAAATGTGCTGTGCGGGTAGGCCTTGAAATAGTCACAAATCTGTCGTAGGACACTTTCATTTTCGCTGCTGAAGGCTAAATAAAGGGCGCTATAGGAGGGAGAAGAGGGTGTGATTTGGCATAAATTATAGATCGTGAAACTGCTCCTTTCCGAGATCATTTTTCTCGCATGCTTTGCCATCTTTTATTAGCCTTGTACATGTAATGGTGCTGTGATATGAAGTTGTATGTATTGGCCGAAAATCACCCTTCCCCTCACCCCAACTTCTGCCTAGAAGACTTTTTTCAGAAACTGTAAAGAGCTCTCATTATCTAGCTTCTTTACTTCGTTACTATTGATATTGATATGCATATATCGGTATCAAAATTTGGATGTCTCACATTGTTTCATACATTCAAGATCGACATGAAGCTTTACTCATCAACAGGCAATAAAATGTCTATGGGTCAGTCAATTTAAATTCCGTTCTGAATTGAAATGTTGGTGGTTCAGTTTTGCCTGACATCAAGGGGATCCCGTAGCTAGTGCTTTGTCACCATTACAAATACCCCATCACAAACGTTTGACGCGTCTGGACGCAAGTCTCAGCTAGCTTGAAGAGACAGCTCTCTGACGGCTCATTGAAAAGACTGACTGCGTAACATCCTGCTCATGATTACAGCTAGAGCTTCTGGTCTACCACTTCAGTGAGCTGGGAAGCTTTCCGCAACCAAGTCATTTTTTATTATATCACTCCTGAGCGAGCATTCTACAGCGTCACAACACTTCAAATACTTTGTATCCCTGTAGATGATATCTTCTTCTAAAGCTAATCCGTTGGAAAACAGAGAGCAGCCATCAAAGAGATGCCCCATTAATGTCCCGACTGCTTTTGGAAAAAATGGCCTTGAGTTGATGCCGTCTTGGTGATTTTCGATGATTCCTCTTTCCTGATATCGCAATCCCGAAGTACAAAGGTATTAAAAGGTCTTCTTATCTGATCTTCACTGGTAGAGATGATGCGCAAAATTTTCATACACTAAATAAACATGTATAATACAGAACAAGCACTTTCGGATCTATTCGTGCTTTTATTAATAAGCACTAAATTTTTTGTTAACGAAGAACTCCAGAATGCCAACAAACATGGTTAGAAGAAAGGACTATATTATAAAAAAAACAC
The DNA here is from genome assembly GCA_963978905.1 of Trichostrongylus colubriformis. Classification (NCBI taxonomy): domain Eukaryota; kingdom Metazoa; phylum Nematoda; class Chromadorea; order Rhabditida; family Trichostrongylidae; genus Trichostrongylus; species Trichostrongylus colubriformis. Next base: position 18,498,528 of record OZ022259.1, on the reverse strand, counting down.
AAGCAGAACATGTAAAGGTCGACTGGACATGAAGTGCCTCGTAGTAAACTTGACAAGAAACACAGTATTATCACAAACACGAAAAATATAATTAAACGCAAGTACTCTATCCATACACGCTCGCTAAAAGAGATCAGTTGAAGAGAAAATCAGAAAATACTAAGAAAAAAGCGCCCTTCCACGCTATAAATTTCGAAATCACAAGAGGCAGACAGCGCCTGATCACAAACTACAATAAAAACTAAGGCTGAGATAAAGAACAATTATAAAAGTCAAGCATTAGTAAACTGAGAAAGCACTTCAAGCACACTGGACTTTTGCTCGCAAAGTTGCAGTGGCTCCGCATCAAGGAATATTATCTGTAATTAAGTCACACATTATATGCCATTCAGTTGTGCGTTACGGTAAAGCGTTACTGTGTACTAGCCCACTGACTTCGGTGAGACTCGCGAAACAGCCCTCACTACTTCACAAAATAACGAATGACCACAAATGGTCCTCCCTAGTCTCTCGCAAGATCAAACTTCTGATGGCAGCAATCGTAAACAGCGACAAAAACGCAGAACGTATACGGATGATACAAATACCTTGTAAAGTAGTTATACTTTTGTGCTTTTTCTTAAGATGATCCATAACATCGTTCAAGGCACCTTGCCACTTACAAGCAGCACAAGGGCACGACAGCAATAGGCTCTGAAATAGAAGGACATTCAGGAGTAGTACGACATGATCTGTCTTACGTAAAATATGAATGAAACACACCGGCATTCACAGGTCTCCTCATGCTCGACTTTGTCAATGCGATAAAAGAAAAGCGTACAACCCCGAATGATGCGAACTTGCAAGGAAAACGAACAGTATCACAATTTTTCAAGACCAATATTACGAACGCTGGCTGAAAATACGATTACGTGTTGAAATCCCATTAATTAAATACTGAGGAGTGGGTTAAGTGTGCACTAACGAGAAGACTGACGAGAATACATGCACTGTATTAAGCGGAATCTATCACTATCCTGATCTCCGAAGATTACTTGACAAAAAATCAAAAAATGTTCGAAAACAAACAATACAACTCAGAAAATACTCGAAAACAAACTTATTTGGCTGTGCGCCAAGACTCGCAGCGGGTTCCGCTGCGATCATCATACTGTAGCGTGATTGGGTCTGCACTATCTATTGACGCCGTCGTCTGCGGCAGGCAAAATGGTTGCGTCAGTTTGACGCCGGTGCCAGCGTCAACTCACGCAAGTGCCTGCGTGAGTTGACGCCGGCACCGGCGTCAACTAACGCAGACACGCAAAGTATGACCGCGGCCTAACCTGCAAAGTTCACGTTCATCGGACCAAAAGCCACAATTCGAAAATCATAAGAAGTTTGGATGAAAAAGCACAGCTGCAAGTTCAAACAGAATAGTAAAAACCTAGGATCACAGAAATGTTTAAAAATTGGGAGGGGATTAGCAGGATAACCGTCACGGGGGGGGGTGTCTGCCAAAAAAATTGTGTAGTTTTGGCGCCCCTTGTCGATATCCAATCCGATGGTCGGTGGCACATATCGTCCTTGGACAGCACACGGGAACAAAGACCAAAAATTGGATGGTATTTGGTCGGAGAGCGTCTCCCGGCAGATGAAAGGGAGTGGGTCGATTGCCTCAGAGAACCGTGGACAAGGAGAGCCGGTAACAGAGCAGTTCACACATCCAAAATCCCAAACCAATAGAACGTATTCAAAATTCAGCCTTGTCTGGGTTCCTTCTTCGTGCAAGGGACGTTTTTTTTAGCGGCAAAGGGGAGCCGTCACTTGCTGATATCGTATAATGTATAAGCACTAAATTGACCATTCCTTTTATCGCGATGGTTTCTTTATCGGTTTTTTAGGCAGTCGTGTTGCGGACGACGTGTGAAATGGGAAGGGAAGGGGCATTGTGGCACAGAGGATACCTTAAACCTTTCTTCATAGGATACCTTACACCATGTTGACACGCTGACGACCGCGCCGTTTACACTTGTCTTGCGCAGGTGACCGTGCGCTTTTTTCTCACTCTCACGGCATAGCACTTGCGGCTTCAAAAAAGCAATTCTTCCTAGATACTTTTTACTAGTCCTTTTTTACGATTGTTCAATGTTCCTTAGTCAAGATATAGAGATTATGACGCACTGAGATTTAACAACATACGACCATTAAAAGCTACTCTTTCCTAACTGGAGTTATTTGAAGTTATAGTGCTATTTGGTTTAATATTATCATATCTAATTACAAGCTCAGATACACTCCCTCAGATTGATATACTGCGTTTCATAAGTATAAGGTCGCCCCCGATTTTCTAGTTCCCAGATCAGGTAGTCAAGCGATGAATTTGGTGGTTTAACAGGCAGATTCCTCACTAGGTATAGCCTTGGTATTTAAATTTTGAAAATACAATACAACTAAGCTTTTTCAAAAGTAATTTCCGTTTTTGGCACCGTTTCATAATTATAAGGTCACATTGAGAAAAGCGAGAAATAAGAAATCTCGGCTGAGAAAAATTTGACTTGGATGGCCTTAACGGTTACAAGTACTACTGGCGAGATCTGCGAAAAGAACCGATTCAGTTCAGTTGTCGCAATTTTGGAGGAGTAAGTTGATGGTCTGGGGGCACTCTGCAGTAGTGTCGCGCTGGAGCTCACATTTGGGACCTGTAGAATGGATTCCATGGATTATCAGGGAATCTTACGAGATGATCTGGTACCTTTTTGAGCCGACGACGTTGCCAGAAGTTCGTGTTTCAGCAGCACAATGCTGTCATCCACGCAAGTCACTCAACGAAGACGCGTCCGCAGCCCAGAACATTGAAGTCCCATCATGGGTGGCATGCAGTCCTGGCTTAAGTCCTACGAGAAGTCCTTGAGGCGTCATCGCTAGAAAGGTGTACGCCAACAATGGGCAGTTTTCGAGCACAGAACAGCTCAAGGGGCAATCAAGCCTGGAATGGTATTGATGCAGAAGTGCTTCGAAACCTTGTCTTCAGTATGCCAAATAGATTATCGATGTCGCTCTCAAGCAAGGAGGAGCCACAGATCATTAGCTATTAAACATGCGCTAGTAACATTGATAAATTGTTTGTTATCTCGAGGTGAATTTTCAATTTTGAAACAGTGCAAAAACCAAAAAATATTTATAAAGACGCTAGAGTGTTAAACACCATGATCAAAATAGGAATATGACGGTTTTCTGTGGTTAGGAATCCGCAAAAGATATTACGAAATTTCTCGGTGGACTCCTTATTTTGGAAATGTAAATTCAGGAAGTGACCTTACAGTTACGAGAATTACACTGTAGTACTGCCTAGCATTGCTTTTAACATCAGCTTCCAACGTTATTCCAAAAAGTGTGTAGACCGAAAACTATTGATTCATATATTCGAATATAACTTGCGACTGAAGGTTAGTTTTATAGACCACGATTTGACAACAATCTATGGGTATGATGGGTACATAATATATAAAATTCAACCGGAAGCTTGAAAAGACGAGGTAAGAAGTCGTGACACGCGTCATGTCACACGGTCGTCAATGTTTTGATGATCCATCCTGGCACAGTAGTGGCACAAACCACTATGGGATCAAGTTGAGGGTAACAGCATGAGATCCCACAGGTCGTTTCTTGTTTGAAAACTCCCACAGCCGTCATTGCAGTTGTTCACTTACATCCGGCGATTCTGTGGTTTTTTTATGCGTTGGAAAGGCACCTACTCTGTCACTGCACCAACAAAAATAGAGAGTGGTTCGCATGTTCTCCCTTAATGACAAACCGTCAGGCCAGGTAAGGTCCCACCTTCAACCTTGTATCGGCATACAAAATACAAACTCTTAGTATAAATCCAGTGGAAAGACAATGAAAATCAATAATGAGGTGCAGTGACTGCCAAAGCGTGGGTGTTTTGGCACCCGTTATCGATATGCGATCTGCTAGCCATATCCTCCTAACGTACAAAAAACAAAGTCTAAAAAATCGACCGATTTTATAGTCGGACGGCGTCTCGCAGCAGATGAAAAGGAAGTGGATTTTTGATTATTGCAAATTGGCACCTTTAGCTAGGATTTTTGCGATGGTGATTATTCATGATGTGAAGTGAAAGCTTGCGAAGTTAGGTCAGGATTCCTATGGGAACCTTCCCCTCCCCCCTTCCCCCTGTTCCCTCCCCCCTAGAAGATACCATTAGAAACCGTGCCATGGTTTCGTATGGTTTTTAAAGACAGTGTTAGGGGTGATGTGGGTGATGAGAACTCCTAAGAGGAGTCATTCACTCAAAAACTACGGGTTTGAGAAGCCTGTTTGTGGCGTATTTCCCCACAAAAGGCGCGCCCCCTCCGAGTTGTGGCAGAGGCGGCCTTTTCTGCTCGAGCCGCCTTACTGTGCTCGGTCCGCGTCCTAGCAACTGATTGGCTGGGGTGGGAATAGAAGGGATGGCGGCCCGCTTTCTCAGTTTTGGCTTGAAGCGCATTACAGAAAAGGGATGCTTACTCATTCTCAAACATCTCTTCGTGTTTACAACATGGCAACACGCCGATGGAACACTCGTCCGGACCACCCGCCTCTTCACGGTAATGCTCCACATCGAGGATCAACGGTGGGGAGGGGTCCTATTTCTCGGGTTTTTGGCCATTTCTATCCGTTTTTTCTTCACTATCCTGTCACTAGGCATCTCGACTTCCACACTCACTACTTCTTTTACTTTTCTGCCGAATTTCCCCAAACACTGATTTTAAAACAGCATGGGTCGATCACCATACCAAGGGTTATCCGCCCATGCTGATTGCCGCTGTTGTCCTCCTTTCATTGATTTCAGATTTAATACCGAGCCCCGCGCCTCGTCGCCGTAGTCATTGATTGACTACGGCGACGGGGCTCCAACATTGGACCACGCCTCGGCGCCCCGCAGGGGCTCAACCGCGTAGGTCATGGGCCACACAAGTCCGCTATCGGCGCCAACCCTCTAGTGATCGCCACGCGTTCGTCTTTCCTATTGATCTTAGGATCCTTTGCCTTCATCCACAACGCTTCAAGAGTTTTGCGTGCTGAGATCCCCTGTTCACATGCTAGAATTGTGATCTTAACATCGACGTCCACATTGCCATGGTGTTGGACCCTGTGCTCACCTAAAAGAGTTGATATTTTAGACTTCACGAAAGGGGCGTAGTGGACGAAATTAGGGGGGGGGGCTTCTGTGCTTAGCTAGTAACCACGTAGTGGACAAAATTAGGGTGGGGTAGGGGGGGGGGGTTCTTCTGAGCTCAGCTAGTTTCAATTCAATTCAAACCCATCCCTGTCAGAAGCGACCTTCCAAAAAAGCCTAAATAGTAGTTCTTCTCGCACTCCGTAATAGTTTAAACGAGAACACTATCTAAGCATTGACTTGTTCCGAAGCCTTATGGTAATTTAAATGTTCATGAAACAATGTGAGACTTCCATTTTTCTAAAGGACTCGAAAAAGCTTTCACAAAATCGGCTACAAAAAGAGGTTGTGTAAGGATTTGAGCCTTATGGACAAGCTTTCGGCGCCTAGCGCCTGTATTCAGCCCGAAATGGTACAAATTAGGTCCTATCAAGAGATTCCATTTGAGAGCCACTCGGGTGTATTTGTACTTTACCGACTTGCTGCTGCCACGAGACAACTGTTTTTACCGCCTTAGCCTTGCCTTGCTGTCGCTTGGCAGTTATCCCGCAGCAGCAGTAAGTCAGCAAAGTACAAGTACACCTGCACAGCTCTTGAATAGAGTACCTCAATAAGATCCATTTGTACCGTTTCAGGCTTGGTAAAGGAGCTAGGCACCGAAAGCTTGCCTATAAGGCTGAGGATATTGCAACCTCTGTTCTGTGAAAATTTTTCGAGTCTTTGTAATACTTTTTTGAAGTTTCTCATTGTTTAACACACATTAAAAGAACACTATCATTCAACGGACGCATACCATTAGGACTGAAAACTCGCGTCCTGATGCATGACGTGTTATACGGATTGTCGACACTTAGGTTACCGTACGCTGTGATTTGGTCCTGAGGCGACTACGCTTTCTACTTATTATTTGAGATCCGATTTCTTTTTAGGAAATATCACAGCATTCTTCTAACAGCAAGGTGACACAACAATTTAAACAATAAACAACGGCTTAACTTTCGAATGATTTATTGGTACAACATTTGCATGGTCGACAATTTTGTCGACACAACAACCCGCATAGAAATGACTTCGTCTTAAATAAATAACGAATAATAACCCCTATTGGGAGGCAGTATTTGGTCTAGAACAAGACGCGATGTATTCGTGGCAACTGGCCAAGAATACGGCGGCTTCCCGCATGATTTGAGATTTCTGGGAAACAGGCAACCAGCATGGTAGCATTGGTGGCTCAGAAATCCGGATCTGTCGAAGAGGCGACTGAGTTGCTCCAGCTCGATGATTCGGCAGTCGAGTCGGAGTACGCCGTAGATTCAGAGAAATCGGTAATGGCTGGAGCAGCTGTGGAGGTGTCTTTCTTGGCCGCGGCCGTGTAAGCAGCGTCGGTGTAGCGTTCGGATGGCATGTAGCACAGCCCTTGGAAGCAAGCCGGTGCCGATGGTGGGCAATCCGAACAGCGGCCCTTGTCACCGGTTGCCCATGTGAACGCTGGCATCTGAAAAGAGTGATGATAGAAGAGCTGTTTGCCGCAGTTGCTTATTTTCGTGGGACATCGACAAAATTTCCAAATTCTTGGAAGAAAGCCACTGATGATATTTTTCTATTTTTCAGGAACATCGGAAATTTTAATTTTTTTTTTTTTTTGAAAGTTCGCCACTCAGAGACTAGATTGTGCTAGCTCAAGTCCATTGGGCCATGGTCAAGCCTGGCGTCATTTCGAGAAAAATGGAAAATATGACCCCTGCCCCGTGTGCCTACGCTCGAGCCCTATATCCAGCCAAAACAAAGCCGATTACCATAGCGTTGATACTAAGTAATAACGATAGGTATGATTATCGATTGTGACGATCTTTGTTGGGAGTTGGCTAACCGGTCCGGAATCTTCTTAACACTACATGCTGTCAAGTGAAACCTCAAAATACACCCCCCTCCTTTCATACCCAAAATACAACCTCTGGTCGAAGACCCGATCCAATCATAACTCTGCCGTGTCCCTAATCAGAACAGTCAGCTCATTTAGATGGGTCAGTACCCCCTCCCCCAGATAGTTAGCTCATTAATAAGCTGCATATCGACCTTTACCGCCATCGACCTTTACCAGCTCCTTACTGATTGACAAATCGCTTCGCAGCGGAATGGAACAGGTTATCATCAAATTATTAAACATTCCACGATGTGAGTATATGTGGGTCATCCATCCATCGAAGGACATGAATCTGATGGGTATCGATTAGATCGGATTAGTTTCACTGAAAAAAAAAGCCAAAGCAATACAGACACCAATTTGGGACTGTTAAAGGCCACGTTATCAAAATGTTTAAGTGTTACGATGTGGTCTAGCGCCAACTGGTGCATGAATGACGTCATCGTCCACACAAAATCACCTCGGGGTTAGGGGTTTAGTTAGGGTGTAGGGGAGGTGTGAGAGACCACCAACCGCGTAAAGCTGTCCTGATGCAGTGACGAATACCGTGTTTCCTTGTGGATTGTAATGACACACGAAGACATTGCGATGACCACGTCCCATCACACCTTGCACGTCACGACATCTGGCGAAACCACAGCCGACCAAGTTTGTCTTTGCCCATACCACCTGCAACAACAGAGCTAAGTTCAGGGTTAAATCGTAGGATTCCAAATTGGGGAGGGGTGAAGAGGGACGCCGAAAAGTCTGCAGCAGAGTGGCGGCCGGTAATGCGAGAAGGTAATCGCGCTGAAGAACGCAGCTCGCAGAAACCATCATCATTCATCAATCGATCTCAATTCCCGCGTATCCCTTGATGGTCAGTCGGCGGGATAGTGGTTGCAGAGGCACTTTACGGGATATCTTAATGGGAAAACCTTTTCGGAACACCACGTTACGGTACTTCCGGTCGACGTCAGAGGGGCGAATGCGCTTATCTAGAGAATCGGATGATTCCCGAAAATGGCGTCGAAAAAAGATGAAAGAATTTGCAATCATTCACAAGTTCTTGGAATTTAGCAAAACCTGGTCTCGCTTCCAGTAGGAGAAACCCATAAACCTTTCTTTCTGCAAAGGTCGCGTACACAGCAAAGACTACGTGATCAGTTCGGGGACGGTCCGCGAGCGCGAGAAAAAAAACAGCGCATAGTGAGCGCGCCGGAAATTGGCTATCAAACTGCAACGGGCACGGGGGATATGAAGGGATCAAAAGGCCAAGGGGCGCATGATAGATGGTCGACAGCTAATAGATACGTTTTGGAACGTATTTTCGGGGGAAATATGAATCTAGTGTAGGTCAAGCTATGATACATAGTCTCTTTCTCTATCACATTCTTGATTACAACTCATAAAATGACCGTACCTGAACATAATGACCACAGCAATGCTTGTAGGCATGGTTGCAAGCGCACCGTGGATTATTCACCTAAAAGGACTTTATTTAGAAACTGAACGTTTCTTACATCTCATCGATCTTGAAAAATTTGCATTCGAGTTTTCGATGGCCTTTGCTACATATATGGAAAGTTGTAGCGAACATTTACTGCAATTGATAAGGTTTCGAATTTTTGAAAAAAAAAAAAGTACAAAATTTGCCAGCAGAATTCTATGCCACTATCCTACAGTTTGCAAGCATAGTAGTTCGAGAGCTAAAGATATTTTCGCCCCTTTTCGGAATATTCTGAATTTTACTAGTAGTTCACTAGACATTTTTTAGGCTGTTACTTCTTTTTTTTTTGTGGATTGTTTTGTCATCCATTTAGGTTTTGCTATTTTCGAACAAAAGTTGTGATCTGTGATATTTCCAAGCTTTCTGCCGGTGAATTCCACAAAGATTCTTTTTTGCATTTTTTATAGAAACAATAAATGAACAGTTCAGGAATAACTGGGACTCTAGCTATCGCGGCATACCCTGATATTCCTGCTATCACGGCATTCCCTGATAAAGGAGAATCAGAAGAAGATCCCCCAAAGATGATGTTATCGCTTCTAGAACTATGGCATATAACCCATAACCCACCAACTCTACCTTAGTACTACGAGGGTCAGTTACCAGATGGGCCTTTGTGGTTTGATTAGCAATAATTCGGCAGGTATAACTTCGATTTTGACGGTATTGTCCACCATGAACTTTTGGTTCTTTAAAAAAGCCATAATGCGATAGGTAGGATTTCCGATACTTTCCTATCAGGGTCCATAAATCCTTAATCAGCTGGCAAGACTGCATCCTCGTCGCGGCAGGACGGTTAGTCATTGAAGCCCAGAGCAGACAACGACTAGTTAACGAATCACACCCTCGTATCACATATTTCATATAGACGAAGGGGCGACCTTGTGCTTGGTCTGCCTGTACCCTTTGGATCTTTTCCCACTCCTTATTTGGTCCACTGACCGAGCGCTTTCATAACCTCATACAGCAGCGGATAGTGAATATAGCGAGGCGAGACAGGTTTGAGTGTTCAAAGGCTATGGTAGGGGCAGTTAGGGACGAATGCCAAAGACGTTGAACAGAAAAATGAGTGCTTTCTAGTACGAAAGTGAAGGAACGAAATGGAACGGCGAAAGCCCGGGAAATAAGGCCCTCTCCCTACTCATGACTCCGAAATGGGGTGGCTGTATTAGTGAAAGGCGCCGGCTGTGCTGGTATAAGAGGCAGCCGTCGAAAGAGACAGCTCTTGAGCCGCATTCATACTTTGCGATGCCGGCGGCAGAGCGTGGCTGCATGTCTCTGTGACTCCGCTTATGCCACCCTGCCTCGTTGCCCGTGTCGTCTCCGCACTTCCCCCTGCCACTCTGCCTAGCTGCCTGTGGCTACGCAGCCACGTCCTGTCGGAGCTGAGTATGAACGCGACTTTATAGAGCTGGAAATGCTTCTTTTTAACGTAAATTTCGCCACACATAGTTCTTAGACCTGTAGCATTCATCTGGATAACTCATTTCAGAAGTGCTCATTTCTCACATTACCCCGTACCACTGTTTTCAAGCGATTTTCCCTAACTTTTTTCTTTGAGAGTGGGGGAGATCAACAAGTTTCTTTTAGTCCGGAGAATTCACAGTTTTAACTGAGATTTGGGTGCTTGAAGTATCTCAATCAGCCCATTATGAAGTATCTTGCATTGTGAGCAAACAGAACCAACCTCATTAAACCACAGAGCAATCGCATCCGAATAGTTGCTATAGGGCGCTGCCCAAATGTTCTCGCCGATGTTCCTTCGACCTCTCGAATGACGAAAATCGCAGGTATTTGCATGTCGTTGCGCAGAAGCAGCCAATTCGTCGGACCAGTACAACATGTTCATATCCGAAGCGGGAACCTAAATAAGGCCACATGGGCTTTATCATGCTGTGGATATCGGGAATTCCTCTGGAAAATGTTCCACTCACCATTCGTCGAAAGCGATTATGCTCGTGTGTGATCCATTTTTGGAGATAACGATTTGGTGGATTGGAAGCTACCAGCAACTGATCGCCATAGTAGAATGGTGAAAAGAAGTATCCACGTTTCTCACGGACCAATTTAGGCTCTTCCTCAGTTACAGTCGATGGTCCTGCAAAGAGATTACGGCAATGTTTGGGTGCTATCTGATGAAACGACTGTTTTCAGAATTTTCCAAGAGTTTACCTAACTGAAATTACCGCTATATAGGGTATGATTCTGGAAACTTTTTACAAAACTCCATTTCAAGAGTTTTTCAGTGTGAAGGGCGCCAAAATTTTTGTTCGCTTCCCATGAAACTTTCAAGGGAAGTGATTCAGAAGAAAATTCGATAACTGTCGAGGTGTATGTTCTCTCCTGAACTTACTATTTCACACTGGCCCTACTTGACCCTACCCTGGCAAGGTCCCCTAAGAAATCCGATTTCCTCAAAAATTTCGGGGATTAATTAAGAAATTCGAGTCGATAATGATTTGTCCTTGTCGGGTTCCGCTCTTCGCTTTTGCAGGTCTCTTTAATTAACCTATCTTTCCATTGACTTGTACTTCCGAAAAAGTCTAATGCGAACACCTGGGAATGTAGCAATGACCTTGACGTGCAGCCCCTACTAAAAATGATGAATGCACACCATCTACTTGTTGATATATGCCGTAGATCTCTCTACTGTTACGGTATAGCAACGGCTGGAACCGGATACGATTTTTAAACGTCTGTTCGAGACTTCGAGCTGTGAATAATATCACACCTACCAGAATGCGACACTTGAGCGTCACCGTTCAGAAATGGAACGTTGTATGCGACGATCCCCGGAATCAAGAGAAGCATTGAGGAGTGCATCTCTGAAACAATAACGTGCTCCACTGTTAATTTGCCGCGCTGTGAAGAAAGACATGTCACAGGATTCGATATTAGGAAAAAATTGGAAAAAAGGCTGAAAATTACTTGGAAAGAGTTGTCGAGTGACCAGGAGTTATCTGGAACGTTTCTCGAATGCTATACTAGGAGACGAAGGAGGAGGAGCAGGATGAAGAGGAGGGGAGGAGGAGGGAAAGGGAGGGCAATCTGTTGAATTTCGAGTAGTTACATTCCCTTACACGAATGCGTAGCGATCAAATTAGCATTACACGAACAGAGGATTATCTTATATATTTATTTTACAGCCAGACATGTAGAGACATCTTGCTGTCCAACATTTAACAAGTTGTCCCCCCCCCCCCACGCTCACTGAAACAGTCTTTTTTATTCCAAAGTACAAGCATAACCATTTTCAGAGTTTCCCATCATTCAGGACGACATTCTCACTGCAAGACGTTTAATTCAAGAGAAATGCAGCATATGGTATCTAGTACATGATGACGAACAAGCGGTACTGTAAGGAAATTTAGGGCGCAGTCAGATTACGTGATTTTGTGACTTTGCGACTCTGCGATTTTGCGATGTCGCGGCTCCGCATGCGAAGTTGTGGCACTGCAAGATTCCGCGGTGGCAGCATCGCAAGCGAAAGCACGAGGCCTAATAATCGCGAAATCGCAAAGTATTCAGCCTAATAAGGGCATTGTATAGTTGCAGTGATTACTTATTTTCTTTGAAGATGCGTTTCTAGGTTAGCCAGCATTTTTGAAGGTCACCCGTTGGATGAAAACGATTAATAACAAAGAGTGCCGCTGCTCTATATCATCCTATAAACCAAGTTCACAATGCCCAAGGTCAACTGCAAGGTACGCTCCGAGTTGCAAAATCGTACCGATGGTCATCGAAAACCAGATCCACTCTGCTTCTCTCCCTGGAATTGGATTCGTTCCACCAAAGGCAATACAGGAGGAAAAAAGTTGCTAAATCACTTTTTCTTCATTGCCTTACAATGAAGGGGCTTGAGCAATGACATCAGGTACGAAGAGACACTTGAAGGAAATAGTTTCCAAGGTGTATTTTTTGGGATGCGCCGTGCACTCCTCTTTTATTTGATTGTAATTCCATCTGCATGCAGTTTTGCCCATTCACATAAGGAATTGTGGGGGATAGATGGTGTGCAAGTGAATATGCTCATCCTCGAAGGCTATCTGGTACCAATCACCTACCCCGAAAGGGTTAAGAGTCCACTTGGGCACTGATCTCGAATTTGCTTATAGCCAACCCGAAATCAGGAATCATGAAAGTGTCTCGCGAGCTCCCACCCCGGGTTGAAAAATGTCAATTCTTCGAAAATTGCGCCTTCCGAGATGATAGAGAAGTAGTCCTTGGAAGATTTGGGATATTTCTGCTGACGATATTGCGATGTTCAAAATGCGATTTTGAATAAATGAGATGAGAACACTGGAGAAGTTTAGGAGTTGAAGGATGAACTAAAAGAATCGTCGGTTGATAAAGCGATCTGAACCGTCGGACATCTCGCGCTGTAATTGCAGAAAGAGCGATCAACTGTGATTGCGACTTGGTGAAACTCTCAGCGCTCCGCCTACATCGCGCTTTGTACGGGTAAAACAGCCAGCCGGAAACGGCGATTTGAAAATCAACTATGCAAGATAAATTGCACAATGGGTGGTCCCGTGCGTCGGTGGCTGATCCACCTACTCCGTCTTGATTCAACAAAGTGAATTAACTCGATCAAGTGAGATCGATTGCGAAATCTACCAATTTGATGGGTTGTAATTGCCGTTACGAAAAGTTAATTATGAAGAAGGAAGAGCCAGTGTAGTGGAAGTTTAAAGAATAACCAAATTTGTAGAAATTAGTATTTTTTAGTTTTTTTTACAATAAAAAATTCAATTCTTTACAAATTTGGAGCTAGTTTATTTGAACACTCGAGAAACTGGGAAGGGAATAGAAAAACTAAGCAGAAATTGACCACTATTTTGGGACAAGAATCCTAAAAATTCTAACATCGCTATAGCTCGCTGCTCACTGGCTGCAATAAGGCTCCGTCGGATAAAAGATCACATTTGAAGCCCAGAAAAGTTAACGAAGGGTAAGTTCTGTGGAGAAAATGTAGATAATGGGCTAAAAACATCCTTCGTCGATCAAGAGGTCCTATTGCGATCAAGGAAGTCCCGGAAGGGTAGCCTGAAACAAGACCATCCAGGTGATGACAATTTTGGGTGGAGATGCGAGCAACGAGATCCAAAGTCTGCTCCAACAGTCCCTAGCCCCTTGCCCCGGCTCTCCTTCCGGTCAAAGAGGATCGAACTCGCTAATCCCCCGATAGAAAGTTCCACTTTGCTACGAGCGACGAAGAGACGAGGAACAAGAGAAAGCGTTGCTGGATGTATGGTGGCGAAGGATCGTCTTTTATAGATGCCGAAGAGCACCCATCATATCTCCCCAACCGGCTCCGCCTACCGCCTGCACCACCTCCGTAACGAGTCGTTGAGCTTCGTGGGAGTTTTTCTCGCACTAATAAATAACCCTGTAAAAGTGCACGATGGGGGGAGGGGTGGGCGGAAAGCGGTGGTGCAACCCATTGCGTACATTTGGCCTGATTTGATGGGCGGCAAGTGTCCGAACAAAAGAGGCCGTCAGCGTAGGAGTAAACTACCTGGCACTATCGCAACAGTCATTCTATCCTCGTCCTTACTCGCCTCCTCACAAGTCCAAGGGTTTCAGAAGGTGCATAAGAAAATTTTTGATTATGATCTCCTCGATCATATTCAGGAAAGCTTTTTATTATTCCTCTGCTGGACTGGGAAAGAATCTTCGGAAATTGAAAATCTTCTGAGGATCGAAGAGAGCCGGCCCAAATTGAAATTGCATAACACCGAAGTGACCAGGTTGATAGCAGATAAGCTGTGTGATAGGCTTTAAACTTTTTATTCTCTTTTTTTCATTTTTTAAAGTAACCGAAAAGAAGCTTTGATTTCAGAACTATACTCCGTCGTTTTTATACCATAAAAAATCAGAGAACGTGCCGGTAGCTCTTCGTTGAAAAGGGGAAAACGGGATAGAATGGAATAACTCAACTGCGCAAAAGCTTTGTTGTTTTCCCCCATCTCAGTGTCGTTCAAAGCTCGAAATCAAAGTCATTCGAAAGCGCGATACTGTTCGAGTTTCCTCCGAGCAATATTCGAACAGCTGTCAGCGCATTTCAAATTTTCGCGCAAAAGTGCTGACTTACTTACCACTCTGCGTCCCTTGCCACATGACCAACGTTCGTGTCTCTACTCTTAGAGACCTCGCGATTCCACCTTTCTGTAAACCCCATTTCAGTGCACGTAACTTTGAGGAGCTCTGTCTCAGACTAGATCTTCTTCACGCAAAACATTGTGTGTTGGTCGTATTATGCAAATACATACAACATAAATACATGGGAAACAAAAGATTCAAATTTCCGCAGACGATTTCACACATTAACCATTCTATGGGATCCCTCGTCACTAGGATAGAATCAAGAAAAATACGACAAAGTGAATTAGAGTAAGCTTCCATTAATAATATCAAAATATGCAGACCTCATCGCTCCTTGTAACCAAAGTATAACTTTTCAAAAAAATTATTACACCCCTAAGGCCGCCGTTAGACTTCGCCATTTTGCGTTTTTCAGATTTTACGGTGTAGCGGCTCCGCACAAGAAGTTGCGACAGTGCAAGATATTAAGGTCGCATTATCGCCCGCAAAGATGCGAAGCCACAAAATTGCAGAATCACAAAGTCGCAAAATCGCGAAGTCTGGCCTCATCTTATGGTGCAAGAATCACTACATTTGGTGGTATTCCTAATTGCTGTCACGGATAGCGCTATTCCGAAATATCAGATTGGAAGAGTGCCATGAGCCGAAAACAGTTCAAAATAATGCAATCTAATATAGTAAAGAGCGAAAAAGAGTTTTGGAGACCAGGAGCCTCTCGAATGGATCACTTGCGACGTCATTCAAACCTACACGATCGCCGGCCTGATGGTCAGATTTCCTCGCGAAAGCCCTGCGCAAAAGGAACGAGATGCTGCGGGTACGCGGTGCCACGAAACGAGAAGAGTTCAAGGGACTAGTGCTGATACACATGGAGAGAGCATGATATAAATGATACAATACGATCCTATAAATACTGCGCTATTGGCACCAATTTATTGACTCCGAAAAACGTAAATTTCATTAGTATAGACAAGGAGAGGTTTACGATCTGATCTCCTGGAGTATCGTTACCACTTGCCAGTGCACCACATCCGCCTCAAGAGCGCTGAAAAAGTGGAAATGCAATAATTGAAACTACAAAGTGGACTTTGCCAGTCCCAGAAAGAGCTCAAAAATAAAGTATGGTCACTTGGCTGAACTCAATGATAATTGTCCCTGAAATTCCTAATCGATCCTTTTCCTTTGATAACTACCCACCATTCAAGCTTTCCTATATCACTCTCCCTTCTACCAACTTTTTTACCCACTTTGTTATTTTATGAGACAGTGGTGAAGTGGGGAGTGAGGCGCAACCAGACTCTTATCGTGTTGGGATCAAATCCTGCATCAATGCTCGTCCAGGACAACCAAGCATTCCACTCCTCCTTGGTAAGTGAAACACTACCAAACTCGTCAGGGAGAATAACACTAGTCCGACTTGCATATCGGCTGCCTCCCCAAGTAATTGTAAAAGTCAAATCGCACTCACCTGCTTCCACGATTTTTGAAGGAATCGTGCACGGAAAAAAAGGGTTTTCGTTCACCCATACATTTATGTTTATGTTGCATTTGTTTGATAAAAGCCGCACGCAGGGTTCCACGCGAAAATGTGAGAATCCAGTTACGATACAGCTCCTGAAAGTGGTGGCTCTGCGGGCATGGATTCCCGCTAAATGCCCACCCCGTCGTCCGCCGATGTCGGAGACGTACGGTGGCAACAGAATTTACGTAAACAGCCCCAATCTCCGTTTTCAACCGCGGCGGACGACTGGATTGGGCACTTACTTGGGAGCCCCACCCAGCTGGCCACCATTTTGCGAAGCTGTAGCTCAGCCAGATACTCAATTTTTCCCATGAAACTTCTAATACGGCTCTTAATATTTATTTATTTATTTATTTATTGCACGCGTAAAACAATAATATGCAAACAGAACATAAATATATGCAAATAATATGCAAACAGAACATAAATATATGCATGGATATTCGAGAATCTGATTTTCCTTGCTTTACTCCTTAATAGAACTGTTATGCGCGGCGTATCCCAGAACGGGATTGAGTGACGCCAAAAACTTTATCCTCTTACTATTTGTTATTGCAACCTGTCTTGATTTTCGACTAATAAGGCAAACTCTTGATCTCTTGAAGTTAGACTGAAACTGGGACGTTTCTTCGGTCTGTGTACCCTGTGCGGTGGAAAAGGCTATTCATTTTCCAAAAGCCTTCACAGCAGCATGGTATGCTATAACATCTGTATGTACTTCATTGAGCTGGCTCATTAATGAGAAAATCGAGACAAAGCGGTGAGAAAAGGCTGATTTTCATTGACCACCCGATGGGATTTTGGACGATGAAACGATTCACGCATTGTTTATAGTCGCCATAAAACGTCCAAACTATACAGTCTTTCGTCACCATCCTTCTTCCGATAACCTGCCCTTATTCTTACTGTAAATGAAAAGATGTGGTCATCAAACATCTGAAGACTCTTCTATTGATAGGGCCAAAGAAGCTGGTTCTTTATGAGAAGAAGATGATCTGCTGAAACGTGAATTCAAAGGATGCCGTCGCTCAAAGAAAATTAAAAATCGGGTAGAAGGAGAAAGGATCATCCACGGTACGCTCAGAGCTGGTCCTGTCACAGATACGCATTGCGTACATCATGTATCCTTTGCACAAAGCTTTTTGGGACAGACGGAGTTTATGAATTCACGGAAGCCTGATCATCGACGAGCATTGCTTTCCTCTATGACCGCCATGCACACAATTTCTATACAAAATTGTGAAGTACTTGCATAGGTCTAACCCTAATTTAACCACCTATGCAAAAGCCTGAAGCAACATTCTCGTATGTGCATCTGCACTTTCCTAATCACCTTCGTAAACCAACAAATACCGCAAATATGGAGACAATTTTCAGGTGGCCCAGGTACGGTGTAAGAAGCGATGTTCTAATTCACCGTTTTCACTGCCCCTAAGTCGAACATACAATAGAGTAGAGTTCATGAATTCCAAACCTCGGTGAGGCATCGCTGGTGTAGTGCCCATTTTTTAGCAGTTAGTCTATTTTAACCAGCTTTGAAGAGTCATATTTGGTGTTAAAAAGGGGGCGACACTCAGTACCGCTTTTTAACCTCTCGTTCGATGACGATACTTGAAGAAAAGATGAGCAAAACGGCTGCACCTAGCCTTTCCAGGGGAGCCTTATTACAGACTTTCAAAAATGGGTGCTCTTACGATGTACGGCCAGAAATTCTGCTTGACACGACGTCTGACTCTGCTTCAAGAGTTGACAGAAAGCTATCAGAAAAAACTCACTGTGAAGCCCCTTTTCCAGTGTGAATGCACATCTTCGCAATATGAAAGCTATTCAATAAGCACTACCACGAAACCTTATCTCTCCGTAGTCCCAGGCGGAAGATCGTATATGTATGTATTGGGTCATTCCTTAAGTAGTGTCGTTTTTATTTCAGGCAAAAATTTTTCTATAAAATTACGTATTTTTGCAATATGCCGTTATATCGTTTGAAAGAGAATTTTCTGCTCTACAAAATTTTGTGCTCAACTTTTTTTGTCGGTTACGATGGGGCCGGTTTCCAGGCTGGCGAAGAGGTAGGTCTAGCCGAGAAAAATTGACCAAACCGGCAATTAACTAAAACACTATAATTCACTTTAGGAGAATCAACTAATCATGTGTCCCGCGTTTAGCACCGACCTCTTCTGCAAGTTCCAATACATGGTTGATCGAGAAGTGTGTCGTTCTTTTTATGAAATCCTTTCTCCGAAAGCACCCACCTTTATTCAGAATGGAAATTTTTCTTTCAAACTCCTTGCTCAGCAATGTTTCAATTACCTTTCATGAGAATTTTTTCTGCTCTATCGAGATTATGTTTTGATCTTGTCTTGGTTGCGATCCAGATGTGATTTTAACACCATGTGATAGGGGTCCTTTGACATTTTTCTCAATTTATTTTTTTATTAGAAACTTAATAAATCCGGTCAGTGATATTTCCCCGTTCCCACTCACTACCCCTTCTTAACATTTCAGCGCTCTTCCAGTGGTCTGGTTGAAAAAATTTTCTTGCCCTGATTCGATGAAATTGTCAAAAATCACCGAGTTGTAGCGGAAAAACCGAATTTGGAAAACGAACGACGCAGCTTCTCGATCAATCGATTGGTGGAAATTACAGAAGAGGTCGGGGACAAGTACAAGACACATAATTAGTTGACTTTTCCGGAGTGTAAGATAAAGTTTTAGTTAATTGCCGGTTAAGTCAATTTTTGTTGGCTAGACCTACCCCTTCGCCAGCTTGGAAATCGGCCCCACTATGACCGATAGAGAAATTAAGCATATCATTTTGTAGAGGGGAAAATTCTCTCTCAAATGATATATAGCTTGTTGCAAAATCCTATGAGCTTATGGAAAAACTTTTACTTGCAAAAAAACGACACTACTTTTGGAATGACCCAGTAGTTCGGAGGCAGCGCAGCAACATCCCACTCATCAACTACGTTATATCTTTGCTCTGAATCCAACTTCCATGGAAAACTCTCTCATCAACTGGTCAAAAATTACCCAATGGTCATTTTACATGAAGAGGATCCAGTTCATACCGGCTTCGCATTAGTCATCAGCATGTCGCCTAACACGAGCAACAAAATGATCTTTGACACTTCACTTCTAACCTTTGATCAAGAGCGAACTCTTGATTCCTCTTTTCATTTCAGTGATCACACGAACTCTCAGCACTCCTTGACCTTCCCATAGCGCTTAGAAAAGCGTTGTGAATCATAGTTCATGACGCCGCTCTCACGAAACGTTCACCGATCCACTTCGGCAGAATCTTGAAGACACCGGGATGTAGCAATTTTGGACTACAGTATGACCTACCGTAGGACGTTAGCTTGCAGATATTGCACACACGACACCTTGCCAACACGTCAAAAGTGAATTCAATGGGTTTTTCCTACTACGAACACCTTTTTTCTTACCCTTTCGCTTATTTCAGCGTTCATTGTTTCACTTGACTGCTGCTGCTTGTTGTTCCGCTTATTTCACATCATCATGTCTCCGTCAGCAAGCAGCTCGAAAAGGTGAAGTTGCAGTTCGAAGAGATGCGTGAGAGATGCCAATACGAACCGCAAGGTCGCACTTTTCAATCCGGGTTTCTCTGCCGATAACCGATTCGAACCTCGAAGGTTCGTTTCGGAAAAATCATTTTTTCCTTCTTACTATTTCTTCCGACCTCTCCCGGTTACTTTAGTAAAATTTAAAAGACTTTGACTGAGATCTCGCTTTGATCTTCATGGAACTTTCTGCTTCGATCTAGAGCTCAGTGAAAGTTACAACGTCTTGATCTACTTGTTTTTCGTCCAAAACCCAGTGAATTCCTAAAGAGAAGACATCAAAACTGTAGAAGAGCCACAAAGAGTGTTCCAGCAATTGGTGCGTCCACCACAAGAGTGATCCGCGAACTAAATTTTAAATAAATTCCAATTTATACTAACAATTTCTTTATTTTTTGCAAATCCTTCTTCATGATAAGGTGAAAACAGTCATTTTCACATTGGTTGGTCATCATCAGACACTGCTTGCTTTCGTATGCCCCTACGGTTTTGAATGGATGAACATGTCCGGAGAAAAATGGTCCGAACCGGTGGTTATTCAATTTTGATTCTCGTACACTACTACCAGACATGAGCACCAGACAAGACTGCCCACCGGGTCACATCAAAAAATGGGCGATGGGTGTTGAATGTGTAACAGCTCATCTTAGGAAGGAGGAAAAAGCTCAGAGATGGGCAAACCACTTCTATTACAATCTGAAATCGTCTCTTTGCAAAGGAAATTTCATTACAAGGAGGCTTGTTGCAGCTTGGGATCAAGCTAAATTACTTGACAAATGCGGTACTAAGCGATCCATACCTAAAGACAGTGGTAGGGGTAGTTAGGGCCGAATATCAAATAATTGTCAAAAACGGACGTTCAGGTGCTCACCAATGAAGTCGATGGAAAAGAAAGACCGAAAACCGACAGATCTCTCAAATCAAACAAGCGCAAAATGACGCCTGGAACCGCTATGTGTGATAAACTTCGTGAGTTGATTTATGTGTGGTAGCCATAGCTGCACTGACTCAGAAGGATATTTGGAGTTGGCGATTACAGAACCTATATTTTCTGTGCGATAGCATAATTTTTGCGAAAATTCGATTGCACTGACAATGGGTCAGTTGATCTGCCAGTGATTCCGTTCGGTGGCCTCATGTGGACTGACGAGCACCATTAACGTCGCCCACGGCTGGCCATTTCATCCACCTCCCACACATCAGCGAGCCTATTACGGTGTATGAAGGTCAATTCAATTACAAGATCTAGATGTCGTCGACGATTTTCGTTTTTTTTACCCGATTTTTTGGCGGAAGCTGTAATGAAAGAACGGGAAAGGTCATCATTCATCATAGAAATGTACACTAATGAGATATCCGGTGGTTTCCACTCACCACCCTTTCCTTGCAAGGCCATCGCTTACAGCGAGTTAGAAAATCTTCCAGATAGTACACTAGCATTTTTATTCTCTTAGTCCAGTTTATTTCGAACCCGAAAACTCCAAAACCAAAAATATCTCGACCTCAGACATGCCTGCGAGACTTACAAAAGATTGTAGTTCTTGAAGACACCGGTGGGAAATTCTGACTGGCTGTAGAATATGAAAAACGCGCTCAGTAATGCCACAGTAGAGAGAAAAGAATTAAATGGCGAAAACCCCGAAAATAGGACTCCTTTCCTAGCCCTGATCCCCATCGATTATAACTTTCCGCGCCCCCCGTACTGAATGGTGCTGGAGACGAGGCAATCCAAACCACGAAACATCGCCTGCCCTCCACAGCTACTCAGCCGTTGTCAGCCATACATGGATTCGAATCGAATGCGAAAGAGACTAGTATTAAAGCCACGAGGCGACCTTTCAACATGGCTTCCGTCACAGATTATCTCTTCAGTAGTACAGGGGGTGCCAATAAGAGTAATTTTGCTCACGGTTCACATCCGCCAAGTATACCGCCATAGAGAAACGAAAGAAATAAAAGTATAGTGGCAAAATATTCCCGAAATGATGGAGCCTTCAGTCGGCGCAGTCGGGGTTGGGAGCACCTACGGTATCAAGATCCGTTTGAAGCAGTGGAGCCACGTTCCGTAGTAGGTCTTTTGTGGGAAGCATCCTAAGAATTGTCCCTCCGGTTCATGGAAGTCACAGATCCATTGCTTCAACGCTGCTATGATCGGAAATGTCATTTTTCGTGCTTCAAACCCACTCCGAAGGGTTTTCAGTGGTAACGGCACGTTTTAGTTCTTGGAAACGAAGGATGTTGGGAGCGTGGTAAAAACGGAATACTCAAGGGCACCACTCAATATGAATTCCCTCAGGTACCCAGAGTAAACAGACCTCAGCAAGGGTGTTATCGAGAGTGACAAAAGTACGGATTTTGCCCAGTTGAGGTTACCATCTTGTTCTCCTGATCCTGCTCGTACAGAGGGCTGTTCAGGACTTCAGTGATATAGTACGGTCTGTTCTCGAATTCGGGTATGGAGATACCTCGTCAGAATTTGCTGAAGTTCAACTAAAGTAGAGTTGAAAGTGAAGGAGAAAAAAACCACTTTTTTTGGCACCCCGTGTAGTTCGACGGTTTGCTGATAGTATGCATCCCCACTTTCGATCACACTCATTATTCTTAATGGAGTATTAGGAATAACATGGTTTTGGAAAATCTTTGAAAGAAGTCACTCACAGGAAGCTACGGGACTAAGGACTTATTTATGGCAAAACTCCCGTGAAAAACACGCCCCATAGCTGCACAGACGGCGTAACGATTAACAGCTGACGCCTCTGGAGAACAGACCCCGCCTCCATGCGACGTGATCCCTGGTTGGCTATGGTCATAGCAGTCACGAAGATGCGGCAGGGTCAAAGTTATTGCGGCACGCTTTCTCAGTTTAGCTAGAAGTTCACTTCGGACAACAGATGCTGTCGTATTCTTGAACATCCCTTCCCGTTAATGGACAACGTCGTATCAAACAGGTTAATGCAATAGCGAACTGGTTCTCTTTTTTGGAAGGTCCGACACACATGCATGCCTCTAACCATAATACCTGACTCGTGATGTCTACCAGACCTCTTGCTGTCCAGTTGGAATTTCTGATGATTATGTATACTGCCTTTTTTTCACCATTTGCCATTTTTCTACACAAACCCTTCGAGAACTAGTAAGCGACTTGATCCATCTGATAGAGTGCAGCTTTTCCTACTACGAAAAACAGGTAATAAAACAGGAAAAACGACCCGAACGCTAAAGGTGCACTGATGTCAATACGGATTACAATCTATTTCACTCAATGCAACTGAGTCCCGGAGCGAAACTCTGTAGTGCAGTGACGTTTCCGGCAGTTTAATGGCAAGCTGTCAAACAAAATCAGCGGAACTTAGCGAAAAACTCAAATGCACTCGCGCGTATACATGATGTCTACAACTTTTAAAGGGTTTCTCATAACGCAGGCGTAAAAAAGGTTTTGCTATTGAATCAGAGATCATTTTTGCGAGGGATTCGCTTCTTATACAGAGGGTGCCAAAAATGAAGTAATTTCGCTCACGGCTCCATCCGCCATGTTTACAAAACATTGGATAACGAAAGAGATAAAAGTAAAGGGGCAAAATATTCCCGAAGTGTTCCTCTAGAAACAGGTGCAAGCTGAGACTCATTACTTTCCCCTTCATCAAAATACGGAGCCTCCAGTCGGCGCAGTCGGGTTTCAGAGCACCTACGGTATCAAGGTCTGCTCAAAACAGTGGAGCCAGCTTCCGTGGTAGGTCTTTTATGGGAAGCTTCTTGAGGATTGGCGCTTCGGATCGTGGGTGTCACAGAGCCCTTGCTGCACGGACAACACTGCTATGATCACCATTTTCATGCCTCAAACCCCCCTTCGGAGGAGTTTCAGTGGTAACGGCACGTTCTGGTTCTTGGAAAGTAAGAGCGCTGGGAACCCGGAAAAAACGGAATGTTTAAGAACACCACCCAATTTAAATCCTCTTAGGTACCTAAAATGAACGGACCTCCGCAAAGTCTGAACGAGGGCGACGAAATCCCCAATTTTGCTGTGTTCAGGAGACACATAATGTTCGTTCGGAATAATCTCTCGATCCTGTCCGTGCAGGAGGCTGTTACGCAGTCCGCTGTATGAGGTGTGCTCTTGATTTAGGGGATGGAAATATCTCGTCAGAGTTTGTTGAATTTCGATTAATAGGGTTGAAATGGAGAAGAAAAATTACTTTTAACACGAAAACGCCAAGAAATTTCATATTTTGTAATGTATAAATAAAAACTGAAAGAACCGCGACCTGTCTGAATGTCTTCCGTGCAGCTTTCAACAGCTGGCGACAGGAGGGTGCAGTTCAAATTTTCGTACCCCCTAAATATGCTTCTCACTCTTCGTCCCTGACCACATGACCGTCGCCTCTTTGTTCCTATTGCCCCCGTGGCCGCCGCGCCCTCTCGGATGCGCCACCCCGTCGGACATCACTTTGAAGAGCAGTATCTCAGCCGGATTCTTGCTTTCGCGTGAAACTTTGCATGAGGCCCGTAGTAAGCAAATACAAAATATATGGATAAAGAAAATCCAAATAGCTGTGGACAATGTGTCAAGTAAGAATTTAAATATGGTGGGCCTTTCCTGAATATCCCTCGAGAATGAGCTTCGGGATACATGAAAAATGAGATCCACCTTGTCACACTGACAAGTGGATCACTCCTGCATGGATCATCAATCGGATTTCCAAAGCAGCCAAATCCATTTCCATAACAGGGAATTTATGACGTTAAATGAACGGAGATTGAACCGGAGCGCTTTGAATCAAGAAGGGAAGCGTAAAGGTACCTCTGCAAATTTTGTAGCAGCATCCCTTTCCTTGAAATGCTAGGACACTTTCCACACGAACTTACACCATGTAAACGTGGTAGGGAATGGCTCTAGACAATCGCGCGGAGGAAAACTTAAAGACTCACGCTTTTTACCACTAAACTTTTCTCTTCCTATCCCTATTCCTGCTCCAGCTGGTCAACTAAGTGCGCTTGCACCCAGACTTTCTCCAATAGGACTTTACCGGGCTCCATCGACAGTGCCGAGGATTCTCTGGCTATTCTTCAACCGAGCCTGCGTTGCTCTTGAACGGCATGAATACTGAAGCTCACTTAATTCTATTCGTTATCAAAGCATTCATGCATTCGTTCGCAAATGTCGCCAGTCGAGCCATTTCTTTGAAGATGACTCACAACGGCTCTTCATGTGACCGTGTCCTCCCACTTAATGAAGGACGTCTCCGTTCCGACTTTTCTCAAAAACCTGAAAATGAGATGACTCGAGACAATTCATTTTGCACCATGACCATCCGCGTAAATAAGGGCATCTCGGTTTCTACTTCTTTCGACAACCTGAAAATCAAATGACTCACATCAGTTCGTTAGTGCACCGTGACCTCCCACCGACATAAGAACAACTCGGTCTCGATTTTCTTTTCGAGCCTCGAATAGAGTTCATTGTTGAACTAGAACTAAAACAAATAGGGGCCAGGCCTTACCTCTTTTACGAGTTCGCTGGACCGAACCGTACTGTCGCTAAACTACGATAGAGGTGAACGGCAGATCCTAAAAGAAAAAGTTATCCGAAAGTTTTCAAAAAATTACTTCCGAACTACCAAATTCGACAAAATGGGAGTTCAGGTCATTGTAAGGTGGAGAGACGCTAGCTGATGAGCGTGGTGGAATGTACTGATAAGACTCGAAGATTGAAATCAAAACATAAATGGCTACACAAGCACAAATAAACAAATAAATTAGTAAACAAGGAGAAACAGAAATGACATACAAACAGCCGGCACGACCATTGCAGATCACAAACATCATCAATATGCAGTTGAGGTTAAATTCGAGATTCAAGAGAAATTATATGGAAATGTAGGGTCAATTCAAGTCGGGGGGGAGACGCAACTTTGCGTCAAGGTCGAAGCTCCTTTCCCTCCCTGGGCTTAGGTTAAAATTGATATCCTCTCCTTCCACATGAAAAAGCATCTGTCAAAGCATAGGTCTCATCTGCTTTAGCCTAAGCCTAGAGAGGGAAAGAAGCTTTGACGTGGGTGAAAATTTGACGCAAAGTTGCGTCTCCCCCCCCCCCCCCCCTCCCCCGATTTGAATTGACCCGAAATGTACACTTTGGAAATGGCACATTCACATGCATCGCGCTCAACCTTTTACGGTGCTGAAAAACTGAATATATTGCAGCACTGATCGTGTTGGACCCGCGCGATCCACTCGACATTGATTACTTTTGGAAATGCCAAAAGTAATCAATGTCGAGCTTTCAGAACATATCGACGCGATCCGCTGCCTTCCAGGGCAGCTCATAAAGGTGCCACAACCAGTTGAATCGATATTTTAGAAATCCACTCGACATTGATTACTTTTGGAAATGCCAAAAGTAATCAATGTCGAGCTTTCAGAACAAGGAAATGGGACGCCTAGGCTTTGTGCCCTTGGATCGGGTCATCGGAATTATCTGAGTCAGAATAGTGGTAGTCTCTACGACAGCCGACTGTTCTGTGAAGTGAGTTCGTCCGAGATTGTGGTTCGAGATTCCAGTCTGATTCTTGTGGTTTAGGTGGGACTACTTTGTAAGTTTGAAATGGTGTTTGGGGGTGTATCGCCATTGTCTTGGGCTCTCCATGCTCTGGCGACGATGGCAAGACCGAAACGTTGGCCGTATAAAGTGATTCAATATCCTGGGTTCGGCTGCAAAACTGATTCTTATCAAGGAAAGGGACTCTCGTGTTCCAGATCACCAAAAATTTTCTGTCAAGCACAATGAATAAGGAATAAAATATTAGTAAAATTTTATGATCTTATAGTACTTCTAAGCCCCAGGCTCATGCTCTTGATGCGGTTAGGAACGTAAATCCGGATGAAAACGAAAAGTGAAATTTTGACGCTGATCCACCCCACTTGGAATGCATTCGACCCCATATCGAATTATTAGCATTTTGATGCATATTTGCCTTGTACAAACTATAGACGAGGGAATGGGTAGTCTGGAGTTACTAATCGCCAGCGTTTTGCTTGTACAAGAAAGGATCAGTCCGAGGTTACGGGACGAAACGAACCATTCCACCTTTCTTCTTTCAAATAGTTCATTGCTTAATAAGCTTGCATAATAAACAGGTCAGTGTTTGGATCCACGTCTATGGGTTCACCAGTAGTATCACTTGACACTAACCCACCTCTACATAGTTCTTTTCAGGATTGAAACTGAACTCTTTCCTTTCCGAAAACGAAAAAAGGCTTAATCAAGCGCTAATTGCGCTGTTTTATTTACGGTAGTTCGAGTCCATTGCATGTTTATCTATGGCCGTCCTCGTACTTCTGCATGCATTACTGTGACATTGAGAATTTTCAAATCCACATTTTCGCTTGCGAAGCCGCAACAGCGCAAAATCGCAAGGACTGTCTGATGGCGGCCTATCAGAAAGTCCAAGATGGGTAAAAAAGTGTAGGAGCGGTGACTGTAGACGTACTTTCCGGTAACCACCTAACAAATGAATTTTACCTAAAACTTTGCACCCGAAAACACACATTCATCGCTGTTCTAGAATCAGTGCTGAGACGTGATTCACCCCAAAAAAGGTGTCCGCTGAAATTTTAAAGAGCTCAAGGACATACCGCACTAACTCCCAAGGTTATTGTGTACCGGAAATCATCGTAAAGTCTGCTGAGACTATGACGATGGTGGGAATATCCGCGCATTCTACGACTATAAGGAAAGGTTCCCAGGTGAAGAAAAGCCTCAACTCACTGTCGCTTACAAGTTGGATCAGAAGTAGAGTCTGGTACGAATCATGTATTTCGTCGGTCCAAATCGCTTCCGGATGCGCTTTGAACTTTCTTCTCATTCGAAATTCTGTAAATATATGAGTATGGTGGAAAGATATGTGTGACCTGAGCAAATGCGCAGACGTTTTTTCGCTTTACCCGCTCAGAGTCGCCCACGTACGGAAAACTATTGCGGGGCAAAGTAATCGGGTGATACATAAATCGTGGCTCTTTTTTCAACTTTTTTTCGGCAATAACGATCACAATATTAACTTACAATTTATCGAAAAGGCACAGGTAAACGTCATTCTCTCAACGAAAAACCGGCGCAAAGAAGCCACAATAATTTGGCACCGACCTGACAACTCTTGCTGTCATCCGTCCATGGGTCAGTTTCCGTAAAAGTGGTGATCCCAGCCACAGAACCACCCTTGCATCAGTTTCAAACATATCTCGGTATTTCCTTAAAAATGAGTCAATCACATATTTCTCTCTGCCCATCTTCAAAGCATCTACCACTTATTATTACATGATCAAGGTAATGCCACAAGGTAATGCCTCATTACTTCAAGGGTCTATGAAACGGCAAACTGCAGGAGTTGAAACATCCTCATCCAGCTTCCAAAAACTGTCAGTAGTTTTTTTTTTTTTTTTTGCTCATTACGGCTTAAAAAATAGTTGTTACATGGACGCTGACAAGGGAATGACCCGAGTTCGAAGTGGCCGTTAGCAATGGGATACATATAGTCCGATGTATTTTCGGATGCTGATCTCCAATCCGCTTCCCAAATTCAAAACTATTCTCAAGCAGAGTTATGGGCGAAAGTTTGGATCCGGACGGGACTCGAGCCCGCACTTATACCAAGGCATACTCAGGCCTGACCCTAGGCAAAAGTGGAATACGGGCCCACCATACTTTACCATTTCAAAACAATTGATTTCTTGAAACACCTTAATACTCACTGATTTCAAGGCAGAGTGGAAGTAGCTCACTCTGTACTCCACCCTAGGGTGAGTAATTATTATTATTGATAGCATAGACCGGTACTTTCGTGTATCAGTCATTACACGGAAGTACCGCAGTTGATTATTGATAACTTGTAGAGTTCGAATTATGTGAGAAGTCTTCCATCGTTTTTTTCGCACGATGATATCTCTCGCTTATCACCGCAGCATCCATCATTCATCTAATTCACACTTCAATCAGGAAATGTGGTGTCATTATCAACAGAAAGATGGAACTGGAGAGAAAGCGCTGCGAGGGGCACTTTTCTCGCGATTGAAGAACAATAGTGCAATATCAAACAGAATTTTTCGGTCCAAAACATATATCTATCATATTTTAATGATCTTGCTACTGACAGGATCTCACTTCGATCATCGAATGATTCGTGGTAGTACACTTAAATTGCGGAGAGGTAGTGGGCATTTCGCTTGGTGACGACGTTTCCATAATTTACATGACAATAATGTGCCGTAGACGTGATCTAGATGTGTGATCCTTCGAAACTACGCAACCGCGGAGGACGACAGCCTCATTTTTCGTTGGTTCAAACCTCCAACAAGACGTCTTTCCACTGGTCTAGCACCTGATTCGTATTCTCTGCTACATATTGACATTGTGTTATGACCCGTTTACGGTACCATTTACAAATCTGATAGAAAAAACGCAAAAACCGCTTCTCTTCGACTGCGCCATGCACGTCTTATCCCTTGTCATCTTCGTCGCGTTATTCCATCTGGTAACGAAGTCATTTACTATGTACCCAGAGTCTAAAGTCCGTCGAGTAATCGGAAGGGGAGGGGTAGTACTTGATTTGCTGGCAGGGGAGGGGGTCGTAATCGTTGAGGTAGGCAAAGATCAACGAAATTTCTCTTGCTAAAGATCCAAAGTATGAAGGGAAGATGTGATAGAACTGATTAACTGGGTTCAAATCCAAGATCAATATTTAATTTAGTCATCACTCAAAGGAACCGGAAGGCATCCCACCAGTAGGAGACAAGGTTAGGCATAACCTTTTTAATATAATTGCTTAAGACGAGAAGTGGAAGATTTGTAGAGAGAAGAGTGCATGGACAACGCAAAAGATGGACGGAGTCAAAGGCTAAGCTGGTCTCTTGGACCTCTTGGAATTGTGGACTGTGAACAAGGTGTCAAGCTTCTGCAACCAAACGCTAATAACTAATTCTGCAGTGCGAGGTTGATATTGGTACCTTGTTCAAGGTGCGCAATAAAAAGACGACCACGGGAGTAGTGTACCCAACAACCTGTTATATTGTAGAAGTCGCATGCATGGCGCAATCCACAACGAAGCTGGCCAACGCAAGTAGCCCTTTCGTTGGTCCGATGGCTCCGAAACACGTACAGAGAGATCTCCGAAAATCACCCATTGGCTGTGGGAAGCGGTATCTATCCACGGGCACCAGCGTGGATGAATACTCAAGAAACTATGGGATGAAGAGGAAAAATCGGCTTATATGGGCTTCTTTCATATCGTACTACGGTTGCAAGTACGTAAACTGGTACTGGCGAGCCACTATGCGGAACGGACAAGAGTTTGTACTACCGACAAAGTGGATGCGATCCTCATGCATGGCGCATCCCGCAGCGAGGCCGGCCAACCCTAGCCGCCATCCTGCTGGACCTTTGTAAGCAAATGAAGTGTACTGCAGGCAATTCGGACACAATGGATCATTTTTTCCAAAAATGCGTGGAAAGACCTCGCCAATTCCACGAAAAAAAAATGTCCTCGACTGGCTTCCTCCAAAATAACTTCTTTCATCTTGGAACTATGATATAGTTTTAGTAGTATTTAGGAAGTGGTGACCTCGCAAACCCTGGACAAAAAACCGCACTCATGAGGTTGAGGTTGAAGGAAGTTACGACCTTTGAAGTGAAAAACTTCGAAATTTTTTCAACATTTTCCCCGACTGGATTTCCTCATAGAGAACTGCGCAACCATTAGGGAAACCGAGAAACCATAGTTCAAAGTTCACACTACTTCAAAAGACTGATTATAGTAAAGCTAGAGGTATTCAAAAATGCTCAAATCCATAATAGGGTAGGTACTGCGCCCCATCGTGATCGTCGCGTCACTACAGCAATGGCGACTCGGCGATCGCAGTGGTGGAGCGCATTACATGGCATCTATTTAGTTTCCAACTTTTCTGTCCTTTTTCCATCCTTTATCGCTACCGCATAACTTGCATGACTTTTAAACCTTCTCCGTTGTGAGCAGAGGACCAGCACATTACCCATGGTCGGCGACGCTTTCGTGTCGTAAAATAAGTATTCAATTTCATTAGATTCTCATTTCTCTTAGACCCTTTTGTTCCGGAATATCAGTACTGAGTGTTGTTAGATTCCTATTACTCTATTTTGCCAGGAGTTTGTCTCAGTAATTTTGTTTTTTTTTTTTGACCGTAGGCTCTTAATTTCCTTTATGAATCGCAATGGCTGTGTAGAAACCACAGAAATAATGGGACTTGAATAAGGGGAAAGGGTCCTATGGAGGCCTCCTTTTGAAGGGAAGGGTTCGCATTTTTTGAAAGTTTTCCTCGACGCCACACTTGACCCTCCCTGTATGTACGTCAGTCATCTGACCTGTAATTGCTTAATCGGGTTTTCGGGGCCTTTGAGCAAAAACTGAGCGATTTTACTCAACAGGGATCTATACATCGACAGGGATCCTGATCTGATGACGTTATTAGCGAAGGCCAGCAGCTCGGCGTCGATGAGTGTCTTCAGATGCGCCACGTAGTCTACTTCCGAATGGAATTTGAAGGAGCGATTGCCAACTCAACGGCTGACGAACAACGCCCTATGTTCAGGTAGTATTTTTCCTCTAATCCAATCAGTGTCTGAGGATCGATCCACAAACAAGACCATCGGCAGCGGAGCCACCTGCCTCTGCACCATTTTCACAATGGCAGAGTCTTCCCGTGTGACCGTTCAAGGCCAAAGAGCAATCAAAGAGTGCACGAATCGTGCGCATTTGCAGCAAAAGATACAGTCCGGAGTGAAACTTGGTTGGGGGCGCCGCGTCGTCTGATCGTCGCAGACAGCATGACAAATGACCACAGGGCCGCAATCACCGGAAAGAACGCTTGCAACTGTGCCCCACTTCCGAATCGCATTCCTAGGTATTTCTATTGAGTCGCTATGTGGGACAGTCAGTTGATCATGACAGTAATATGATTTGATTGTTAATTTTACAGTAAGAATGAAATAGAAAATGAATGAACGGTCACCTAGTAGTGCATCAAGCCAGTGCCTCTCTCTTTAAGCTGTTCTTGCTGTCGGTCTTTATGATTACCCGTTTAGAGGAATTTCCCTTCGCACTCTATTACTTTGTCAGGTAATCACTCTCAAGTCAACTTATCAGGTTGGCTAGAGCTGTATAGTGCTTCTTTTTGATAGATCTCAATTGGAGTTTATTAAAAATTGAGGAATAGTTGTGAATGCGAGAGACACAAATGTGAATATAATAAATAATTAGGATCAGATGTACAAGAAATCCCGCGAAGTAGTAGGGAACCTGAAATTAAATAGGTATAAAAGATTTCTGATAGTCCTTTCGAACATACACAGTAGATAATAGGACGAAAGTACACCCCAAATATAGAGCAGAACAACTGCGCTGGGCTCAAAAGGTGTAATAAATAAATAAATAAATAAATAAACAGGAGTACAGAGAGACAGACAAACAAACAAATGGACAAGCAGGCGAACAGACAGACAGACAGACAGACAGACGGACAGACAAAAAACAAACAAACAAACAAAAAGCAAAGAGACAAACAGGTAGACAAACAAACGAACACACAAAATTTTGCTTTATATACTGCATGGATTCCATAAAACATCGAGGTCGACCCTGTCGTATATTCTCGTCAGCATAGTGATAGGTTTGAACATAAGCCCCCTAGACAGCATCTTGAATGGGCTCAAAATTAGACCCCTTGCTGTCTATTCGGGGCATTTCGGATTTCACTAGGCACTACTACGGTAAACAACCATCTGCCATACTACCACGAAATCACACCACCTTTCCCTTCGGAGCCTCGACATGAATCTGATCAAAATTCAAATTAAACTTGTGCATATCACTTAGCCCGTAATCTGCTCTGACAGCACACTTTTTACAACCAAGACTGTACTTTAACACAACTTGACACATTCCATGATAAATTCGTAAAAATCACCGCCTTACGCCAGTAGGATAGAAGGATCTGAAGAAAAAAGACTGTGCAGATCCATGGCTCACAGACGAATGAAGAAGATGTCAGGGTCACCGCACTTAGTGAAATCCACCTGTTCTTTCATCCTATCATGTTATCTTTATAGCTAAAGTTACTGTCGTCGCTACCTACTTCTTCTGACCTCTCGTCTCCACGCCAACCAATTATTATTTGTATGCAGAAAAATGGCCAAAACAGACTTTTATCAAAACGCCATAACTTCGCTCAGACACAACTTTATTTGTTGAAACAAAACCCATTCGAATCTACACAATCTTGTCAACGATCTGGTGAAGAAAATATGCTATCATGATAAAATTCTGGATTGCAAAAATTGATAAGGCTGTGTTCACAGTTTTGGAATTGGCGGATTTCCAGGATTGCGGAAAACGATGAAGATACGCATCGACTGGGAGGACTGCGGAGTTTGCGGAACTGTGGAAATGCAGAATTGTGGAGTTTGCGGAAAAGCATTAGATACGTATCGACGCTTTCCACAATTCTTAATTTCCGCAAATTTCGCGATTCTGCATTTCCACAATTCCGCGAATTCCGCAGTTCTCCCAATCGACACGTACCTATTCTTCTTTCCACAATCCTGCAAATTCCGAAATTCAGCAATTTCGCAAATTCAAAAACTGTAAACACAACTTAAAGTCAACAATGGCATTTTCAACCTGGATCGTATCGGCGAACTCCTACTGAAGCAGGTTTGCATCGAGAACTCGGAAAAAGTGGTCATCCGTTGGGGATAGGTTTGGGGAATAAGGGGGTGAGGGCAGGGTCAAGCCTCCGTTGAGGATTCCTCAACGGGGGGGGGGTCGTATTTGATAAGCTCGGAGGGGGGGGGGGGTCGTAATCCCTCGGGGTCAGCTGTGATCAGATCAATGAAACCCCTGCGAGGGGTACGTAATCTAGTGTTAGCGGCAACTATGCGGACCGGAAAAACGTTAGTATTCATTGAGAATGTGGATGAAGTCCTCATGCATGGCGCATCCCACAGAAAAGCCGACCGACGCTTCTCGCCTTCCCACTAGGCCTCCGAGAGCGAAGGATGCATACTGGAAAGATTTTAGTAGCAATGAATCGATTTTTGGGAAGATTCGTGGGAAGATCTCGCAAATTCGGCGAAAAAAAGCCTTCCTCATCACCCTTCCCTCACAATAACTTTCTTCGTTTTGAAGATATGGTATAGCTCAGATAGTCATTCGAAAGCGACAACCTAGTAGACCCTGCTTCACCAAAACGAACACATATCGTTAAGTTTGAAGGAAGTTATGGCCATTTCCGTGAAACACTTCAAAATTTTGCTCATCAAATCCTCATCACCCTTCCCTCAAAATAACTTCCTTCGTTTTGAAGATATGGTATAGCTCAGGTAGTCATTCGAAAGCGACAACCTAGTAGACCCTGCTTCACCAAAACGAACTCATATGGTTAAGTTTGAAGGAAGTTATGGCCATTTCCGTGAAACACTTCAAAATTTTGCTCATCAAATCCTCATCAGAAAATCCATATCGAGAACTAAGCAACCATTGGGGAAAGCAAGCGGTCAGTAGATAGGTCTTAGGGAGTTATTAGGAAAACAGGTCACAGCTGCTTGAAAGATGGGCTCTAGGTAAAGTTCAGAGCATTTCAAAAATGTCGGGATTTAGTATGGGGAAGATACCGCGCTCCATCGTGATCGCGACGCAGCCGCACTTACTCCTTTTTCGCGCGTATGCACAGCGACTCGTAGTCCCTCTTTCATGTTTCTTCACATCTCTTAAGTTAATATTTTTTCTCGACTCGTCCTCTATGTGACCGTTTAAGGGTAGCGTTGCATGTATTGTAATGAGCGTGGAATGGAATGAGAGTGAAATGTTCTGCTGTGCTGGTCGTGTTTTCTTGTGACACACAATATTTTTTCAAGATTGAGGTTCTGCACAAGGCTCTTTTTGACATGTCATTCCAGTCGTAAAAACGATTTCAGTTTCAATACTTCTGTTTTGCCTTTGAGGTTGCCCGTCAAAACTTTATTGGAGGCCTTCAGCTCAACCAGGGTGTTTTCAAGGGTCGAACCTGGCCCAAAGTTGAGCCCCCCCCCCGGGAAGCAATCAATTACAGCAGCGAAAATATCGAAAAAAGTACCGAATGACGAAATTCACCATCCCGTTTCCTGGTTCTCGCAACCGCATCATTTATGACAAATGCCTTTCTACTGCACTGGCAGGCGAATCGCTCATTTCCATCTTTTTTACAGCTTAGCGCTCAGCTTACACGGTTTATCAATGCTTTCAATAGTCATTTGACGCTTCGTTAGAACTGATATGTGCATGTCTGTTCACAGATAGTAAATCAAACATTAATCTTGCCACATAACAATGTCCCATGTTTCTCATGCGTTTTTCGGCTCTTTCTTTTTTCCAAGCTTGAAATTTTCGACGTAATTTTTGCATATAATGGAGCATAATGCCACATAACAATGTCCCATGTTTCTCATGCGTTTTTCGGCTCTTTCTTTTTTCCAAGCTTGAAATTTTCGACGTAATTTTTGCATATAATGGAGCATTCGTCGGTATTTAGAACTGTCATTTCTAGACACAGTTGGAGGAAGCGGGGAAAATGTCCCTCCTTCGTTCAGTTATGCTGGCTACAACATAGGCAGCGGAATGTTGATTCCTTGACACTCAGGTCCAGTCACATCAGTCCAGTTTTTTGTCAGGTTATGTATATACAGTAGTGCTCGAACCAAAGCTTTTTCTGTCTTAAGAGAGGGGGGGGGTCGTCAGAGGGCCCTTTTTTAGGGGGGGGGGAGGTCGTATTTTTCGAAAATTTTCCTCAACTGGACGCTTTACCCTGGGTGAGGGAGAGTCTCGATGTCTAACTGCATCAATTTCTGCCGGGTGACTTGCGAAGTGTGGGGTTTTGCGTTGTTTGCGCACCCGGCAAAAACTGATGCAGGTGGGCATCGAGGCTCTCCCTCAACCCCTTTTCCCCATACCTACCCACAACAGATTACCTTTCCGGATTCTCCATGCAAGCCTGGGCAGAAAAAGTTCGCCGATACTATGCAGGTTGGAAATGCCATTGTAGACTTTATTAATTCTCGCAATCCAGAATTTTATCATGATGGCATATTTTCTCTACCACATCGTTGGCAAAGCTGTGTAAATTCGAATGGGTTTTATTTCGACAAATAAAGTTGTGCCTCAGCGAAGATATGGCCAGTGTTTTGGCCACTCATCCTGCATGCAGCTAATATTTTCGCACCGGCTTCCCTCTACACTCGGGAGATCGTTCATGATCAATGAACGTCCCTGAAATGACGTTTATTTTTAGTCCTTCCTTTTAGGCTCAGATTAAAGCTCGAAATGTGGCCGATATAGGCATTCTACCAACCCGTGGAAAGCTAAATAGCAAAGAAAATGAGCAAGTAACAATGCAGAGGTTCATACAAAGCCGCTCTCGGAGGCTTACTTTCAGTGTTCCCATCGGTTTCCTATCTTCGTCACTGACGGTCCTTGGAGTTCACTAAGCCAAGCACTATTTCCACCTTCTCGGGTGCAAATTGAACCTAGGAAACGTGAGTATATGTAAAATAAGCTTTCGGGTTGTCATTCGATTATATATCTGTTAGGTATCTACTAATCATTGAGATCATTACTCGCTGATCTGACGTTCGCGCCCAAACCAGGGTATATAAACCCAATAGTTTATCACTTATCGGTTCATAAGTTCGCTCATTAGTTCTCCTGTTATTCGATTCGACTAATAAATCTGATAATTATTCGCTGCGCATCGACTACCACCAGCGGCCCACAAACTTAACAGTGGCGATAAGATGGCGACAATGACGGACCAGCAGTTCCAGCAGCTGCTGATGACGCTTACGGAACTTCTCAAAGGGACCGCTCAGCAGCAGTCGCAGCAATCGACTCCACACACCACCGAACCGGCAAGAGCCTTCGACGTGCTCGCGGGACGTATCGCGGAGTTTGTTTATGACCCCGACGCCGACCTCACGTTCGAAGCATGGTATCAAGGGCATCAAGACATTTTCACGGAGGACGCCCAGATGCTCGACGAGTCAACTCGAGTGCGACTCCTCCTTCACAAGCTGGACGCTACATCTTACGGTAAGTACTCCAACTACATTCCACCCAAGACGCAACGAAATGTCAACTTCGAGGAAGCCGTCTCCACGCTCATGCGCCTGTTCGGACCACAGCAGTCGTTATTTAGCCGCCGCTACGCCTGCATGAAGTTAACACGTTGGCGACCGCGCGTTTTTTCACGTGTCTGCCACGTGGGACATCGCGCACTAGCCTTGCCGAGAATTGCGTCCCAGCATTGAAAATTTTGATATTACTTTCCCAAACCCGTTGAATTTCGCACGTACCTTGAATGCCAATACAAAGTAGTGAGCGCTGCGAAACTTTAGGTACCCCGCGAGAACTTGAATAAAGGATTACTGCATGGTAGTGATGGGAAGTGCTTAACTAGGTGATGGGCATGTTAAAAAAGTCAACGTCTCGCGAGTATAAACATTTTGACTAAGAATTGAATGGCCACAAATCTCGTAACTGATATGGATACTTGCGACAACTTCAGCGAGCTGAATGCTAGTTTTAACGCTCTGTTGATCGACAGCAATGATAACATACCTGTGCTGGATGACGATAAAAAGCATGAAAAAAAAACTTGTTGAAAAGATATAAGTGACCATGTTAACCTTAGATACCCTTGTGCATGTTGATCAAAATCAATTATTTGTTGATTTCGAATCAGTTGAAAGAAGTAATTTTCTGAGCTGCGTCCCAGCATTGGGACGCATTATCCCACGCGGCAGAAAACGTGCGTCCCAGCATTGGGACGCAATGTCGCCAACGTGTTAACCACGGATCTGAACGACGACTTCGTCCCCTATGCTGGACGTGTCAACCGCGAATGTGCGAAATCCAAGCTAGCTGAATGCGACAAAATCAATTCAA
This sequence comes from Trichostrongylus colubriformis, assembly GCA_963978905.1. NCBI lineage: Eukaryota > Metazoa > Nematoda > Chromadorea > Rhabditida > Trichostrongylidae > Trichostrongylus > Trichostrongylus colubriformis. The sequence goes on along the minus strand of OZ022259.1, from coordinate 18,460,753 downwards.
GTGCCTAATCTTCGTTAGCGGTCTACAATCCAGCGATGACGCCTTTATTCGACTTAAACTACCGGACAAAATCGAGGCCGATCCAAAGAGCGCCGTTCATTCACTCACGGAGGAATGCAAGCGACTCACTCGCTTGAAGCAGGACACAAAGATGGTCGAGGACTGAAGACCTGGCGTGCATGCGGTCAAGCCGATTCAAGCGACTAAAATGCTTCATCCAGTCCACATCGGGAGCGAAACTCGATCCAGACACTCGCCGAAGCCGCCTCCAACTCCCTGTTGGTTGTGCGGAGCAATCCATTTCGTCCGATTCTGCTTGTATCGACGACACAAATGCTCCGACTGCCACAGAGGGTCACAAGGAAGGATTCTGTGACTCCATACGACAACGACATCGCTCGATGCGTCCCAGTCGTCATTCTACGAGGCCAACCACACGATCTGATGCCGTATTCACTGTGTCAAGTGTACATGGCAGCTACCGAAGATTCGCTACAGTCATGGTGGATGGAAATCCTATACATTTTCGAGTGGACAGCGCAGAGGACATCACAATTATCAACGAATCGACCCGGGAACTGATGGGCAGGCCGAGGCCACAGCCTCCATCGCTCATCGCTCACAGCGCCTCAGAAGATCGAATCCAGTTCATGGGTCAACAAAATTGCACTTACAGCTTCAATTCAAGGTCTGCTCAAGGAACGTTTCCTGTCGGCCGTACTCAGCCAAATCTACTCGGTTCGGAATGGATTTCCAAGATGGGACTCTACAGCATCATGAATTCACTTCCAAGTGAAGACCCTGCATAATCGGCCGCAATCAACGTCAGCAGCAGTTGTTCAAGCACCGAACGGATCGCGAAGAAACTACGAGATACTTACCTAAGGGTCTTCAACAGCGACCTCGGACTGTACAAATTCTCAAAAGCCACTCTTCGCCTCAAGAAGGATGCGAAGCCATTTTTCCGCCCGAAACGACCGGTGCCGTATGCCGCTTTTCCAGCAGTGGAAAGGGAGTTGGAACGACTTGAAGCAATAGGAGTGATTTCAAAGGTCAATTATTCGAAATGGGCCGCACCAATAGTTATTGTGCGGAAGACGAATGATCACTGAGGATCTGCGCCGACTTTTCAACGGGCCTAAATGATGCCCTGGACTTGCAATAATAACCCCTACCTCTGCCCGAGGACAACGACAGGCGTCGCCCCGATACGAAGAAAATTGAAGCGATTACCAAGATGCCGCTTCCAAAGGACATCTTACAGCTTCGTTCTTTGCTCGGAATTCTGAGTTACTACGGCAGTTTCGTCAAAGAAAATGCGGAGCCTGCGTGCCCTCTCGACGCTCTTTTAGTGGTGAAGAATACTAAATTCAAGCGGACCAAGGAATGTATCGACACTTTCGACCGAGCCAAAGGCCATACTTTCTTCAGATCTTCTGCTTGCGCATTATGATCCAAGCCAGGAATTCGTCGTAGCCGCTGAGGCATCAAACTACAGATTGGGCGCAGTGCTCTCACAGCGTTAGGCCGCGGTCATACTTTGCGCAGCTGCGTTAGTTGACGCCGGTGCCGGCGTCAACTCACGCAGGCACCTGCGTGAATTGACGCCGGCACCGGCGTCAACTAACGCAGCTGCGCAAAGTATGACCGCGGCCTTACAAAGACGGATCAGAGAAATCTGTCGCACACGCCTCTCGCTCACTGCAGCCAGCCGAGAAGAACTACAGCCAAGTTCTGTTATTGTTATTGTTCTCCTGTTATTCGATTCAACTAATAAATCGGCTAATTACTCGCTGCCTATCGACTACCACCACGGCCCACAAACGTAACAATATTGTAACGAAGAGTACATTGAAACATACCTTATTTCGTGCACGCAATATTTTTGAATCGGTGTTCACACTACCACTAGAATAATCGATGTTCACCCTACCACTAAAAACTATTAAGGAAATAAAACCATATACGTATAAGAGTTATTAGGTGAGTTGATCCATTTGAGGCTGCTAACCCTTTCCAAATACACCATGCCTTTTACACCGACTGAGGATGCTTGAAGTTCTTGAACGGACCTGTGTACTGTACAAGCACTGGTCTAACAACAAGACCGTGCCACTACCCAACAAGTAAGTGTACATATACCGCCTCATTGATGCCAGGAGTTATTCACCCCTATGATGGATACTAGTATATGGTATCACATTCACTGTGACTATAAAAAATTACACATTCAATAAAAAAGGCAAAGATTCATAAACAAAAACGAACCGTAAAATATTTCATTTGAAACAAAGAATAAACAGGATGGATGATACTATAATACATGAAGATAAAGAAGGTCTGTTAGAATCATATGAAACGACCCAGTAATGATCTACTTCCAAAATCAAAAACACCAAATGAATAAGCGACTATGATATTACAGCTAAAACTCGATTCAAAATATTCCAACTCTTTATCATCATTCAAAGACAGGAAGAATGAAAAAACACCGCATCATGAGGAGATTACTCAATACACCATTAATGGGACAAAAACGTAAAAAGAAAATAAAAACGGAATCGAAAATACTACGAAGTGAAGTCTCTCAGGATCTGTGGAGAGGATATTACAAATTTACCCATCATGAATAAGTTCACATACCGTGGGAAAAAAACCAATGAGTTTCGTTCCCACAAAATTACAAAAATCTTGTCTAGTTTTGCAACAATCAAAGCAGATCTCCGTAGAGCAGGGAACAGCACACCTTTGCTCATTCAAGAATTCTCGAAAAGCATAAATGCAGAATACCAGGCACAAATTTCATGCATAACCCGTCAGCACATTGAAAAAATGATAGACTTCGTCATGATCCATCACCGCAACATTCGTCGAGCACACAGCACAATGCACTGGCAGAAACATGTCCTCAGCAGATTCCTGAATAGTTGCATTCGCAGAGGAATGACGAAATTTCCCTCCCTGTATGAGTGTAATCCTACCTGTTGCTCAGCGGGATCCAAACCCATCTTTCGAATTCTTTGCCGCTCACGACGCTTCTCTTTACCGGTTTTCTCTATTTTCATACTTGCCTGCTCTACCCGGCAATTCTCGACAAACATCGCTCTGAATAAATTCAATGAAAGACCAAATAAATAATTCAGTGAATAAACAAATAAACAAGACCACATCACACTGTCGCACTATAAGACTTCTAACCTCCAAAAAATTTTTAGGCGATTTTCTTGCATAGCAAGTAATGTGACTGTACTTCTGATATGTACATAATTTTTCAAAGTAAGCACCTGTACTGATCATTGTAGATCTCGTGTCTTTGACAGTCTCTTGTCAGCAGCACCATACAGCCAGGACACGACAGCACAGCATCCGAGTTGCCATCAATACGAGGCCTATAACGTCAAACCTCATTCTGTCATCACAGATAACGCACTGAAAGGGCTTCTCGTCAGAAAATGTGCTGAATGGAATATCCACAAGAGAGCCATATAGAGTTGAGTTAGGAAAGCAGTCCACCTTCGAGGAATCGTGCACAGAAATTCGAGTTTTCCGTATGGCCATGATGTAGTTAGGTCATATTTGTTCACAACGGCCATGTAAAGCGAAAAAACAAAATCGCAGCAGGGGTACATCCCTCAGTCCCGTCCACGGAGGTAAGGTGGGAGGGCCGTGAGGCAGAGATGCAGCAGTCACTTGCTCGAGGAGTAAGAAGGAAACCAAGAGCAGTGACCCCTAACGAATTGAAAACTGCCGCTGCTCCACAACCCATGCGCTCCCGCCCACATTACCGACGTGAACGAAACTTTTACAGGTATATCGCTACCGGGTTCTGATTTCCTGCGTGAAACTTTGCATGCTGCCCGTAGTAACAAATACAACATCACTGTATGGGAATAAAAGAAATTTGGAATTTCATGTACAATTCCTTCAGAATGAGATCTTTTCAATCCCAACCAACTGTGTTAACATATCAAGATCATAGGTGCGTAAATGACTCCAGATTTCATCTGAACCTGCGAAGTCGCGAGAATAAAACCTGTCGAAAAACCAGAGGAAATTCAAGTAGAACAGATAGATGCTCATTGCTCTCACCTATTTCGCAAAAATGCCTCCAACACAGTTATTTACTCCGTTTATCTTAAAGCTATGTGTAATTCATAGCAGTGTTAGAGATTCGAAAAACTCCAGCAATCTTCACAGCAGAGCTCAATCAAACATTCTAGGGATTGTTATTCCGCTTCGATTTGACCGACGCAGAAGAGGTATGTACTCCATGGCTACTGGCACATTTGAAGGGGAGAGGGGCAGAACCAGCAGCTTGACCACCGATGACTGCATTTATACTAAGTTTTGGACGGCCAAGTTTTCCCTGAAGATACGGAGGCAATACATAACAAACCCGACCAATGCAGTTGAACAGATAGGAAAACCTGGCAAAATCGTTGATGAGCACAGAGATCTTAATCCATATCAATTATAACCGTGTACGTACATTAAAACATCAAAATCCAAGGTGAAGCACCTTTGCCGCTCTTTTTGACCAAGTGGCTAACCAGAACTTTCTGACTGATTGCCAGATTTTGCGGCTTTGCCAGTCTTGTATCTTCCACACTGGCGATTGAGTCTGTTCCGGATTCTGTTCGCCTCCAAACGAGCAGCTCGCTGCTCAGCTGTCTCTCTTTCACGTTTTTTCATTTGTGCCAGCCGATTTCGTTCTCGTTTCAGTTCCTTCTCGTTCGTCCTCTCTTCCCTACGCCTTTCGGCTTCTCTCCTCCTCTGTAATCGTAGCTCACGTTCCTCTGGCGTTTCCAGCGATGACCGTTCTTGTCTATAAAGCCACATCTGTCTTTCGTGTTCCTCCTCACTTTCCCTGGCACGGCGTAATCTCGCCTTCTCGCGTTGTTTTCGTAGTCGTTCTGCCCTTTCTTCCTCTGTCTCCGTAGCTCTTTTTCTTCGTAATCGTTCCGCTTCCAGTGCTGATCGGGATCTAAAGAGTAAACGTAGCAGACTCAAGCACCAAAAGATCAATAAATGGCTGGTCCTATTTTTGAGCAATTTCGTTCTACCATCTGGTGATTTTTGCCGCAGTCCGCGATGTGAATTATCACAAGTATGCTGAGTAGACCGCGACCATACCGTCGGCAGGGCGCGACTGCGTTCACAGGGAGCGAGGAAGAGTGGCACGGGGAAGGTGCAGAGATGACGCAGGCAACGAGGCAGGGTAGCATAGACGGAGACACAGAGATACATAGCCACGCCCTGCCGCCGGCACCGCAAAGTATGACGGCAGCCTTATGAGCAAAACGTTTAGCCTTGACGGGACTCGGGTCCGCACCTACACAAAGCATGCCAAGGCTTTCAGCGCAATCCATTCGTGGGGGCCGAACGTGTTGCCTAAAGCCAGCGACTTGGGACAGCTTAGTCTTAAAGACACCAGAAGGGGGTAATTTTGGCTTACGGTAGAACAGACGTAGTGTGGACGAGTTTAAGTGGCCGCCATTGCACAAACTCGCCAATTTGACGCCTTGGCATGGTGCCAAAAGAAGATGTTTCTATTATAATTTTGTTTTTTCCTTTACTTTTTACTTTGTTCTTTCTTATATTGTTTCTAGATGTACTTACATGAATGCTAATGTAGTTGGGAATGGCCACTCCACTGCGCTGGGAGTCAGGTGCTACAACTAACGCTGGTCCACGGCCCGTCTCCTACAGCGGACAACTCGGAATGGATGCGCTGATGCGAATGGGATGCGAATACACACCGCAGCGTCGCGCTTTTGAGTCCGGGTTTTTTCGCCTATTATCGCTCCTAACCTTGAGTGTTCGTTACAAAATGCTCATTTCTTTGCATCTTCCTCTTGTTTCAGACCCCCTTCCGGTTCCTTTAATCCATCCATCCGTTCACGACAATATTTTATTGACCGGCTGGCTGCTCATAATCAGTGATAGCACATTTTCACAGATGATAAGAAACCTTCTTACCTCACACGAGCAGAAACTGGATAGAGATACCTTACTATTTAAGTGGTTCGTAGATGCAATTTGACCTCATTCGAGTGACGTATCGAAAGTTTCACCGTTGGTATTTTATAAGGTGTTCGGAAAGATCGTTCGGTTTGAAATGTTCCGCTTTCCGGATATTTTTTTTTAGTTCTCCGCTAGGGTTGCCCATACCATATTAAAGTCAGTTTCTCGCTCTATTCAAAGCTAATAAAGTTTATGCCCCAAAATTTTGAATTGTTTGAAGTCTCTGTAACAAAATGGACAAACGCAGCCCTATACAGTGTCTCGTACATCCTTCTTCTCCGGCTCACAAGCGACTCAGTTTCAATCGCATCGTGACGTGAGATGAGGGCCTGATTCTGTGGGACAATGGACGACGATCTGCACAATGGCTGCAAAGATCAAGCACGAAGCGGTGAGCCTCGTCAGCTGGAGCCGACAGAAACTATTACAGCTGCAAAGAACTGTGAGGAGCTCACGAGATGCAGGGGGCTAGAGTGACCTTCAACGGACTCATCGCCTTCGCGACCTCCGCAGAGCTATGCAATCGGAGTAGCAAGCCTGTATCATATTGCAAAAATCTGCTGATTCTTATGACACTAATTTCAATTGATAAAAGTTTGTATGTGCGGATATTGACGCATTTGAAATTCGAGGCTGAAACCCGCAAGAACCTTTCAAAGGACCTGATAGCAGAAGGAGTCTCGAATTTCAAATGCGAGCATCAGCGGGGACTTCGTTTTAGACTCATATGTCAGACAATCGGTTTTTTTGTTCTCGATGCCAATAATCACCCTGCGGACGTTCTTTAAAAAATGAGACGTAGGATGCGAATATACCTTGCTTCTTTTTCGATTTTTTCTGCGCTTCCCATGCCTGTAGTTCGTCTACGCTGCTGTTGCATCCATTTCTCATTCTGATCATCTTCGTCTGGATCGTAAAATTCGACTGCTTCCTAGAAAAGGTCATTTGTGCCAATCATTCCGACCACTAAATCACAGCAACATCGACACTGACTGCCTTCACATCCTTCATTGTCTGTCGCGCTGCTTTCTTGATTGGGTTGCTCTCCTCAGCTTCCTCCTGACTAGGTTTTTCTGGGTGATCCGCCGTCACTTCCGCATCCATTTCTGATGGTTCAGTCTTTACCGATGATCCTTCCGCCTTAATTTTTCTCATTGTATATGAATAAAACAATTGTGGGCATTCAGATATTGTCCTCGCGAGCTCATGCTGCATTGAAAGACTGTAATCTGTACCAAAGGCAAATTTTGCGCTGGCATACTGAAAGCTAAAAGACGGATGCTGCGGGCATACCCATAGCGCAACGAGTAGTGCAAACAGAATGGGTCTGTGAAGGCCAGCTCTATCAAGTCTCCAGCGTCCAAGTTAGAACATTTCAGATATCCAAAACAAAGCAACACAACGAATCCGCGACAAAGGAGTCCGGAATTTCGCATATTTTAACTTGCAATATGAACTACACCAATATCGTATTAGGTTGTAAGGAAAGTTTTGGCCGGTTTTCGAAATTTCGACTTTAGATGATCATAACTCGGCTCAGACTTCATCTTTTTTCACAAAGTAAACACCATTCGATTTCCTACACTCTTGGCAACATAACGCATACCTACTTATCTTAATTTGATGAAGGACTGATGATTTAAATTGCGCGAAATGAAAAAAGTCGACTCCAAATCGCCACTTTCTGAACACACTGCTACTGAAGGAGCTGTCCCAATGTTTGGAAAAGTGTGACTCAGTCAGCGCTGAATATGGTGAATACGATGCACGAGTAAGGGCTTCAGCCAGCAACAGCTCCAATTACTAGAAGAGGATTTGTCAAAAATGCGCTTGCGCATAGCTGCTCTGGGGGGTCCCGTGGCACCCATTTTTTCGGGTTTTTCCAAATCAAGGCTACTTGAGGTAGTCAACTAAGTTTGCTTGTTGAGGGCGAATACTTGTGGTTATCCCCTGCAAGTATGGACACTCATCGCTTTCTGCCGTTTTAGTTAAAGCAATTTGACCAATTGAAACTTCGAGCAACTCATTCTCATTTCTGCACTTCTGAAACAAGTGACGAAGTGTTCCATCCAATGCTTCACCCTCTCCTCTTGCAGTATTCACATTTGTGGTTTCCTTTGCTGCGACTCGACTGAAGAAGAACTGTTGAAGTGAAGTCATCCAAAAAGTACCATTTTCGCAGTACTTTCGAATTTTCCTTATAGTTCGAAAACCCTGGGGCATTCCAAATAAAACATACATTTAGAAAAGGCAAATTTTTTCCATCTAAGTAGCACAGTATGTCAGCTGATTCATGTTGACGCGCTCTGATATTTGAATTTATCTTGTGAACGCGAAAAAGCGGCCAGAACTTCCTTTACAACCTAATAGATATATAAGACTTGAAGAAAAACTTGTAGCGATCACTTCTACGTAAACCAACGAACTGCACTGACAATAATGGCTTTTGCTTGTCGATCAGCCGAAGAACTTCCAGGTTGTGTAGTATCAGTCTCCATTTCCTCAATCTTTGGCAGTGTCTTGACTTCAGCTTCCACTTCCAGTCTCACACGTTTCGTTGGGATAGATTGTTCAGCATCTCCCCTGTCTGAAAAATGATCTTCAGCATTTTACCAATAACTTTATGGTCACGTCCAACCTTACCTTTCCTACCATAACCACTCTGGCCTTCATCTTCCTCATCGCTCTCACTAACCAAGCCAGGCATTTCGTTTTCCTTAGGTTTTGAGCATGCCTGCAAGCGTGAAGAAAATTAATGGATCTGAAGGGCGTGAACTCAGAATTCATTGACGACGTGAGAATTCACCTTTTCAGGAGCCGTTGCCGATGCTCTTGAAGAAATAGCTGGTGCTTTTGAAGATTTCATATTGCCACTGAGATGCTCATTAGCATAATCCGTGATTAATTGATCCAATTCGCATTCCATATCCATTTCAAATTCCGATTTAACTGCTAAAATAAACGATTCTGTTTCCAAGGGTTTGTTGTAGCCGCGATTCCGCGGCGATATAATTTCTGGGATACATTATCCATAAGAGTATCCTCAAAAAATTCCCTTCTCTGAGCAACCTATAGCCAAGTCATCCCACAGCATTCCTTTACCCCCGCTATACTACATAAATTGTTAAGCTAGAGCCCAAATTCAAAAATGCCATTGTTGGAACTTCTCCAGTTCTTCGGGCTTCAGGGATTAAAGGAAGAATCATGTCATCGGCGCGCGTGCCAGATACAAACCTTTATGAGAACCATGAGAAGTAACAATCACATTGCAAAAAGAAACTCACGACTTGTTGATGTTCTAAGGAGTTTTGAGAACTTGAAAACCATAACATATTTCGCTATGAATACCGCAGTTTCAGCGTGACTGGTTACTGGGACTAATCCTTTTTGCCGAAAAGAGATCATAAACTGGCCTCCACAGGAATGCGAGACACTTTTTCTCCCACAGGGGACGCGAAATTCAAGAAGCTTTCTACGCTCGTTACTTATGTACAGGTGTTTATGTGAATTATTAGTAGTTCGATTCCTGTTGTACAGGTGAGTTCTAAAACGGTTCCAATGAAGAAATCCTCACATTTCTCCTCGCGACGTTTCTGAATACACTCCTTTTTGATACCGGCCAATTTGCGCAATTCCTGCTGCAGCTCATCGTCAGAACTGGAAATAATGGCTGATCCGTTGAAACACGCAAACACGGGTTCGAGAAAAAGGAAAGGCCACTATCCAGAGATAATTCTACTCTTCAAAAGAAGTAACGGCGAAACTGTGTTGCGTTCTTTGGGTATAAGTTTAGTGGTCACACTAAAGGATTTTACGTTATGATAGTATATAATACTTTCAGTTATAAAGACTGTTGATCTTCACAAATGCCAACAAAGTCAAAAAACCCTGCCCACACTCTTGATAAAAGACTGCAATGTTCTTTTAAAAATATTGTGAACCTCTCCACAAAACAGTATTCTACTTCTTTTTCCAAAGAAGACATTCAGAAAAAAGTTCTACCTCAGTTCCTCGTCACTATCCCGTCCAATACCACCTCGTGCCTCATCACCCATATAGTAATCTTCCTCGAGAGCTTCGAAAGGATGCAGCCTCTGGTTTTTCTCCATCTGTATAAAATTCGTGGAGATTTTTGTCATTGTCATAAATCAAGTTATTTTCCCGGGAATTTCCACTCTCCTGTATTAAAAAAAACCGTCTCATGAATTTAGGTTAAAGTACAATGCTGGCGATGTGAACCACTCTATAACACACTTACACAAGTACATAAAATATGATTCATTTTGTAGACATCTCTGATATCAGATGTATTCCAGCTTTTCCTAGCCACAAAGACTGACACTGAAGACTGCACTTGACCCCGACCAACTAACGTAACGGAAGGCTACGAGGAAATTGCACACAACTCTAAACCATAGTCAAGGAGTGACCCGAAGAAAGACAAAAATTTAAACCGTGAGCACAGTAATAAATGGAAGTATGTGGCAATACGCACAAGACTAAGCGACTGCAATACCAGTTCTACAGGATAAAAAAGTAATTACGACCAGCGTTTCCTGGTAATGAATAAATAACGAGCTTTTGGAAACCACAGAGGTAAAAACAGACATTAGGAGAAGAAATGTAACTAATATAGCATATGTAACAGCTATCCTACAAGTACAACGGAAAATATCACTGACTAAATGTAGACCATTTGTTATCACCATGATATACAGCCTGGAAAGTGCTTTCGTGTCTCACTAGGGGGTAATTTCTCATATTTTCAATAACAGCAATGCGCTTCGGCACATCGAATACGCTGCATTTACATGCACGCAAACACTAGAACAAAAATGATCACTTCAGCAAATAATACGAAACAACCCAAATCACCACAACATGAACTCGACGCACTGAACAAAAAAAATATTACAAACTGTTCGACAGTACCACTAGCGATAGCGGTATAGAGAGAGGCAAAACTTTTTTAACAACACTGCCTTGAATGTCAAAACCCGGCTTCAGAAGGACTACCAAATACCTGACTCGAAACCAAAATCTGGTGTCTCTCATTATTCGACAAGATTGGCATAAGCTTGTTCTCGTTGCGTAATACGCTTTATATCTCGCAGATCTTCCATTTGCCGCTTGATTATTTCTTGCAGGAGACGCATTTCATCAGATGTGATTTTTTGGGGAGCTCCTCCCAGAGTATTCGCCGTGACTACCTCCATTTTCATATCTTCTACTGAAATCACCAAAAATTGCTCAATTAAAGCTAAATAGATCAAGCAATGCAGAAAGCACCTTGTAAGCCAACGTTATTAAGAAGTGAGACCACTTCTTTGAAGTCAGTATTAGCCAGCACAATCCTACCATCGCTGAACACGTTTCTCAGAAGATCACGTGAATTCTTTCCATATTTAAGAGCATCCTGAATTAGCAGATTGAGTATATGATTATTTACCTTCCACAGCTTATCAATTCGCACCTCTTCCCGTTTTTTGTACAACAACATCTCTGACATTGTGAACCATTGTTCGTGAAATACTTGCAGGCCGTACTGCTCTAATAGGTTGGTCATAATCTGCACAAAGTACATGTAAACAAATTTTCAAACTATCATTACAAACGGATCCACGTATAAATGACATACCTGTCGGTGCCGGCTGTCAATCTCAGTTTGCATTCGTTCAGATCTCTTTTTGACAATCGACTGGTAATAGCTGAAATATATTAAAAGGATTTAAGACGAAGAGATATGATATGGGCTCATCACCAAGAGCACTATAGCAAAAATAGTTATACGTTGTCCATGAAAACATTATAAAAGGAAGAAAACCAACTCATCAAACAATACATTGGCCTTTTTCCCGACTCCAACTCCAGCAAAGCTTAGCTTGTGACCGGGATGTTCTACGTCATATCTAAACCAATAGGGGATCTAAATATGTCTTGAACGTCTTCATAGAAATGCGTAAAGTACCTGATTTGAGATAATTCATAGGCAACACACAGTCGATCAAGCATTCTCACCATGTCAGTCTCAATATTTTTGCGCATATCGTCCGAAATATCTGCGCGATCCTCCATAAGTTGAAGCTTAAATATGCATGATCCACAAGGACTGTTAGTTCGCGAAGAAATCCTCATCAGTGCGGAAAAAATACCTCAATGTACTTATAAGCGGGTACTAGCTGGGTGCCTAGAGCGTTTTCGATCGTGTCTTCAGCATGGACCAATTCGATGCCATTCGCAAAATCTGTTCGAACTTGCGTCATGAAAGCGTTGACTACAGAGGACCTGAACATGCAAAATACCCACTTTACGACCTGACTAACCCACAATACTAAAACAAGAAAGCATTGAAAAATTTAAAACAAGTAAAGAACAGAAGAAGCCCTTGGTCCCGGCCGCTCTACCACTTGTTGGAAAAATCTTTGGTTGGAAGAAAAAGTTGGTAAATGCAGTATATACAGAAATACTCTCAAAAACTCTCATACGAGAGGACTGTACCATGGGAACAATGGTTGCTGCAAAGCGCCAAAAACCTACGCTAGCCTGACTTTTCTGCTTTGGACGCACAGACTTATCAGTATTATGCATTACTTTGAGTCACTTGGTGCTCTTTTTGAGCTATAGCAAGGAACTTTACGAAACCCTCAAGTGCATCTTCAATTCTCCTGGATCATGAGATGTTCAACACGAAATGAGAACAGAAAAAATTTGAAAAAAAAAACAAGAATTTTTCGGAAAGTCTGCGCTCTTAGACAGATCCAATGGCATTTCTGTGCAGTTCGCCTGATCAGCATGCGAAACAAAGAATAACCAATACACTGATACCCACGCTCTGAATCCGAACAGGCCATTGCCGAAGCCAACATTTCTGGCCAACTCTTCATCGAGCGAATCATCCCCATTCGGTGCCACGAATAAAGGTATATCTTGTAGCACCGCTGAGCGCATCTGAAACAGACAGACAGCATCCCACTCTGATGGAAGGAATAGATAATTGTAATCCTGACGTTGTTGCTAAGACCACCGTGGAGCATCAAATTTTCCTTTGGATCCCACGGGTTTCCACGTAAGAGTTTGAAAAGCCGAATAGTCATAGTCATGTCTGGATAGTTTTTAATCAATTTCGAAGCGGCACCAAAGTATCCATTCATGATCTGAACCCAATCGTATCAAAAACTGAGGAGCAAACATCAAGATAAACGCTGGAACAGAAAATAATTACATCAACGTAATCCAAAGATTTCGGAAAATGCGTTTTGTTCCACGTCCTGTCGTGAAAATAATACCACAGGTTGCCAGCATCCTGATCGCGTTCACTTAGGTAATCAAAATTGTCTGAAAACGAGCCATAATCTTTCAAGATGTCCTTCTAAAGCCTTAGGAAAAACTGAGACGAAGTCTCTTCTATTAAGAGTCAAAAGGAATGCAGTAACGATGGCTGTGGGAAGATACCGTAGTGCTCTCTACCACTCTATTGGGACGGCAAATATACCTCGTTTACTGAAAAAAAGCAAAAAAACGATATAACCACCCACAGAAAGCATCATCGATATCGTCCATTTCACGTAACAACGTATCGATAGTGTCTGCCATCCCATCAGAGGGAGCATCACCTAGGCGAGCTTAAGAAACAACTTCAAATGGGAATGATCAAAGTGAGAAGCAAATAGTATGAAGACCATGCAAAGTGGCTCGTATGTATTCCAATGCTGTCATCTGATATTCATTATCAATATAGGAACGCAAGGCCGATTTTTCCACTGATGAATCTCTGAGAAGTTCGGTTCTCCGCATGGCGGCGCGTCGACGTTGAATTCGTCGAAGGGTATCCGTGAGTTCTTTGGCTCGTGAAGCCGCTTCCTTCTATAAAACAACAATTACAACAAAGAAAGGCATGCAAAATTGGAATAAAACAAACTTTAGCGGCTCTTTTTCTGATCGAGTCCTCCAGGAACTTTTCAACTGCTTCCTTAGATACAAACGGTTGACATGTGATCTTATTTGGTTTTATCTGCAAAATGATGGAGACAACTTCAAAAAGCTTTAAATAAACATGACAATCAAAACCTTTCAAGCTTCTATTTCCCCCTCCCATTTGAAAGGGTCGAAAATTCAGGTTGGAATGAAAACCAGGATTCTCTGGTACACCAAACGCCAAAGTAAACAATAGGTAGAGCTGGACTTACAACTTCGCTAACAAATACAATTCATTAAGTATTCCCTTCTTAAGTAATATGACAGCTCCCCAAGTGAGAAACAAAAAAGAAAGGATGCGATAAAATTAGCATGGGAAACGGAAAACTGACAAGATTTGGAGGCATGAATGCACTCAAGCTGCACAGCGAGCCGACTTTGACAGTGATCACATATTCGCATGATGCTGCTTCCTCCACATTATCAATGTAAGCCTCACTAGTCGACAATTGCGGATCGCATTCATACTAAAAAGTGCACAAAATGAGAAATCCTATCACAATTCCCAAGAAAGAGTTAAAAGTTTGCAGAAAAAATTAGAGCCCAACGCGGAAAAGGTTCTACGACTTGTATGACTGGTTTGAAACCTGTTTCAAAACTCTCGAACAAATTATTATGAGCAGCCCAACAACAAATGACCACCCAGAAAGGCGCTTCTGGTTCAAAAAAATCTTCAACAAATCATATGGCCATTTACAAATTAATTGCATTTCCGCCTCCATCATACTACATAGGATAGACAATCGAGAAAATTCATAAATTTGTGGGTTCCAATTCCTTCCTTCAAGCCTCCATGAGTGAATATCCACATGCAACGTTTCCGAGGATCTACTCCAAAAATTCACTTCGTTGGTCCCATCACAGTGTGAGATAAGGCAAAGACATTCAATGCAATAGAATAACTGACATGTAACCTCTTCACTTGAATATGGGACCGTGAACTCTCCGCTCCTCAAACTGCCTTGCAGCAGCCTCATCGCATGCCTTTGAGGCGCATCGCAGAAACAACGATGATTCGTATATGAGACCTTTTGCATGATCGTTCAAATGAACTGAACGAACCACAATCTGACGTAAAAGAAGCTAGTAATGTCTGAAGCGGTTTCAAAGTACTTCGCTTTCCGAGAAGCGTCATTCCTGAGAGGCAAGTAGATTCTTCTGAACAACGTGGCCCATTCTAATATCCATCCAGTAGTTTACTCTCATCTACCTTCTTGCCTAACACACTCCGCAGCATATCCATACCAGAAGAAAAAACATATACAATACGCCATAAACTGTAGAACCATTAATCATCCAGAAAACACAACTCAACTTTTATGAACACAAAGATAAGATGTATTGTCACAGAGACTCACCCTGACAGCCGTTTTCCTTGGTGATTTCTTGTCAGGAAGATCACACAAAGTTCCACCTTCGTAGTGTTCCTCAAGATACATCAATCTTTCAGGTGTAGAAGTCTGAAATAACCAAAAGAATGAGAACGTATGCACTCTTCTTAAAGGCAACCTCGGGGGTGGCAAGGAAGAGAGGCATATTTGGAAGCACTATTCTCAGTAAATAAACATTTGAGCCCAGAAGAGACAATGTATAGCGAAACTCGCTCTGAAAAACGCGCCTCAGTGACGCCATAGCGATTCACTTTGAGCAGCACGTTTCGGTGGGCGAGTTGTCTGCAGGAGGCGGGCAAAGAAGGCTTTCATTCATGACCATGTTCATTAAGTGGAACAACAAATAGAAACAAACAAGTGAAACGATAAAAAGAAAAATAAGCGAAGAAGTACGAAACAGATGCGTTTATAATAGAAAATATTCAATGAAGCACACTCGACGACTTGACAAGGCGTCACGAGTGTAGATGCCGAACAGTAAGCGGTTACCGTAGACCAAAATTGCCCTTCCCAGCGTCTTTAACGAAGCACGGAGTGGCTGAGCTCACAATTATTTCAGCACAAATATTTTCAAGGCATGTCTCACATGCGCCAAGATATTTGTTGTGCCACTACACATAAATTCAAAAACAGAAGTGGTTCACATGTGGGTCGAAGAACCGCCAGTCAGAACCGAGAGACTTCAAGTGACTACTGCACAAGATACTCATCACTCATACTAGCATAAGTGCTCATTGTTCGCTCACTCATACTTTACAGGACCCCGATAACACATGACTGTAAAGCTTTCTAAGAAAACCAAGGTTAGAAAAGACTAAAGGTAAGAGGCCATAGGTAAGTAACCCTCTTTCCTGATAAAGAATCTTTAAAGAAACTTGGAAAAATTCCATACTAAATGGAGAAAGACGACGCCAACAGTACGATGCCTTCCTGTTTGCGAGTACAGCCAAAAAGCTGAAATGGCAGGAAGCGTGTAACAAAGGTTTCCAACCGAATATGAAGAAGGCGTTATTTTTTGTGTTCCGCCGAAAGAGCAGAAACAATCATTGGCTGCTGTGAAACAACGCTGGATACCTCCCGTACATGGGAAGAGATTGAGGCGGTAGAGGTGCTCTGGTCTAGTTCGTGAATGCTGAAGTTGATGGGGTAAATGGAGAAATTCCAATGGAATTTTGCCGTACGACACATAGCCCCTGACTTCCGGAGGCAAGGCGCAACAATTAAAGGCCTGCACTGCTCTACTGAATCACTGAGCAACCGAAAAGCAGCTCCATATTGTTGAAATGAGAATGAGCACGCAACGGACCCGACGGGAAAACATTACAAGATGGAAAAGCATTCATGCAGACCTTCTTTGTTCAAACTGAGGTGGGAGAACAGCAGCTACAGTGATATAGGCAGAAGCTGAAAAGGAAAAAAAACCAAGCGACAAAAAAGCTCCGAATCAAGCTGCGACAAGCAACCACAGGAATCCCTAATAATAGGTAAGGAACGGCGTCGAGAGTAACCTCACCGAAATCAGGGTTGGGATCGAGCTCACTATGAAAGATGGTGACACCGAACAGTGTCAGCGGGTTCCGAAAACGGCACTAGTGCTAGGAAGACAAACAGGACTATCAATGAATATAAACAAGAAAAATTGTAATTAAAAAAATCTATTCACGGCTCGCACAATGAGCTTAAAAAGCACAGCAGAAGGGCTACCGCCGCACAATCTACAAAATCGGTAGCCTTAAGCTGCCTCCATACTTTGTGGCACCAGTGCTGGCGTTGATTGCCGCCGTCCACGCCGATACTGCAAAGTATGAAGACGGCACCAAAACTACAGGAATAGATATCGGGACAGCGGCTTGGAACAAGATCTGATTGAATTCATGAGTATACCGAATATAAATAAAAATCAAGATGCGAGGCAACGCCAGACCTGATAATCTGGAACATCGTATTTACCAAGGAAAAATCCGAGTGAATTGGTGATTTGCTGAGCTTCGTTCTCTATAAGTTAGTTGCTCGAAAGTGGGAAACGATGAAGAGAAAGGTTAAGTACACGTACTTGCTCCATGCCATTGCTTTACGTGTTTGCCTCTGCATAGTTTGTAATTCCACCATCCATTATCCTGAAACCATGAATAGGACGAGATGAAGGATGATCAAACACAACTGAACCACCAAGCTACAACATATTTCAACATCACCTAACCTTGCTTATGCAGTTTTTGATGTAGAAGCTTGCCGAAACTAGTTCAGCCAGGTACTTTGGATTATAACTCTCTAGCTGGACTTTCTCGGAAATCTGGAGTTTTGGCATTTTGCATGCGAAATTCTGTCCAGTCTTGCTTTTGATGAAAACATATCCTTCGTCGCCAACCTTTAAAGCAATGCTGTTACATCCGAGAAATATGCAAAACCCGGTAAATTTTTCAAACCGTTGGCAGATCTGAAATGATCTTTTCCAGAATACTGTCCTTGTTGTGTGCTGATACAGTACTCAAATTGAAGGAAGGATCAATACCAGCTAATACAGAAAATATGTCCGGTTCGTACAATGTGCTCCTAAAATGTCGATTTACTGCACAAAATATAGTGCATTTCTGCCACAACATAAAAACGCTTACCTAACTTCATCTATGTCATAGAATCCAGAAGAAGACAATATTGGTAAGATAAATAAAGATATAGATGACACTACTAGGTATATCTGGGGAGTCATTCCTCACATTCGTCGACCCTTCAAAAGTAGACGAAGAAAATAAAGAAGAGCATGAAAATGAGTAAAACAGGCACACTGGTATACAAACTGGAAGTTCATCGAAGGAGAAAGTACATCTCGAAATGACACGGTGCACATGGGAAAAAAATTGAAAAATCAGTTTTATGCAACTTCTGACTTCAAACCAGTATATTTGCTATCCAGCAACGTTTGTAAAAATGAACGTACAATTAAAAGATGATAGATTGTAATCCAATGGTTTTCAAATGAATCAACACAATGTCATATGACACACTGTCAGAACAATACACATTGTACATTCAAATTTAAGTGAAAAAAGGAAGAAATCGGATCCTCAAAGGACAACGAAGATCGTGTCCAGCACCCTAAACATTTTAGTATATCGTCTCATTCATCTTTTTCTTTCCTTCAGCAGCTTCCTGGAACAAATGGAAGATGAACTACCGAGTGATCATCAGCAGATTAATTAATAAATGCAGACCCGGAATCTTTCTTCGAACAGTGAAAGTTCTGCAATGAGATCAGTGATTGCATTGATCAATGCATCAGCAGGGGTGGTCTGACCGGTCGTTTGAACACGTAGCAATATCTGAAAATTGGAATGACGCAATCGCGCCTAAATCGCAAATCACATGATGGAAATGGAAGACGGTTTTCATAATGTAGGGCAGTGTAAGCAAATAGCCTAGAGGCTTTCAAGCAACATGAAAGTAAAATGAGGAAGCCGCAGCTCAGCAAAAGCGGTAACTGCGAGTGGCAGTCTCATCACTAATCATATAATTTACAGAGTTTGGCCACTGGGCAATACCACTATTCAATGAATTCGCGGAACCAATAAAACTTCGAAGTACAAATGTCCCATACCATACCTATCATTCCAAGAAGGATCTACAATTCTCAGAAGAAGGCCCTGCTCCAAGCACAAGTGAACTTTTCTGCCCTAGCGGTAGTAATTGCCACATCAAGTTCAGAGGTCTGTATTACCGGCGCAAAGCCGATATTTAAAACGCACAGACACGAGTCATTTTAGAAGATTGCTCTCCTAATTTTGCTTTACACCCGCTATTTTATTTGCGGCGTAATAGCTTCACTAGCATTTCTGTACAAGCGTAACAGCCGATCACGCTGGCCTCAACAACCTACTCAGCAGGTGCCAATTATAGTGACGTGGGGGGGGGGGGGCATACTATTATACCATAGACATTATTTCTACCTAAGCCAGGAAAACGAGAGGAACCCCCTCTTCCCCACTGAGGCTTAGGCAAACAAGTACGCTTGAGTTTGCAGACTGACCCCTAAAAATCCCTCCAAGATGCTTGAATGGGCTTTTTTTATAAGATGCTCCCCCCTTATTGTGATAGCACCTTATTAACTACCATTAATACAAACTATTAGGTTGTCCCAAAAGTCTTGTCGTATTTTTTTTCGATCATCACTTTTTTTTTCGTCCAACAAATAACGAATAGGCAACAACGTAGTGACCATTGTTATCGGCAACCCTCTGCTACTTTATAGGAAAATCGCTGATTCCCTCCTCCCAGAACTCTGGGTTCTAGAGTCGAAGAAGTCAGCGATCGCCTTCGCAAGCAAGTCATAATCAAGGAATTTTCTCTTGGCCAGGAAGGACTCGAGAGGATGGGTAAGGTGTTGGTCAAAAAGGGCAATGACTGGAGTGTATGGCGGATGGGGCAGGATGTCCCGGCCGAGCTCCTGTAGCTTGGCCTGGGCACTTTTCGCGAAATCGGAGGAAATTAAGCGGGCGTCGTCATGTAGGAGGGTGACCGCGGACCTTTTTCGGCGCTTTTCTCGAACAGCGACGGCGAGCTGCTGGAGCTGGTGGGTGCATACGGTAGCGGTGACTGTCTCGCCTTGTACCAGCACCTCGCGGAAAAGCATTCCTTCCTCGTCCCAGACCAGCACAGTCCCAAGCGTGGTTTGTCTTTCATGTCAATCTCGCCGTTGCTGAAGCTGATGAACCAGCGGCGCACGCACGTAGCTCACACATCCTTTGCCCAATGCAGCGCTGATGGAGTGGCAAGCTTCCGTCGTTTTGGTGCCGCAAGACCGCTCATAATAGATGACACCGCGAGTTGGGTGGGTATCGACAACGGGCATTGTAGCTCTCTCCACGGGATCTGGTGGGTCAATATGAATTTTCCTAGAAAGCTTAGGGAACGTTCTACCATATTCCTGAGCCGCCTGGACCTGCCTCGAAGTGAACAAGAGTTACTGATTTTTTTGGAAAAATATGACAAGACTTTTGGGACAACCTAATATTTGTATAAGGTGTTATAGAGTTGTAAGGAGTCATAAGATTTAAAGAGCGATGTTGTTGTAAGATGTTATTAAAGGTTGTTTTCAATTTACCGAAGCGTACTGGTGGCAATCACTATAGCTTCCTAGTTTCTAAGTTCACGGCAAAAGCTTCAGATTTCGATTGGAGCTTCATCATGTGCTTGTGAGTAATAAGCAAAAGAAAGGAAATTATTCTACGGTAAATGATTTGGAGCCGACAGGCTAAATGGTAATACACACTACGCAACACTACGTTGACAATGAGTTCACAAAACGGAAAAAAATAAAAAGTTGAAAACAAAGATAAAACGAACCGAAAACAAAGAATTACCTTATGTTCGAGAGGATGAGGGTTTTTGTAACCAGCAAACAAAACCATGGGATCTTTCAACAGTTGACTGAAATAATCGAATGAATGCACGATTTCCCACGATACATACGTGCTGGCTTCTAAAGCCACGTCATCACTGCCAAGCGTGCATGCAATTACGACATTCCTCGCCTCTACTTGGAAAATGGAGCAAAAACGCAGAAGCCAAGGCATCTTTAACCAAAAAAGCTCGTATCAGTATACAAGGAATCAGGGTATCACAAGAAGTTATTAGCCGACGCGTCCATTATGGGAAAACGCTCGTCAAGAGTAGATTCCGGAAGAAACGGGTATCCAACAGGCCGTTAGAAGAACATGAAGATGTTTTTGAGCAGATTGTTCTTTTTTCAGTAAATTCGACGAATGACTTGTTCCAGAACGCTGTGTTGATCGTATCTAAACCTAAGGTGCGACCGCCCGCGCTGTCGCACCTTAGGTTTAGATACGATCCGCTGTGTTGTCGGCGTCAAGCGGCAGACGAGCCAGATGCTCGCATCCGAGGATCAGACAGCACTTCAGGAACCACTTCTGATGAATGAGAAATTTGACTCAACTTTGAACAGCGACGTGACCAGAAAGAGGGACGCGCACATAAAAATAACACCAATGCTTATTCCCCGCAGCCAACCAAAGGCAAGGAGCCACTGCAGAAAGGAATCCAGCAAACTTAGAAAAAAAAAGACTTCATGGTAATGAGACTGGAGTTGATCCACAGATGTGATTTTTTCGTTACCGGCCTCATACCACAAAAGTAGCTCGACCAATGAGTACGACGGTGGAGGAAGCATTTCAGGCCAGTGCTTCTCTACCACAACACAAATCAAGGGAAAAAACGAGAATAGGGGAAACGATAGGGACAAATGGCTGTGCGCGGTGTATGGATTTTACCTGGTCTTTTACGGAAGGAACTCTAGAGCGGATAAACAGCTACTGTTTTCTCCGTAACCCTATTGCGATAGCCCTGACACTTGAAGCAATAATCACCTCCTAGTGAACTCTTTTTCTGTCGTCTACAATCAAACGAGCTTCAGCACTTTATTTCAAACATTAAGGTCTAGCACTGCAAAGGATGTATTAGGTCCCATTAAGACATCACTTGAACTGGCAGTACAGAGAAAAAGCAAAAATCTTAAGATTCACTGAATGACTATCTATGCCACACGGTAACCATCAAATCAGGACCAAAGGATAGAGGAATAGCCAAATGTGGTGTTAAATGTGAAAGTAAAGAGTTGGTTCCACTTATGAGCCCAGTATGCAACTCAAGCCTAAGCTTCTGATCGAGAGAATTACTACTGACTTTGGATGTGCGGCAGAACTTCACCAAAATCGATAGCTTACTTACTGCTTCAACATATTTCCTAATGTGTGGTCTTCCTTGTTTATGGTAAACACTGCAGCATTTGGAACCTGAAATCGCTCCTCTAATTCTACACAAAACACTACGCACAGAAGGGAAAAAAAACTAACCTTTGTGTCATTTTCGACTGATATCTTTCTTTCACCATCGAAAATCAAGAATGATTCGAATGCAGCGGGAGCGTTCATGATAACGTGCGAAGAGCGAAACTATTAGGAACCCCGGATTCGCACTTGATGTTGATAGATCGTTCACAGGAATGGCTCAATAAAATGTGCCTTCCAAATTCGAAACCCAACCGAAATTCAAGTGAACCGTTACTGACGTGCTTCGGTCGCAACTGCACCGGAGAGTTTTTAAACGACAGACGACACGTGAGAGATCAAAGGGCTTGCGGAATCTTGTCATTTAAAGAGGGTGGAAGGAGTTATTCGTAGTAATGTTTGCTTTTTTCTCTACAGAATTGTTAAAAGCGGCTCCGAATATTTAGGAGTAGTTTTTCAACGACCTAATCTCGCACAAAGCTAAGTATTTACGACAGCTCATACAAAAAGTTAATCTCTGAGAGCTATGACACACAAATGATCGAGGTTTTTGCTTTTTTGATGACTGCTAATAAGGCGGACATGAGGGTGATAGTTATCCAACCAATACAACATAGTTTAAACAGATTATTACCATAACGAGACAAAAACAATATTGGAACACCAACAGCAAGAGACTTGGAATACTCGGCCACCAAATTCATATACAAAGGCAGCGTAAAGCAGACTTCTAAGCGTAGAACTTGTTCGATTTGGATTTGAACTGAGAGATAGTATAAGGCATTGAGAACATTCTACAAAACTCGTTAAACTCAGCAGAATCGCGCACAACGAAAGATCCAGATCTCATACAGGTCCTAGATCTGGGATACGAAAGTTTATTTTTATCTCCTCGCGTTATAGGCGGAAGCAAAATGAGGAAACTTTTAGTATCACCCGATACCCTTCCTGTTTTGATTTCATATAACATGACTAAATCGGATTTTATTCTTCTGCATTTAAGAGACTCGAGTCAAATGACCCCTTTGGATACGGACTTGTAGTTGAAGCGCAACGCACGGATCAACAATTTCCTGTAGAATCATTCTGAACAGCATCTAACTTCAAAATCAACGTTCTACCAGGAGAGAAAATACCTCAGTCCTATACTCCGGTAAGGAACGGTTCTACATTTTGTAAGCTTTTATAAAAATGTGGGGGTCATCAGAATACAAGTTTCTAAAAAGCTGGAAGAGCCTTACTTAGCTCTGTTGGCGATGAACTCAATATGGGGTTCGAACGACGGTCTACTATCATTGTCAATACCTAAAGCTCCAACATCATTTCACCTTTTTGAGCTTCCTATCACCTGGATAAAAAGTGTAGGCAGACTGAGTCTCATGTAAGACCGAGGTATTCTCAAAAGCTAAGGGTAATTACTAAATTTGAAACCACCCAACTGCAGCGTTAATGGCTTCTTGTACATAGATGCATCACGCTCATTAGCCAGTGACTTATAAATTTTTGAATCGTCAGCAAAAAGTTTACAGCTTACACCTGTATCCACAACTACAAACGGAAGATCATAAGTGTAAATAAACAAAACCGGTGAAAGAGCCTCTATCTGAGGTGAAGAAGGTTCCATTAATCCTTGCTTAAGAAGTGCGAGATCGCAAAAAGGAATCAGTCCATAAAACTGTTGTCAGATGAATGCCCGAATGATTAATCTTAGCCAAGAGCTCAGGATGAGTTACCCTATCGAACGCTTTGGAAAAATCAATATATATTAAGTGGTACGTGCCAAACCTACCTGTGAAGGAATGGAACCTTCCACTCAAACACCCGGGACGTACATAATGAATATAATGAAGATAAGATAAAGCTAGAGATTGGCATTGATCAGATGTGCCCCGCATTGTAGAGGGTGTCCCGAAATTCCGAGCGCCAATGTATTGCAATATTTTGTTGGTGTCGATAGAGTAAATAAAAATCAACCCATTCATAACGTTGCTCACATCATGTATAACAAGGCACAGCAGTCATATTATAAGGTGCGCTGCCCCAAAAAGAATGCAAGCTAGAAGTCTCTTCATTGCTCACCCGCACTTGACATGCAAGCTTTTCAGAAGATCAATGGAATCGAGGTCAAGAGGCATGGCGGACTCCTCGGAAAGTAATGAATTCGAACACATTGGGTCGGCAGCGCTTTTGAATCAGTCTTATTCTATGAACTAAAGCATCTTGTTGCTTAACTCACCAAGTATTGTTCCGAAGGACTAGTGAGGCCAATGCTCCATTATGCGTGTTCTTCATGTTCACATTCCCGCATGCTTTGCGCTGAAATCGACGGAAATCAACAGTGTCATCATTGAACCCCAAATCATTGCTAGAACCCGCTTACAGGTATCCAAACGTCCTATCAGCATGATATACTCTACCAGACAGTAGCCTCTAATGGCTAGTGAAAATTCTTTTCATCATAACAAAAGTACGGTGAGGTGCGTGTAACCGTTGTAGCAAATGACCGCGAAATGCATTTGAAATGCTTTCAAAATCTCAAAAATATCATGAGTTTCACCCCGACGAGAACGCATCCTAGTAGAAGAAGATCCTGTGCATCCACAGAGCAGCAAATGAAACGAAAAGAAATGATACAATTGTATACAGGAATACAAAGAGGCAAGAACTCAGGCGTCAATAATTCTGGGATACCCTGTAGTTCCATTCAGAGTCGTGGAAGCAGGTAATGCGATTTGGCCTATACAATGACTTGCGGGAGTCAGCCGATGTGGTTTCAGTGGTTTTCATCCTCCCAGATGGATCTGATACCACTTCACTCACCTCGGAGGGATGGGAGCTTCGTCTCGCATGGACGGGTGTTGGCGAGGGATCATATCCCAACACTATGAGAGTGGGTGCAGGCCCGCGCTGCAGGCCGGAGTGGAACTGAAAGAAGCTCTGTTAGTACTAACCATCGACGCACTTACTGCACTTCAGCACAGGTCAGTGTTTGGAAGTTATGCACGAGAATGTACGCGGTACATTGCTACACCGTGCGTAGAGCTGTAGGTGAAGTACACCCGCCACACGTCGAACCCTTAGGAATAAGAAGGAATATTGCGATTCATTAACGCTGAGTCGCTGCGCAGCATCATAGATCTCTTACTAGGGAAGGTATTTTACTTCCCATGGAACTTTGAAATGAGACCCGGGGGAATCGATAGAGCTTCGAACGCTGATTATAACAGTGAAAACCTAAATTGCCAAATGGCATCCTGAAGCGAGTTACGAGGGGTCAAAGTTTGCCTGTGACACCTCACTGGCGAGGCACTTAAACATCAGACGGTTTGTCGAAATGGCCATTTGCAATGAGACACATACCACTGTACGCGCTTCCAAATGTTGATCTCAAATCTGTATTCAGAATCTGTCAAACAATTACCTGAATGAAGTAATGAAGGCTTTCCTGAAAAAAAAAAAGTAGTACCATTTCATGGTACGTTTGGGAGCCCATAACGAGCGAGCCATACGTTTTCACGCAAAAACTAGTGTGATTTTCGTGTTCAGCGAATCAAATTACCCTATGGAACAATTTTTCAGCCACTTCGAGAATGTGACCAAATCTCGGAAAAATTGATGGGCTATTGGCTGGCAACCCATTCAACAAAGGAGTAGTCGTTGACCTTTGCCCAGCAAATGCTCTTATTTGGCGCTTGTTACGTGCGTTTAGTGTGAGGGCAAGTGTGATAGGTATGTTCAGGTTATCTCGTTCGGCTTTTTTGTGGAAGGAAATTCAAAAAACAACTACTTAACCCCTGGCCACCCCTAATTTTCCGAAATTGGGCCAAAAACTGGATCCGGCTGGAAATTAGCAGAGAGGGGTAATTCGACCCCTTACACGCGAATATCATACAAGGAAACGTTTAGAAGTGAAAGAAAAGCACTTACTGACAATGGAACACAAAATGCAAAAAGAACCGCACTGACGGGAAGCAAACCCATAACCTCGGGTCTGCAGAACCAGATCACTTCCACTGAGCCACGGAGGCCATTACTGGATTTGCGCTAGTCATCCCAATGACGAAGCGCCTCACCATTGAGATGTCACAGGCAATTCACAGGCAAACTTTGACCCCTCGTAACTCGCTTCAGGATGCCATTTAGCAATTTTGGTTTTCACAGCTATAATCAGCGTTCGAAGCTCTATCGATCCCCCCGGGTCTCATTTCAAAGTTCCATGGGAAGTAAAATACCTTCCCTAGTTAGAGGCGTATAGTCAGCGGTGGGTATTCGCTTACGCTTAAATCACTGTAGGCGCTATGTGGAGATGTGTACCGCGTAAAATCTTACATGACGTATTGTTTTTGTTAAGTTTAATTTAAATTGAACTAAAGGAGTAGAACGATCAAAGCTATTCATCAGATCAAAAAAGAAGGTAAACACTATTTTGTTGATGTCAACCAGAAGACTTGAAATTTTCCTGTGGTTTCAATTTTGCGTTATTCAGAGGATGTGAGTCGGCCGGTGGTGCTTCTTTACACAGACTCATCACATCGCGTCAATTTGTATATAATGCAGCAGGTAGATCCTCGGATGTCGATATTTCCATCGATTCCAGAGTCACACACCACCACGGTAACCTGTCGGTCGGAACAGACCATGGTTCAAATTCCTGATTGTGAATGTTGATTTGCTCCCCACTCCATGTCAGTGACCACATGATCGTAGCCTCTTCGCTCCTAGCGCCCTCGTGATCCCCGCCTCTCCGAACCTCCCACTTACTTTGAATACCTGTATCTCAGCCGGATTCTTGTTTTTCCGCGTAAAAGGTTGCATGCGCCCAATAGTATCCCTAACAAATACAACATAAATAATTGGTAGCAGAAAAAATCAAATTCCCTTCGACGATCCCGCCAGAAAGCCCCGATAGCTTTCATAATACCACTTGTTTGAAGATGAATAAAATGCCGCACAGGTATGTGAAGAATGAATTTGGGGATGCAATGCACACCATTTTTACAGCTTCTCAAAAGAGTGCGGCAGAAGGAGGGCCCAGTTCAACATTTTCAATGCCCTGCGCGGCATTTGCGGCGTCGCTCTGGCTCACCTTGCGCCACATACTGAGGATGGGGACTCAGAGCCGATAATCGTGCGGTGCTATACCCATCGGCTAGTTATGCTCCGCAACCCTCCTCACATGACATCCTTGCCATGAAGCAATTTTTACCGTTGAACCATCACGTCCTAAATGTTTCGCTCTGCTTCAACCACATCCCCACCAACACGAGGAATTCAAGAAGTTGTGAAAATGTCGCGATTAACCCCGTACAATCTTTCCAATTTTGATTTAGTTTCTAAAAAGGAAGTCGGAAAGTTCCAACATTCTTCAAAACTCAGTTAATTCATAAAATGTTTTATTCTTCCTCTAAGACATTTGTACATGGCGATTTTTCACGCTCTAAAAACAGTAACATATTCGATTCCACATACGCTATATAGTACCTATTAAATGATGAACACCGGAACAAAAAGAAATCTACGATGGGATAAAGAGGGCCCATAATCTTTTGAATGTTGCCTTATCGAAAAGAATAATTCCATCTGATTGAGAAGTGAGACCCACAACTTGCTATAAGGTTTCGATCAGAATCGTTCCTAGATTATGTGAACTTACGAAGAGACAATTAAATCGGAAATGCAACACACCGACGAAAATAGGAAATTATAAGGGAACCGACAAGTTACCAGCTTTTTAATTTTCATTCGCACTGATTCGCAACAGCTTCATCTGTGTTGACCTTGCGGATGACATCCTTTACGATGGTGCAGTCTGGTGGAGCGTCAGTGAACAATGTTCCAACGAAAGCATGCGTACCCCACAAAACATGTTGGAGGACCTGAAGGATACGTAAAGAATGTGGCGCCGTGAAAGAACTCACTTACATTATCCTACATTTTTCTTCAGTCGTCAGCCAGATCCCAGCACATACTACCTTTGAGATAGCGCTCTTGTGTGTCTTCTTTGCGGCATTGCGGAAGAACTCGAAGAACAATCACAAGCGCTATCTCAGAGGAAATATCAGCTAGGATCTGGCTGACCGCTGGAAAAAGAATGTAGAGGTGCTGAAAGTAAGAAAAAATAATATCTGGCGGTAATGCGCAGCATGTGAAGTGCTCATTTGAAGACGGTTTCCCTAACGCTTTACTCGAGTAGCGCTTCAAACAAATCGCACCAAATCAAATATCCTTTGATATTTTTGGTTTTTGATAGTTGCTGATTATCGCCGCAGCCCGCGATGCGAAAGTTACTATAAGGATGCTGAGTTATGGGCAAAACAGTTACAGTTACAGTTTTGCCCATAACTCATAACTCAGCATCTTGTAGTAATTTTCGAGTAGCGAACTGCGGCGATATCAACAGCTATCAAAATCCAAAAATATCAAAATCAGTACTAAAGCTTTCAGCTTCACGGTTCGATGCCGATATTGTCCAACCGGCTCCACACGTCATACGTGTGAGTGCTGGATAAGCTATGGTAAATATACCATTCAAGAGCTGAGTTAAGGTGAAAGGGGTGTCAGTAGTGCAATGAATTAGCACATATGCCGGAAAGCATAGAGTGCGGGTTCGAATCCCGTCCGTCACCGAAGCTTTTGCCCATAACTCAGCATCCTTGTAGCACTAAATCATTTGCTTGGACTCTTAGCGTTTTTAACGCCTGAATTATCGCACCCTCTGCCTTTACTGCGTACGTAGAAAGGGCAAACACGTTTGGGTCATTATGCCCACCGTCATTTATATAAATACATAGCAAGTAGATGATTGAAAACAGAACGTTTCATGCTCAGCAGATTCAACAGTTTTAACAGTAACAATGTTGAAATTTATATTGACACAACCAGGATACACTTTTCTGGTAACTGTAATAAGAATACTCACTTTACAGCAACCCAGATCCTCGATACGGAAACCCATATGCTTGTAGGCGTCGTCCGTTTCAAACAGGCAATGATTAGTGAACTTTCCTATAAGAAGTACGAATAAAGACGTGATAACCCCATTCAAAGACAAATAATCGAAAATGTACGTAACCACAGAATATACCACCGAAATTCCTGTGAAGTTGGAAGAAAGAAAACTATAGCTGTCAATCTTCTACGGCGGTCCGTGGAAAAAAAGGAACAAGGCTATCATAGAAAACCCGTTTTTTGCAGAAGCCATAAGTAATATTTGAAGCTATTTGAATATTTGAAGCTTACCTAAGTATGGTCTACCAGATGAAGGATCGATGAAATCAGCCCAGTATCCACAGCGACGTAGAGTTGTGCATATAGCAGTCGCAGAGGAGATGAACTGAAGTAGTAATTGATGACATTGAGAAAGAAAAATAACCACATGATGTCCAGAAAAACTTTCAAATATGCAAAAATGGAATCTTTGAAACAAGATTGCATTCTTGAACTCACCGAGGCAGTAAGCATTTCACGCTCTTGCTCCATTTCTTCGCTCCACGCTTTCATGTCATTTTTCGTTTTCTGGGTGATGTTCATCACGCTGACATTAACATTGTCAAAGTGCATACCGGGGAAGAGGTGTTTCATATCTGAAAATGCGATTTCAGCGCGATAACAAGCCTTTGCATGACTTTAATGCCGTGATAAAGCTCTGAGAAGAATCAACCAACTCAATGAGGGAAAAGTAAGGATGTCATGAATGAACATGAACAATATATATTCAAAATCAATCAGACTGAGGTGGAACATCACAGGAATAGAACTCACTAACCTGCACAGCTTATAAGATAAAAAAAAACAACAGGAAATAGAAGCTCTACCGGCAGGAAACAAGAAGTGCATCACCGTAATACATTTGGAGTAGAAGAACACTGCAAATTTCAACACCTACCTTTCTTCAACAGTCGTGGACATTCTTGGACTGTCAGCTCAACGGGCCAATCTCCTGCGTTTGCCTGCGCCTAAAACTCATTGATAATTTTGCAAAAACCTGCTGCACTAACGAACAATTCTTACTCCACCACGTTTACTTCATCACGAATGAGAAATCTGCACATCGAAGAATTGCTTGCATGAAGAAAGAGAAGTTCGACTTCTCCGACTCTCCGGGCTCTCAGTTTTAGTTGAACGCCTTACGTGACAGCTAACTTACTCGAGTTGTCGCGCTGATATTATAACACTGGGCTGCGCATTTACCCGTCAAGAAACGCCCTTGCGATGAACCATTTGTGTCTCAAACAGCCACCAGAATTCGTACCTCAAATGAACAAACAAGCCAAGTTATCCGAAAATTTTATAACATTTCGTCTTCAGCAACATATGAGATCATGACTGTGGTGCCAGTGGAAGCTCATCGCTCTAACAATAAGCGCAACCCGTGACGCTAAATATTAGGTTGCACAATAGGCGTCCGATTCTTGTTCTTTTCTGCTTAAAATCGTTTTTGCCTTCCGACTATAGGGGTTTTCGTATATTCGATGGAGCGCTTCCTGTCGACAAAGAACTGTTGTTCGCTTTCCAAACCATTCAACTGTTTATTGATTTTGAGGATATAAAATGGAATGCTCGAAGGAAAAATACCGACCTTCGCCATTTGCTCTTCTTCGCTTATCATCAAGGAAAAAAAGCCGCCGCTCAGGACATGCGCAACGTCTACGGGAAAGATGGTATAGGCTGTATTGTAGACGGGGCAAGAAAATGGTTTGCAAAGTTCAAGAATGGCGAGTTTGACTTCGAATACACGCTCCGTAGCGGGAGACCTTCGGAGTTCGACGTGTCAAATGTTGCCATTTCTGCTTCGTAACAACTGCAAACCATGTTGTGTTACACGATATTCTATACATCCTCTCCGTAGACGTCGCAGATATCGCGAGCTCGGTGAAAGCGAAGAAATGAGATTGCAGATTTTAGCCTCCCGAGTAGTCCATTTGTGAGCCTTGAGAATAGGGTGATAAGAACTCTATCGTATAAATACATTCACTTTGCCAAAAGACAACGAGAATGATATAATACAAGGTTTTCGAGCATATAGATCGTCACTGGTTTTACAGCTATTAGGGTGTCCATAAAGTTCGTTGGCCATTCCTTTTTTTTTAGAGCGTAAAGATAACTCACCAAGTTGAACTTACAGGTCCATGATATAATCCCATGCATACCAAGCACCCTTCACCAACGATCGGGTAGAGAGGCAACTCGACCTCCCAAAAGCCGGCCGCCGCGACTTGACCCAGTCCTCGATCACGTCCTCGAGGTCGCCCTCGTTCTTCAGCTGTTTTCCGTCCAAGGAATTTTGCATGGACCGGAAGACGTGGTAATCGCATAGACTGATGTCCGGGCTATACTGTGGATGCGTGACCGTCTTGATGCCCAGCCTGTCCAAGACGGCCTGAGTATCTCTCGCTTTGTGGAGGCGCGCGTTGCCCCAGAGCAACCACGGATTTGCAAGTTTCTAGGACAATGGGGCAGCTTTCACCTTGACCTCCTGCAATTCTTCAGAGAGAGTCTCTGCCGTCACTGTGGCATTGTTGGGTAGGATGCTGTAGTGGACGAAGCCACTGATTTTATCACCTATCACTGATTTTTATCTTCGATGCCATAGTTTCCATTGGTGAAGCGAGTCCACCATTTTGAGATTCAGTTCTTAGAAGGGGTCTTATCACCAAACTGCTGACGCATCCTGGTCGTGGCCTGACCTCTGGAGATGCCCAGGTTGTAGTAGTGGTGGTGACCATCACTCATCTTCACTGCTTTATTGTGGGAAGAGCAGGAAAGGAAATAGCGAGCTAGCCAGCTCAGAAGATAGCCCATCGCGAGTACTTTCAGTATTGCGAAACATTATGCAAAATTACAACGCGTTGCGTAACGCGACGCTGTTCACAAATGGCCAACGAACTTTATGGACACCCTAATAATATTAGGTTGTTCGGAAAGAAATGCGCGTTGAATTTGTCCATTTTTCTCTCCTACTATAAAAGATTCTTCAAAACAGTTCAATCTATTAGAAAGAGATTTTTATTGTGCATCTTTTCATATATCTTTGTCTATGTCTACTTGGTTTTTTTCAAAGAAAAAAAATTTCAACGACTTGAGGCCGACTTCCATGTTCTTCGTCATCCAAGCCTTCATTACCGTTTTTTAAACGCTGGAACTTTGCCCGACACTTCATACAGCCAAATCTTTCTGCAAACATTATACGCCTGGCGACAAATATTTACCGCTTATTGCATTGAATCTTGCATTTTTTTGAATTTTTTTTTCAAAATTTTGAAAAAAAATTGAAATTCTTTTTTGAATTTTTTCTTCGAAAAAAACAAGTAGATATAGACAAAAGTATTTCAAAAGATGCGCAATAAAATTCTCTTTCTAACAGACAAAACTGTTTTACAAAATCTTCTGTAGTAGAAGAGAAATAGATGGACAAAAAAACGCGCATTTCTTTCCGAACAACCTAATAATAATACCGTCACACGATTGGACTTCAAATGCGACGCGTTCTCAAAACAACACAGACGTCAAAAGAAATGCAGGGTAACAACTTTTCAGATGAAGACTAACCCTATCGACTCAACATTTTACTGCGATCGATCACCATAGAAACTTCAGATGAAAAGAATTAAAAAGTACTCTGACTTCGGGTTGACTTCGAGATCCCCTACATCTGGTAAGCTCCTTGTAGTCGTGGTTGTTTCAGTATGACCAATTACTTCCACTTACCTCTTCAAGAAGAGTCTCCTGGATTTTGTTCGAATAGTTCGCATCAGCGTCAACTCGTGACGTTGACAACACCTCTTGAATGGTACGTGTATTCTGATCCATCAGTGAAGGGGGTGCAGAACGCTGAAATAAGCGTTCACTAACGAGACCTGCGTACATATAGCAATTTGACAAAACTGTCCTTGCACTTTTGCAAGTCCTTAGCGGAAAAATGTGTAGATCAGAAGAAGGTAAGAATAATGAAAAAACCACTGCTTAAGCAGTTGTGGAAAAAGGGAGAGATTTTTTTCCCTTTCATCTTGAAGACACCGGAACGGGTAAAACCGTGTAATATGAAAGTAGCGGTGCCCGGCAATGTAATAATGGAGAAAGAATGAGACGAATCGAAAAAAAACCCCAGAAATAGAGCTCCAAAACCCCCTTCTCTCTCACACTCCTCTGCGTCACTAGCCGGGATAGACTGCAGACGGGCGGCGATGCTAAAACAGTCGGCAGCGAACGTTGTCCCGCACTCGCCGGTAACTCACCCGGCTGCAGGACGAAACGCCGTGCTGCAGGTTTGCGATGAGACCCAAGCCTTGCTTTTTTATGCGAGTCATCACCTCTTCTGGAGTAGTTTTTAGTTGTTGTTCAAGTTTTAGTTGTTTTCAGAGAACATGTATTCAAAGCTTTCAGTTTTCCCTTACCCAATGTGGTGTCTTCAAGTAAAAATAGCGTCGATAGTGGGATGTGAACCCCTGTCTTAGTCTTGCTTATTAACTTCAAACATGAATACGCTCCGCTCTTTACCTTTTTTCTGCGACTCTGCATTCTAGGAGAGTGCATGAAAGATTTGTGCCCCAAAGTTTACAACTTGTTGAGAAAGATATGTTTGCAATCGGGTCTCAAGTCCTCTCGTACAGAACAGGGAGCTGTCAAAGTGTGCTGCGATAAGGCCGCCGCAAATCTTCACGATTTTGCGGTGTCGCAGCCCCGCAAAGAATCGCAATCGCAAAGTTTGACAGGGACTTGAAAAGTGACTCCTTTTCTGATATGTAATTAAATATATATTAGGTTGTAAGGAAAGTTCTGGCAAGTATTACGCGTTCATAAAATAAATTCGAATCTGAAAGCGCTTCAGCATGAATTGACTTACATATTGCGCTCTATCAATGACAGAAAGTTGCTTTTTCTGAATATATGCTTTCCTTGGAATGCCACAAGGTTTTCGTTTTTTTAAAAAAAAACTTTAAAGTACTGCGGAAAAGGCACTTTTCAGATGACATCACTTCACGATTCTTGTTTAATCAAGCCGCAGCAAAGGCAACCACAAACAAGGGGACTGTAATGGGAAGGGCTAAGCAATAGATAGCTTCAGGAGTGCAGACATGAGAAAGAGTTGCCCCGAATTTTCAATTGACCATATCGCCTTAACCAAAGACAGAAAGCGAGGAGCTTCTATACTTGCAAGGAATTTCTAAAAGTATTGGCATTCCTCGAACAAATGTGATTTAGCGCCTCAAGTACCTTGATTCAAAAAACCCAAACAACGGGTGCCGCGCGATTCCTCGGAGCAGTTACGCGCAAGCGCATTTGACATGAGTGGTCTTCCAGTAATTGGAGCAGTTGCACGAAGCCCTTACTCGCTCTTATATTCATCAGATCTAGCACTAACTAAGCTCCACCTGTTACTCCTTTGAAAGCAATGGGTTCAGAAAGAATGGTGATTCAGAGTCGGCTTTTTTTTAACTTTGGGCAATCAATTCCTCATCAAGATGAGTAAACAAGTATGTAAAATGTTGCCAGAAGTGTAGCGAGTCGAATGGTGCTTATACTGTTAGAAAAGATGCAGCCTGAGCCGAGTTATGATCTGCCAAAGTTGAAACTGCGAAAACCGGTCCAAACTTTCCTTACAACCTATTAGGAGAGAAAAATAAACGTGAATCCAATGGCTGGTCTAGTGTTTGCTAAACGGGGATATGCGATGCAATCCAAAATTATCCTGACATGACACAGTGCGAATGTTTCCCATGAATGGTGTGATTTGATGTGTTGTACGGTCACACTCAACAAGCATGCTCAATTAGCGCTTGCCAGAGGCGCGGCTATGGGCCTTCAGAAGACTTTAAATATTAGTGGGCAACCATAGCGCATTCAAATTGATCGTTATATAACAAGAGTGGGTGAGCAACAGAGCGCACCGAAACATTTCTTATCACGCGAACAGATCTGCACAAAATTGTAACCTTTATCCCTTCAATCAATAAGGTGCAGTAACGTTTTAGCCGATCCTTTACTGATGTGATTCACCTCCAGTCAAGCGTGCGGAAAGGGAGTTTTGCCAGATTTATTATGTAATAAAAGATAAGGTCGTCAAACACCTGACATACACTGTGTCGCACGCAGAAATCAGTATACGGAAGAAACTGTTGATATCGTGGCCAATCGATAGTAATTTGGCCGTGATGATGGTTACAAGGTCACAGTAAAAGAAACATACCTGCACAAACGGTTGCTCCTGGAGCAGAATCTTAGGACACACATCCCCATTCAATGGGAACTGCTTATCAGGCCCAAGAAGAGAATTCTGACGAGCTGCAAAAACAAATACCATCAATGATAACATTCAGTCACAAGTAGAACCTAGAACTAAATCCAATATTCACAATCAAACACTATGAAACACTTCGAATGACATCTCTAGTTTTTTTGAGTTTTCAACAGATTAATAATTAAATTGACCACATAAATTCGTTCACCTTGAACGTCCTTCACAAACACCACAGATGGATGGGTGACTTGTGGTTGGGTGGAAAACTGACGCAATCGACAACTAAATGCTCGCATCTGCGGTCCAACAGCAGTCACATTCATTGCTATACTCCTGGAATATCGACCTCATCCGTATTGGTGGTATAAAAAAACAAAACGAACAAGTATGGCAAAAGCGAGACACACGAGCAACGATCACTGTTCGAACGAAGCGGGAAACTGCTAACAGCACCGGAGAAAACTGATCTCAGCTGACCACATGTCCATCCCTCCACACGTCTACCAGTAGCAACACCGAAAAATGCGTACAAAAGTTTCTCCAGAAATCAAAGGAGCAAATAGTCACAAAACATGAACAAGTGCAGTCATAAACAGCAGTAAACCATTTATTCTTCGGACTATTTATTACTTGCAGACGACCATCGCTACCAAGAAGAGTTACATAGCTGAACGAATTATACTTCGCATTGACTAACTACCAAGAGCTTGGCGATTACTTCTGTTGATAATTGGCTCTCTCTGATTTGCACCTCCTTGATAAGCCCATGTGTTGCCTTGAATGAAGCACCATGCGTGGCAGAGCATTTTCTTTTGTAACTGTTCAGCAGCACGAGTTTGCGCTAGACCAGATTATGCTATCCGCGAATTTATTTGGGAAATATGAACGTGTACGCCAAGTTAGTATACCAATGACATTCTAATCCATTCCGAATGTGAGTAATGTGAGCCAGTAACTAAGAATTGATAGACTGAAGACGAAATGGTTGAACACGACTTGGTAAAGTTCGTTCGCGACAACATATAACACACATGCGTTAAGCCACGCATTTGGAAAACAATATTGCAAACATTTCCATCAGAACGACTTCGATAGCATCTTTTGGGACTCTGCATTGATAACTGGGCTACTCCACCAGTAAAGACCTGAGTGCTGGTGCTGGCACTGTTGAAGAGTTAAGGAAAACTATTGTTAATCACTGGTGGGTTAGGCAAGAGTAATATGGCTGCAATATGTTTCAGCAAGCCATAAATGACTTGTGGCAGTAAATAAAAACGAAATGTATATGAATCAGCAAGTTACTGGACAGTTTAGTGCAGGCAGTGAGTAATAAAAGGCAACATTCCTACCTCCTTCTGTCAAATGAACATAGAAATGAATTCCACCTCTTATTCTCTTTTTAAATAGCTGCAAGTGCATTATCACTATCCACCGCCACAGAAACATTATGGAGACCCACGGCCGAAAGCGGTTGCTATCAATATGATTTTTTCTTTTCCTAAAGAGCTACTGGTAGCAGGTGAGCGGTAAGCTGAGTAAAAAATCACTAACTCCCATATATGAAGCAGTTTCAGTGCCGTATCCAAGTTCTCCAAAAATAATAACGAGAGCACTTGACCCTGGCGCGACCAACTTCTCACTATTCTCATACAGCGAAATAAGATTCGTGTTCGGTCTAACAAAGTTCTGCTAGAGCGATAAAAGCGATAGCAACATGGAAATCAAACAATTCTTTTTTCGCGCTGCCGTCTTTTACTTACACCGTTCTGCAGTCATTAGTACACCCAAGCGTATATTTTTACCTAAGCCTTACTTCAGCGGAGTAGGGGCATCTCCTAAAGCTAAGGCTAAAAACCTAGGCAAAAATGGCGTCGTACACGGAGCTCAGTGGATTGCCCCCCCCCCCTTACATTAGCACCAGAGACAATACTTGTATAGCATTACTACTGAAAGCATGACATTATGACATATAAAAAGAACAACGGAAATCACCACATAGAAACCAAAAGCCCCGTAAAATGTACATTTAGACGTTAATTGGAGGGCAACTCCGTAATTACAGCCAGCATCAATGAGATGACGGCAAATCAATACGTTGTTGCATGGCAGCGGGGAGAGTCCATAGAGATTTCCTCTCCAGATAGACGAAGCGGAGGGGTCGTCTCACACGGATGCGGTCAGAAAGCACGGCAGAAAGTGAGAAAGAGCTTAGGGTAATTAGTGGAGAGGAGATTACGGTTCCATCACGCAGTTGTTATTCACTTATGGTTCTTTTTCGGTAAACCACTCACTCAAGGTGAGACTGTGCTACGCAAAAAAGACACCACGAATTGGTCAGCATTGGATCAAAATTTCAACGAAAATAGAGGAAGCCGATTCTTCGACTCGGATGTGAGGTAAAGCAATCCACAATGGAGGGGTCCTCAAGGAATGCAAAGAAGTAAAAGCAACGGGTTAAATAAAGTCGGGAGGGGGGAGGAGGGGGGGGGGGGGAGACGCAGCTTTGCGTCGACGTCGAAACTCCTTTCCCTCCCTAGGCTTAGGCTCAAATTGATATCTCCTCTTTCCACATAAAAAAGCATATGTTAAAGCATAGGTCTCATCTCCTTTAGCCTAAGCCTAGGGAGGGAAAGAAGCATTGACGTGGGTGAAACCTCGACGCAAACTTGCGACTCCCCCCCCCGACTTTATTTGACCCAAACAACTTCAAAAAATGTGGAAATTTTAACCACTAGGCAAGATGCACATTCTCTAGATGCAAAGTATTCATATTTAGATGATACGTATATGTAAAATAGTATGATTTCCATAGTAGTGTGGAGAGCTTCGCCTACTTCAAGGCATGATCCCACTACTGGATATTCAGCAAGAGGTACCCAACGTAAAGATTCCCACTGGAAGAACTGGCGTGTATCGGTGAAAGTGCGGCGTTGTAACTCGGGGCAGCAACCTCTACTGAACCACAATCAATAATCGAAGTGACATCAGCAGATTCCGGCACCGCCATGTTGTCTTTTTAACGACGCCGATGACGATTGGGACAAACGCTAAGGGATAGAAATGACCCGAACTTTCAAGGGTGACAGCGGAGTCGATACCTGGTCAACTGTTCTTGGTGCTATTCAGTAGTTACAGTTCCAGAAACCGCCAGCTAACCAGAATTAGAATTGTGACCCCCCCCCCCCAGCTTCACAAGTGTTATTCAGGGCGCTGATCTCGAATATGACACTCACTTCATCAGTGGTGTCTCTTGAATGTGATTTTCGTGAGCAGGAACTTCCCCGGACCGTTATACGGACTTTCTACAAAAATTGTTTTAAGAAGACGTGACAGCAAACCGGTGCGAAATGCTGCCGGCGCCAAAAGCCGAAATCAATTTATGTCAGAATGACCCTAGTGGAAAAATTCTCAAGAAAATTAATTCTTTTGCTCAACTGACAGTCCCGAGGCCGCGTTCATACTTTGTGATACTGGCGACAGGGCGTGGCTACGTGTCTCTGCGTCACCGAATGTGCCACCTGTCTCGTTGCCTGCGTCGTCTCGCACCTCCCCTGAGCCACTTTACCTCACTTTCTAGGAATGCAGCCACCCCTTGCCGGCGCAAAGTAGAAACGCGGCCTTAGGGTTGTAAATGAGTGCGTTTAGAATTCAAACCAAACAAGAAAGTATTCCGGTACATCAGTGAAAGCATTGGTTGTATGCACATCGAAGTTCGATGGGGAGAAATAGTAGCATCCGAGGTACTGCATCAGCCAAAGATTGCCAGCAATGTCATCGACAGACTTCAAAACTCATAAACAAAAGTGCAAACCATTGCAAAAAGTATTTGCAAGTGGTGTCTAGACGCTATGCAATGGAAGTACGGCGAAGAATTTATTTGCTGGAACGACGAAAACAACGGAAAAATAGGAAAAGAGCGGAAAAAGGTAGATGACACAATGCGAGGACATTCTTGCACATGATCTATGAGAAGCTTGTAACGGATAAATTTTGCCTCTATCGGATGAAAAAATAAGTGACACAAGACTTTGTACACATTTGCTGCCACATTGCTTGTATGCAACCATGATCTTCTCGAGATGAAGTTTAGCCACGCCTCGATACTAGAAAAGCGTTCTTACACTTAGCAGAACTTATGCCATGACAATGGTAAGGCCCCACCGTTGAAAATAACCGCGCAACCGACTATGACGACGTATACTTGCTTAGGTGACCAAAAGTTTTCAAAACCGATGATGAGCAGGTTTTTCTTCGCTTTCTGATAGTAATTTAATGCGATTAGACAGGCAGTGACAAGAGTGAAGCGAACAAAGTGGGGTTCCGCGTTCATACCTTGCGCACCGACGCCGTCGCCGCCGGTGCCGGCGTTAAATTGACGCTGGTGTTGGCGTCAGATTGACGCCGGCACCGGCGTCGGTGCGCAAAGTATGAACGCGGCCTTATCCAATCGTAGAATTCTATTGAGCAACTTCGAAGCAATTGCCTGCCTCATAGAAATTTTTAAAAGATTAAGAGCCAGTTTCCTTGATGTTTCTCTTGCAGTTGGAGATAGATTTATGGGTACTATGATACTGATGGGGAGGGGAGCGGTGGGGGAAATGGTTTACGGAAATGGTAGAAAGGGTTAGACTCGTAAGCAAGAGAGCAAATTGCACAATAAGTATTCACAAGCAAGGGTTTCGAAGCTGGATGAAGACATCCAGCACACAAGCTTTCTACGTGCTGTATTCTCATCTAAGGCCGCGTTCGTAGTTTGCTGGGGCAGTGTGAGGAGGTTCACAGGCAGCGAGGCAGAGTAACACGGGGAGGTGAACAGACGACGCAGGCAACGAGACAGGTGGCACAGGCGGAGACACAGAGACATGCAGCCACGCCCTGCTGCCGGCACTGCAAGGTATGAACGCAGCCTAATCATAATCAAACCCGAGAACCCCGTTTTACTGAGATATAACTCCTTGGTTCGTGATCTGTTCTTGAATCGCCTCTCTACAGTTAATGGCTTTTCTGATTCTGCTGGGATTACGGGCTTCGGTCCAAGGTGACTCCCCCCAGCCTGAATCAACATAACGGCAAACCATTAGCCTCCACGTGGTCATCGGTAGTAAAAAGCCAAAAGCTCAGTTATGGGGATAGCAAACGTCATTTCAAGGAGCGACGCGACAAAAGATCGAATCAATAGTCAGCGAAACTTCGTTGACGCATGCTGATCGAGTACCAAGGCTAGGTCTTGTGAGATAATCAATGATGATTGGAAGCTCTTTAACTTGCCAGAACTTTTCAGCATTCCGAAAGCTGATCTGAAATTTTTCCTTCCCAGCAGAGATAGATCTAACCATTACCTATATGTATGTTCTCTGACCTTCAACTTTCAAGTTATTCTTTCGTGTAGGACGTCCAGCTCAAAAGCTAATTTAAATTTCTAGTTAGAATATCACCTCACAGCCACTCCACAAAATCTATATCGCCCAAAAAAAAAGACATTTCACCCTTCTGGGGCCAAAAAATTGAAGAGTGTTAAACTAAAAACGTTCTGGGGATAACAGACAGTGGAGGATCCAAAAATCGCATTCGTGGACTCATTCGGCGATAAGATCGACAGTGTTGCTTTTCGGAAAATACGACCCCCCCCAACCAAAACACGACCCCTCCCGTCGACGATTCCTCAATGAAAGCTTGAGCCTGGCTCCAGAGTGGATAACCGCCGTCTGCCCACCCTTCTTCCCCTACGATTACTAGAGCTTCAGAACTACCGTGAAAGAGCTTGAAAATATTAAATCAGTGTTTTATAATTTATGATAGATTACGACGGTAATGAAAGCCGGAAAAGCTATCTTTGCGGCTAACCTCGTAGAATGGTAAAGCTGGATGTATCTGACAATCACTACAGCAAATAAAATCCCTTGAGAGGAAATCAAAGGGTTTAATAAATCTATAACCAAGGAATCTGCATAATAGCGCGTGAGTGGTGATGTAGGTTGGAGTATGCACGGAATCATGGGGTGACTGGAGGCCGAAGAATGGTGGGGAACAACTATGTATACCACACATTCAAAAGCACCCAATCAATTATTGTTTAGATGGAAACTGTTAGCGAATTGAGGAGAGTTAGAAAACATACCGTCGGTCAATCAATGATGAATAGGAAAAACAGCGAAGGTAAATCAGTGGCGGCTGATCAGTCGATGCACTTTTGACAAACAGTTGTTCGGCGTCGTAATACAGCATGAAGTTCGATACTCAAAAAGTGAAATCGATCAGGAAGCAGCCGGAAAACTTTCGGAGACGTCCAATTCCTAACTTTTTTTGCAGAATCTGATAGAATCAAGTTTTCCCACACGTTCCATTTATAACTGATGGATCCTGCAAGACAGTGTATTTTAGAAGTTCAAGGCGTTTGTCCATAAAAGCATAAATAATAATCACCAAAAAAGTAATGATAAGGCCTGAAAAATTCGAAGGATGAGAAGGTTCTCCTGGAGTGTGCCTTATAGTCCATTTTCCCCGAATTTGTTTAGAAATCGGATGTGTGCTCGCCCTATACCACGATCAATAAAGCTTGCCAACAAATGTACATTTTCACTATTCATTCAGGAGTAAACAAAACTAGTTGAAAATCCTTTGTTCAACAGCGGAAAATTCATCTAGATGGATTAGAATAACATTATAAAAATCACTTTCAATATTACGACCATCGATATTATTTTGTTGGCTACGTTTCCATAAGATGCTATCAATAAATAAGCAAAACATGACCGTTGATAATAAAATAATGTCAACACCGCGATTTCACTTGCAGAAACTGAATTTTCGAAGCTGCCCAGTTGATGCTCAAGCTTCCACTCGTTCATCGGTACCATAAGTGACATAATGATGAAAAAAACCTAAAGCACGTGGTGTGGGGACGAATGGCGCCGCTTACATCTAGCGCAGGGATCAAATCTAGGATCAGGGCTCATTTGGGTCAAGTAATGCTTCCACTCCCCGCGGACTGTAGACTACACTCCACCTGGAACGTGGCGGAAAAAACTACCCACAAGTTTGCACTAATCAAGCCAAATAAGAAAATTTTTCATTTGTTCGAACCATCAGAAAATTCTACATAAGGGATTACATATCACAATCGAAATGTCCGCCATCAGCTTCAATACAAGCATCCAATCTTCTAGAATTCTCCAGGATGGTTGCAGTCATTTCCGGCAAGTTTCTTTTATGACGGTGGGAGTGATAGGCCTCAGCTCGCTCCTGCTTTTAGAGGAACATTCCATGGATATTTTGCCCCAATAATTTTATTTCTTTTACCACCCTTTGTTTTAATATACTTGGCGGAAGTGAGTAATCTCCTTTACTGAGAAGCCGTGCTTGTGCCTAGCGACTACTGCCGAACGATCGGTATGTGATACCATTTTTACCTATAAAAATTGAGACTCCGCAACTTAGTAGAACTCAGAAGATACGAGAAAAACGAATCACAACACAAAAAGCAAAAAAAAGCTGCAAATGCTTAAAAATGGATTTTTCTCAACCCGTCACACTTCATGTGGACCATCCTGTATATGTAGCTGAGTCGTCCGAAAGGATAAGAACTTGCTTGCACATCGACTCGTTCCACATCTTGAGGCAAATCGCATTCAAAACCTATCACGATTCTGAGTAGAAATCGAATGTGTGGTCCAGGGATTGTGAGCAATTCGATTGCTTTCTGTGCTTTGCTTGAATAAGAGCGAGGAACTCATCTAACATGACCATATCTGAGCAGCGGTAGTATCATAGAAGTGATAGAACACTTCTGAAACCTGCGTCCTCTAGCTCTCACTTCTTCAATGAAATGAAGTAATATATTTCGATAGGAACCTGATTATTCGAATATGAAATAATACATGTCAATCACTCCTGCCCGTCTATATACAAAGCATCCATGATGAATTGTTTGAATCCGTTCACAATCTTATACCATTTGCACCTTTGAAAAAGCATAGTAAAACGAAAACCCAAATAATTGTCTGAAGAAATTGATTGGTTCCCATAAAAAATCAAAGTTTTTATCAATAAAATGCTTCAACTTCTTGTTTCTCATTTCTTACCTAGGTCTATAGTACAGAGTGTCCCAACATTACGAGCGCCATTGTATCACTGCAATATTTTGTTGCCGTCAGTAGAATGAATGGAAATCAACCATTCTCAACTTTACATCTTGTGTAACAAGGCACAGCAGTCATATCATAAAAGTTGTCCTGCCCCGACAAGGATACAAGTTCAAAGTCTCTACGTCAC
The DNA here is from genome assembly GCA_963978905.1 of Trichostrongylus colubriformis. Classification (NCBI taxonomy): domain Eukaryota; kingdom Metazoa; phylum Nematoda; class Chromadorea; order Rhabditida; family Trichostrongylidae; genus Trichostrongylus; species Trichostrongylus colubriformis. The sequence continues at coordinate 18,417,056 of OZ022259.1, read as the reverse complement.
TCAACCGCATCTGACACGCAAGTTTCTCTATACACTCCTTCACAAATCTTTCCCAAGACTACAAGGATGTTTGACTCAGTAGACCTTGCTTTCAGCTGGGCTCCGGCAGGGCATCAGTGGAAGTACATTTGGGAGGTTTGACGGACGCCTCGGAAAATGATGAATCGGGTCGGCAGCACTTCTAAATCAGTTTGATTGAGCGCCATGCCGCTAAACTTGCCGAGTATTGTTCCAAAGTACTAGTAAGACTAATGCTTCATTATGTCTAACCGCGTGTTCTTCATACTCACTTTCCCGCAAGCTTTACGCCAAAATCGCGGGAAATTTTCAGCGTGTCATCACTGAACCCCAAATCATTACTGGAACCAACGCAATCGTATCCAAACATCCTGTCGGCTTAGTATACCCTACCACATTTTGATGAACACGATGGGTCGCCTTCGACGAGTCAGGTCGTGAAATTTTTTTTCATTAGAACAAAAGTGCGGTGAGGATGTAACCGTTGAAGCAAATGACCGCGAAGTGCATTTGAAAGCTCTTGAAATCTCAAAAATATCATGGGCTTCACCCCGACAAGCATGCACCTTGGTAGAAGAGGAAAGGATCCTGTGCACCCACTGAGTAGCAAATGAAGGGAAAAGAATCAATGCAATTGCAATTTGTATAGAGGATTCCAAGGAACTCGAACTCAGGCGCCCATAGTGGTGGGACACCTGGTAATGTTTGATAAACTACTTTTCAAACCTTTTTTATTGGGTTACTAAGGTTTTAGTGAGGAAAGCACCCCACTGTGCTCGTCAGCCGGCACTATTTTTTCATTAATGCCTGAGAAGTAAATGATTGCTTAGTGTATTCCATAACATGCCTCACTCACCTCTCCCCTCTCCCCATTGGGACAGCATCTTTATTTGTTCCATATTATATACTATTCCACATTTTTTGATTCCATAGTTTACACAATGACTACATTGTAAAACAGCTTCTATCCCGTATATTATAGGAGGGGAGGTGGTGTGGTGAACGGTGATGGGAGTCGATTGGTGCGCGGCCGCACGCGGGGGGCGACGCGGCGAGTGCGAGTCGTTTACAGCATTATCTGTTGAAACAGCAACAACAACAACATAGGCGAGCTTCCGAAGCTTCCATTCTGCAAACTTTGGTGATCCTCCATCTTGGTACCAGCCCATTGCGTCTTGAGCGGAATTCGAAACGACTCATACTGACGGCGCCGCGAGTGCGACGCCGTGAAGCGAAAAATCGAGCAATCGGGCGTCAGCCTGGTGAACGTGGCACACCCTCCCACTTTCATGGGCGGGGATCCACTCCCGCATCAACGTGCGCCCTGGTCAACAAAGCCTTCCATCCCACCCCTCCCCCCGGTTTCGTTACCAGGCTCGTCTGGGAGGATAGAATGGCTGACTTGCACATCGGCTGGCTCCCGCAAGTCACTGTATAAACCGAATCACCTCAATTAATTTTGTTTTCCTATTTTTTCTTAGTTCACCTCTACAATCATTTAACGTGATATGCATCACAACTATCTGTAACATATTGCCAACGCATGGAGAATTCGTCAGTCCCCCTCCTATGAAATTTCACAAACTTTTGATCAGAGAAAAATTGCGTGCCGGTCGTGATGTGACCTTGGATAGCTTTTTATTTTCTTCTTCTTTCTCATTTTTCCTTCTCCAAAAAAAAAAAGAGCTGAAAAGCAGACTAGCTGATGCGTCGTCAGCGTGCATTAGCACTACACGATGGTTGAGAAAGTAATGCCCGAGCCAAAGTCTCTGATTTTTTGGAATTTTCTTCGCAAGAAGGATCGAGCACAGAACACGACTTGTTTCGTTCCTTCTTCAGCGTAATGGCGACGTGCGCAACCTGTTGGCAGGAGAATTTCGCGTAGAAAAACTATCAGAAGGTAAGACCTGGTATACAACTCTTCTCTGTTCCATTCGGGCCAAAAGCGCCAGTTTTGCGATGAGCTAAAATTTGGCTGTCGTAACTCCCGGCTTTGAGCAGAGCCATTGCCGCGTTGTTAACGCACGTTGTCCACATCTGATTGCCGGTGACTATGTTGGATAGCTGTGCAAAGGCTCAGTGGAAAGCGTCGATGGTGACGTCGAGTCGTGGGTGAACTGTTGCGTGGCTCAGCACATATGAGAAGTAAACTTCATATTTTCAGACCTGCCCGACCTCATGAACATGACGCAGTGAGGCCACCCTGTGGCACTAAGGATACTCTGTCACATGACGGCTGAAATGCCTCGTATGCTTCTCATGAATTTGGCTTAGGGCACCTGTAGTGAAGTCATAGGATTGTCAATGTGTCCATAATTTCTAGAACAAAGAACCTTTTTTGGATAGAAAATTTCAGCAGTGCTCCACCATTTGTGAAGGCCGGTTCAGCCTAAAATCTGGTCCGTGAAAGAACCTGAACGGTTCTCTTGAAAATTTAGGCCTGGAAGGATTGTAGTGCAAAATAAATACCCAGTCAGGAAAAGTATTGAGCAAGTGTGCTGATCAGCTAATGGGCCCAGTTCAGATATGTACCCCCATATTAGGTTGTCCGGAAAGTTCTCAGCATTTTGAGTGTTTCAAGTGTTTCACGTTGAACCATCATAACTTTATCGGATTTGATCAAAACAAGCTCCGTTCTAATCAGCACCCCTTAGCTAATGCGACACCAGTCGACAAGTCCTATCAAAGAAAGAACTGGGTGGTGGAGAATCCACGGAATCCACGAAGGCTTTTTTGTCTTTTCCAGCAAGGAAGTTCTGAAAATGTTTGAAAGGTGTGGTCGGTTGGTGAAAGGTCTGTAGAATATGGCGAGTGAGGTGGAACTCCAACCACCAATTCGTTCAATTCAAGGATAATGAATTGTGAAACGTGTGGGCGGGCGCTGTCGTGCAAAAGAATCATACCCATTCTGTTGACAAGTGCTGGCTGCAGCTGACGCGATTTTCGGTACATTGCGTTTATTTCTTTATGATAGGACTCTGCTGTGATGGTTTGACCTGGAGACAGAAAGTTATAGTGGATCACACTAGCCGACCACATTGTGACTATAATCTTTTTTTCATAAGAATTCGGCTTTGGAAATTGCCTCGGTGGTTCGTCGGCATCCAACCGCTGTGAGGAACATCTCCTGTTATCATACATGATCCACTTCTTTCATCATAAGTGACTTTCATTCGGACTGAAAATGGGCGTTTCTATTGCGCAAAAGCTGTGAAGAAGAAACCTCGAGACGTGCTAATTTCTGCCGGTCACACAAATGTGGGGCACCACTTGTCGGGTTTTTTTCACCTTCCCCATACTTTTCGGACCATCCGCAACAGTGGATTTGTCAATGCCTAGCTTTTCTGCAATCCCTCGAACTGTTTGGGACAGGTAAGCCTCCACAAACCCCTGCAGATCTTCGTCAGTTATTACTTTAGGTAGAGCGCTACTAGGTTCATCTTCAAGGCTATAATCTCAAGGGGATTTGTTGAATCATTGTCGCTCGGTGCATTTTCCTACACTATTGGGCCTCCACACCTGGTTAGTTTGCTGAGCTGTCTCGACTGCCTATTGACCCAGTTTGCAGCTGAAAAAACTCGTCCTAAGATGCCCTTTCGACCAGGTAACATTACTCTTCTCCTCGGAAATTCTTCTTCGTGGATGTGCACTACGAATAAAATTGGTTAGACGACGGTTTATTCATAAAGATGAAAGGTTCATTCCATGTCATGTATACATATAAAAGGCGAAATATTCACAGTATGTCTTGTTTTAATCGTTATCCAATAAAGCTCCAGACGAGAAAATCATAGCTTTCGATTGCTCAAGATCCTCTTTTGATTGACGAATGTCATTCGCGTCAGACCTGTTGGTTAATCCATTCAGAGTCATGGAATGAAGAGCATGCAGCTTTATAACTGTTGGTGCATCACTTAGAAGTAGCAACCGTGAAAAAGAGATGTAAAGAAGAATAAATGTAGCGAAACTAAGAGCATGTTGCTGAGCACCTTTCACGATGGAATCTTTCAATTGCTTCATAAAGCTATCCGATATCTCTAGCGTAGATGGCAGGTGGTCTTGAAATTGTAAGCCGGGAAGTGGTTTCATTCACTGGCGCGCTAAGTTCCTGAATTGGATGGTAGGCACACCTGGCCCATTGCGATGTATTTTGGAATAGTTGTTCTGTAGGAAAAGGTCCTTTTCGTAAACCCTTCATCAGCAGAAATGAAAAAAGTAACAGAATTCACCATCAGATTATTTATTTATTTATTTACCTGAAAGCGCAACCAGAGATTGTGAGAAACAAAATCAACAAATGATCTTCCAATGAACACTTCCAAGCCAAGAATGAAGAAAAAACAGAGCAATTAAGCAACTTGAGGTATGAGAGAAAGGGAAAATATAAAACAACACCAAAGGATGAAACAGTGGCAGGCATTATTTGAGAGAGCTCAGGAAAACTCTAAAGTGGAATGGGCAGTAGTCATCTTCTTGAGCGGGTAAAGACATAGATACGATATCCTGCCTAAGTAGTTTATTGAAATCTGAGAGTACTCTATTTGGGAAACTGTTAAACTTGACTGTCAAGCTTCTTCCTTATACCACATAAACTAGGCGGCTCAAATTGTCGACGCATTTCCATCCGATTTGGGATGAAATGGTAACTGAGACCGCTGCAACGCAGAGCAAGCTTACGAGTGAAATTGTTCTGGACACTTTCTTATAGATCTTTGTCTTTTTTCTTATAAGATCTTTGTCTTTTTTCTTATAGAGCAAAAAAATAATAGTCCTATTTTCAAGTAGGGGGCGAACGTATGTTTTGTAAGCACGAAGCAGCGTGTTACAGTTTTAGTCCGGAGTGCTTTGAAGAGTTTATACATTCTAAAATTGGTTTCGCTAACAAGGTTTTTGAAGTGCTGGTTAAATGATAGCCAGTCGCTTAACAGGCAACCTGAATCTTTTACTTCATTGACGTATTTGAGACGAATATCACCGACGCAGTAACAGGAAAATTCAGAGTTCAGACCGCCTCCAATCCGGTTAACCTCTGTCTTTCTGCAGCCACAGGAAGTTCTCAGTCTGTGGACCAGACTGCTACATGATCAATAGCTCTTTGAAGGGCAACACCATCCTCAGGCGAAACAACAGATGAATAGATCTTAACACCATCGGCATACATTGTGGCGAAACAACAGATGAATAGATCTTAACACCATCGGCATACATTGTTAACTTAATACCAAGTTGCAAGATTCCGACAGGCGAGTCGAACGATTTTCGAGAAAGTGTTCGATCCAGGCAACAATTCTAGGATGGATGCCAAACGTAAATAACTTGTGGGGCAACTTGACATGGGGTATCTTATCAAAAGCTTTGGCAAAATCGAAGTATATCACATTAGTGGGCTTACGCGAATCGATGGTAACGGTCCAGTCATTTAGAGAAGAAAGCAAAGTTGTTTCTGTCGAACTACCTCTCCAGAAGCCATGTTGACACCGAGGGGTGACACGATGCGTCTCTTACAAGGGAAGGTATTTCACTTCCCATGGAACTTTGAAACGAGACCCGGGGGGATCGACAGAGCTCCAAACGTTGATAATAATTGTGAAAACCAAAGTTGCCGAATGGCATCCTGAAGCGAGTTACGAGGGGTCAAAGTTTGCCTGTGACACCTCATTGCGAGGAACTTTGCCATCAGACGGTTTGTCGAAATGGCAATTTACAATGACACACACACCACTGTACGCGGTTTTGAATGCGGATCTCAAATCTGTATTCAGAATCTGTTAAACAATCACCTGAATGAAGTTATGAAAGTTTTTCTGAAAAAAAGAGTAATACCATTTCATGGTATGTTTGGGGGCCCATAGCACGCGAGCCATACATTTTCACGCGAAACCAGTGTGATTTTCGTGTTCAGGGGATCAAATTACCCTATGGAACAATTTTTCAGCCAATTCGAAAATTTGACCAAATCTCGGAAAAATTGATGGGCTATTGGCTGGCAACCATTTAACAAAGGAGAAGTCGTTGACCCTTGCCCAGCAAATGCTCTTATTTGGCGCTTGTTACGTGCGTTTAGTGTGATGGGCAAGTGTGATAGGTATATGTTTAGGTTCTTGTTCAGCTTGCAGGATTTTTTGTGGAAGGAAACTCAAAAACTGGATGGGCCAGAGGGAGCACTTTTTTAATGAATTTGAGTGGAATAAAACCAGAGCTCACAAGTAGAGCTCGGCTATTAGGAAAGTAGCTTGACAATATCACCTATTTAAAGCATTGTCTTGTCCCGAAGCCTCATGTTGATCTGAATGTGTATAAGGCAATGTGAGACTTCCAAAATTTATTCCAAAAGACTCAAAACAGTTTTTACAAAACCGATTGCAAAAAACTGGTTGCAAAAGATATTTATGCAAGCTTTCGGCGCCTAGCGCCTTTATCAAGCCTGAAAATGTACAAATTAGATTCTATTTATAGACTCTGTTTGAGAGTCTACAGTATTTGTACTTAATTAACTTACTTACTGATTTCTGCTCCATACCAGGGAACTCATTGGCGGTAAGTATAGCGGTCCTGTGGCAGCAGTAAATTGATTAAGTACAAATACGACTGTAGACTCTCAAACAGAGTTTATAAATAAAATCTAATTTGTGCAACCAATTTTTTGCAATCGGTTTTGTAAAAGCTCTTTTGAGTCTCTTGGAATAAATTTCGGAAGTCTCACATTGCCTTATACACATTCAGATTGATATCATCTATGTAAAACCAAACTGTAGGTTCCATGACAGGAAAACCAGACTGAGCGTCAGTATCTTCTACCTGTAAAGAAGCGCTATTGCTAAATGTTTTCTGAAATTGTCTCGCAAGAATTTTAACTTTGTCCCGCTCAGTAAATGCTATCACACTATTAGAGTCTTTATTATCCAGTGTGGAAATTACTTTTCTGTGTTGGATGCTAGATCCTATGTAGCTGTACAGTTTGGTGGGATTTCCAGAGTCAATCTTTTCCAAACACTCAGAATACTTTTGTAGTTTCTTATCCAGCCTGGCATTGTAGTCTTTAAACTTGCTCCACTCATACTCTGATCCAATGAAGACAGCATTATTCCACAAGGAATTACGTCGCTTGAAGGCACACCACGCGATAATCAAAGTGGTCCATTCCTTTTCAGGGCAGGTAGATCCTTGGATACTTGTAAAGATTGCACCCTTTTCGCGGCGCCAGCTCACCCCCGGCGCGTACGGCCTGGTCGACCTGAGCAGAGTTGAGCCCACCAAGCCGAATCACACCCGGCATAGACGAGAGGGAAGCTTGCGGTAAGACAAGATAAGGCAGCGAGATCGATAGCGAAGGTAGCTTCAATAAGCAAGAACAGGTGATATCGTAGCGTTTTGCGCGATATCGTCTAGAAAAAGCTCTTCTATAATCTCCAATACTCGTACGAGGACTGAGGGCAGGCAGCTTTATCTTTGGTGGTTTTGAGGGGTTTCGATTCATTTTTCTTCACTGGTAGGTAAACCAGGGCCTCTACATTCTGTAACACGCGCGATAGCTCTTACAGTTTTTCGCGAGGTGTGCCTTTAATCATTCTTCGCAAGTGAATGGGGAAATGTGAGTGCTTAGGTTCAACCCTGATTAAAGGCAGCTTTAGGGGAAATTCGGACGAAAAGTAAAAGAGGTAGTGAATATGAAAGCCGAGATGCCTAGTAACAGGACAGTAGAGAAAAAAACGTATGGAAATGGCCAAATACTCGAGAAATAGGACCCCTTCCCACCGTTGGTTCTAGGCGCGGACGACCTCTCCTTCCAGAGCCGGGTAGTCCGCATAGGTTTTCCATTGTCATTACCAAGACGTTAACATGAAGGGATGTTCGGAAATGCGACAGCATCTAATTTCATGTGGTGAGCTTCAAGCTAAAAGTGAGAAAGCGCGCTGCGATACTATCAATCCTGCCGATTTCCTTGACCAACCTCACCGTGACCAACCACTTATCACGTCGCCTGGAGGCGGGCTGCCCTAAACCAAGCGGCTTGCCCTGACAAGGCCGCCTCCGCCACAGCCTAGGGGGCGCCTTCCGCGGGGGATTTCGCCATGCATAGGCCTTTCAGACCCGTAGTTTTTCACTATATGACTCCTTTTAGGATTTCTTATCACCCATATTATCCCTAACTTTGTCTTTAATGGGACATAGTTATTAGGTTGTCCGAAAAGTAATGAGACAAATGCAGTGGTGAGATTCAACATTAAGTATTTTTGGACGTCGAAGTCGTGAGAGGACAAAATTCTGGAATTTAGTGTTTCAAGTCCAGTACATATATGCCACCAAGGGCATATGGTCCATACTGTTTTCATCTTTCACAAACGTGCTAAAGATGGATGAGAAAAAAAAGCTGTATCGGGCAGCTCTCCTTCTACACTATCGTTAAGGTAAATCCGCGGATGAGGCCCATCGGCTTTTGCTGGAAGAAATGAAGGATCAAACACCTTCTCGAGCGACGTGCTTCAGATGGTACGGCAAGTTCGACAAAGGAGGGAAATGTCTCGAAGACTGTAGTCGTTCAGGACGTCCACTGACGCGAAAGAAGCAGCTCATACTTGCCATCTGTGAGGAACGACCTAACGTTACAGTGCGCGAGCTTGTCACCTCCTCGGGTGCTCCTAAATCCACGGTACACGATGTTCTTCGTGCGTCAGGTAAAGTGGCAAAGTTGCCTCGGGTTCTTCCGCACGCTCTCAGCCCTCACGACAAGAAGAAGCGTGTTGAAGTGTGCACTTCTCTGCTCAGCCGTCATCGCACGCTTTCCTGGATCGACTCCATCGTTACCATGGATGAGAAGTATTGTGTCTACGATAACACGGTGCGCCGAAGGCATTGGGTCGACTTCGATGAATTGCCGAAACCACAGCCGAAACATCCCGATCATGACAAGAAGGAGTTGCTCTCATTCTGGTGGGATATTAAAGGCCCGGTGTTTTGGGAACTGGTTCCATCTGGTTCTATGGTCGACTCTGAAAGATTCTGTACTCAGCTGGAAAGAGTAGCTGAAATTCTGCGTAGTCGCCGTCGTGGGAGAGGCAAAATCCTACTCCTCATGGATAACGCCAGGCCACACACGTCGAAAAGGACTCAGAGTAAGCTGAGAGAGCTGGAGATCGAACTTGTACCCCATCCACCGTACTCACCAGATCTCGCTCCATCAGACTTCCACATATTTCGTTCTCTTCTATCCTCTTTTGCTGGAAAAAAATTCACCAATCGGGAGGACGTCGAATTAGCTGTCAACAACTTCTTGAAGTCGAAGCCTCCGGAGTTCTTTGCTAATGGAATCAGATCTCTGCCGCAAAGATGGCAGTATGTGAAGGAACACAATGGCGAATATTATAGTAAATGATATTGATTTGTAATAAAGTTACCGACGAATCACTGCACTACGACATTTGTCTCATTACTTTTCGGACAACCTAATAATAATTACGCGGTGAAGAATTGCCAGGAAAGTTCCACAGGCAGAGTTAAATGAACCTATCCAATCAATTGTATGAAGATAATCCATGATGTCAGGGTACTTGGCGGCTCCGAAGTCCGCTTTGTGAACCAGGGCAGGCTTCAAAATGTGAATAGTCAATGATAACAGCGTAATCACTACTTCCTATTGAAGGGAGTACGTCAACTGTATTGACAAGTCTGTTGAGATTACAGAAGAGCAAGTCTAGGTATGAATTACTCCTGGTTGGAGAAGAAACTAATTGTTTGAAATTGTGAGAAGGGAATAATTCAAAAAATTTACTGGACACGAAAGTAGCCGGTTTTCCCCCTTTCCAGTCTACATGTGGAATATTGAAATCGCCCACGACTAAAAGGGCTCCTGGACGATAGAAAGATCACTGACAGCTTCACATAGATGATTTGAGTTGGAGGTGTAACAGTTGGGTGAACGATAGATAAAGAATCGAACGTAATGCCTTATCTATCAGGAAAACATTGGCGATGAGTATCTCATACGCGTCTTTTAGTGACTCCTGAAAGATGAATTTTGTACGAAAAAAAAGGTTTTTCAGTAAAAGAATAACACCCCCGGTTTTGTGAACCCGATCGCAAATGAGCGCAGAGTAATATGCACTAAGTAAGATAAGAGAGGGGCAATTCCATTTTTCGCCTTTAGCCAAGTTTCAGAAAGTAGAACCATGTCATACTTTTCAATCGACATTTCAAAATCAAGAGCGTTGCCATTTTTCACTAGTGACTTAATGTTTGTGAGCATACCTGAGATGACCTTTGAGCGTTTAGGGGTTCCCCGAAGATGTCATGGTACAATTTGGATCAGTGCCTGTGGTCGTATTCAGAGCATCATTATCTTTACGCGATTGACTATGAACCAAACGTTGTTCCCGCCTGCGGCCTCTTTCCTCCTCAGTAAGAGAGGGGTATGTAGACGCCTTTGTGAGAAAAGTGCCGCAAATGGGTTGCATTCACTACTTCTTTTCGGAACCGGCCAGTTGGTAATACAACCTTGAGTAGTCCGGGTCTCTGCGTATTGGGTTTGTCCATTCGATACACAATCAGGGAAACATTCAACACCTAAGAAGTCAGGTAACGCGCTGGTAGAATTGGCAGCATGATTGACAGCCTCAAAAGAACTACGAGAACCACTCTCCGGGATCCCAGAGATAACAATAGATCGCTCAATATTAGGATCAATAAGAGAGTAAGAAGAACCTGAACAGAAATATCATACTTGGGTTTGATTGGAAGTAGAGCAGTAACGGAGTGTGCAGTGAGATGGCACTTCAGTAGTAGTAGACAATATTTTTCCAATTTGAAGTTTCAAGCAGGAGTCTTCTTTCCTGAGTCCTACGAGGCTTAGGTGAGTGGTCCACACGAAAGCGTTTCGCTGAAACAGATGGATAGAGAAGGAGGGATAATCATGTCGTTCATACAGTCAAGGGAAAGATAAGAAGAAGTAGCCGCAGATGACAATGGTAGGTGACGAAAAAAGCGAATGAATCGATCCGCCACACTGCCTATAGAGAAAAAAAATCACCGATTTCTGTGACGCAGAAGCAGAATACTGATAATTTGCATTCCCCGCCACAAGGGATGGTTGCAGTGCAGATCCACGGAATGAATTGTCCAGGGAATAGTCGGAACACGGGTAGCGAGCCAGAATGACGACAGTAGTGATGATCGAATCAGGCAGAGCAAGGCACCGGCCGCACGTGAAGCACATAAGATAATGTATTATTGAGAGTTTCATTTCCTAAATTGCTGCGTCCTCCTTTGGTGAGCCTATTGATTGCGGAAAAACTTTTCCACAATCAATAGGCTCACTAACGGTGGATCAGCATTACTAGCGGAAATGACAAGGATGCACAGCGTTTGAGCAACTGTGAGAAACGAGCGATGTCCCTGAAGAGTGTAAAACTGAATGCGGAGAGGCGGGACTTCGTTGCCGTCTGCGTTTACAGGTGAGTCAGCCCCATTCTTTTTCGTTGTGCACTTTAGTGCCTGCTGTCCCGACAGCAAAAAGCCAAAGTGCACAACGAAAGAGAATGGGATTTACCCATCTGTAAACACTTCAGCGCGTTAACTATTCTAAGGCATAGCATGGATGAAAACGCATGAGACTATGGGATGAAAACGAAAAGTCAGCTGATATGGACTTCTTTCATTTCTTACTACGATCACAAGAACGTAAACTGGTACTGGCGGGCCACTATATGGACCGGATAAGGGTTTGTATCACAAATAAAGTGGATGAAATCTTTATGCGTGGCGCATCCTGCAGCGAAACCGGCTAATGCTAGTCGTCACCCCGTTGGACCATTGGACATAATGGATCATTTTTTCCAAAGATTCGTGGGAAGATCTCTACACTTCTATGAAAAAATTCCTTCAACTGGCTTCTCCCGAAAAAAACTTCTTTAATTTCATAGTTCAAGTGGTCTTTGGAAAGCGGCAACCTCGCAGACCCAGGACGACAAAACTGCACTCACAAGGTTGAGTTTGAAGGAAGTTAAGACCATTTTAAGCAGAACACTTCGAAATTTTTCAAAATCTTCCTCAACTGGAAACCCATACGAGAAGCGAGCAGCCAGTAGATAGGTCTAAGAGAGTTAATGAGAAAACAGTTTACAGCTGTTTGAAAAAAGGGCTCTAGGTAAAGTTTCAAGTATTCAACAATGTCCAAATTTGGTATGGAGAACATACCGCACTCTATCGTGGTCGTCGCGTCGCAGCCGCACTTAATCCTTAGTCGCTTCGAAGTGCTAGCCACAGCCATCTTTCGTCCTCGCTTGTTTTTTCGTTCTGCTTCGCCTTAGTTTTTTCCTTTTCCTCCTTCCTTCCTAGTTTCCTCCTTTCCTCTCCTCCTTCCTTTTCCTATTCTGAATTCCATCCCATTTTAATCTGTTCATGTTGGTGCACAACGAGAGAGGATGGGATGGGATTCAGAATAAAACGGAAGCTTTATGAATCCCATTCTCATCCGTTTATCTTTCGCTCATAAATCTTTCGTTTTATTCTGAAACACATCCCATTCTCTTTCGCTGTGCACCAACGTGAACAAAATAGAATGGGATGGGATTCAGAATAAAACGAAAGATTTATGAATCTCTTCTTTGTATGAAACTATCGTCCACTCTTTGCCACGAGTTCGCATATCAGCTCTTTTGTTACACGTTGTAGGATGCTCTCATTTTTTGTGTTTGTGATCCTTCCCGGATAAGTGGAGCGTTAGTTTAAGGCATGTTTCAGGGCTTTTTGCATGAAAAAAGGAAGGTTAGTTTAAGGCAGTGTGTTTGATAAGTGTCTTGGACCGATAGATGCGGTGAGATCGGTAGTGAGGCGGATTGTTCCCTCCAAATAGCAGCGCCACTGTGTGATTTTCGAGACGTTTGACGAATTATAAGTGGAATAGCGTAGAACTATAAGAGAATAGGAGAAGTATGAGTGAAGTAGCGAGTGAAGTAAGCATTTTCTGAGCTAAAAGTCACGGTCCATTTCTCGTGTTCAGCTGTTATTTTCATCTGCTCGTCGTCCCCTTTTCATATAATAGATGAGCTGAACCGTCCCCAGCTTGTCTTCTGCTTCCTATGCATCTCCTGTAAACACCTTACGTTTGAACCTATTCCTCGCTGCCACTGCAGTCTTTCAGGCGCATCTACTAGCATCGCCTTCAGCAGTGGCCATTCTTCCATGTGCATCACATTGCCGAAGTCGAATGAAGTTGTTTTTTGACAAAAACTGTGTAAACATTTGGAAAATCTTTATTGATATACCACAGATTGTAGCAAATTGACAACTAACAATCACAGAAGTGAAAGGGGGGGGGGGGGGGGTCGTATTTTTTGAAAATTCTCCCCAAGCGGACGCTTGACCGGGGTCACCCAGGTCAAGCCTCCGTTGAGGAATCCTTAACGGGGGAGGGTCGTATCTGGTAAGCTCAGAGGGGGGTCGTATTCTTTCGGGGTCAGCTGTGATCAGACCAATGGAATCCCTGAGGCTCAGGGTGGAAAGAGTCATTGAGAAAATCAGATAAAATTTACCATTTCAGGTTACATTGCTCTTCTACTCTAAAATTCTTCTTCGTGGATGTGCGCTACGAAAAAATTGATTAGACGACGGTATATTTTGTATTATTCATAAAGATGAAAGGTTCATTTCATGTCATGTGTATCAAAAGGTGGGATATCACGGTATGTCTATGTTATGATCGTTATCCGATAAAGCTCCAGACGATAAAATCAAAGTTTTCGATTGCTCAAGATCCTCTTTCGATTGGCAAATGTCATTCGCGTCACGTCTGTTGGTCAATCCTTGCAAAGTCATGGAATGAAGAGCATGCAGCTTTACAAGTGTTGGTGCATCATCTAAAATTAGTAACCGTGAAAAAGAGATGTAAAGAAGAATAAATGTAACAAAAATAAAAGTATGTTGCAGACACCTTCCACGATGGAATCTTTCACTTGTTTCATTAAGCTATCCGTTCTCTCAAGCGTAGATGGCAGGTGATTTTGAAGTTGTAAGCCGGGAAGTGGTTTCATCCACTGGTGCGCTAAATTCCTGGGTTGGATGGTAAGCACACTTGGTCCGTTGCGATGTATCCTGAAATAGTTGTTTCGTAGGAAAAAGGGCAACTTTTAGAAAACTCCTCATGTGCAGAAATGAAAAAAAATCAACAGAACTGACATCATTACATTATCGAGAGTTTCGGTTCCTAGATTGCTGCGTTCTCCCTTCGTGAGCCTATTGATTGTGGAAAAACTTCTTTCTGGATCAGCATTACTAGCAGGAATGACAAGGATGCATTTAATTGCCTAAAAAAGAAACACAGGAGCCAGTGCAGAAGTTGACAGGAAATCGAGAGAACACCTTACCTGGGGAACGAGATTGGGAATTTCTTGCGAGTCACCTTCGTTATGCAGCGTTTGATAAAAGCGAACACTAGTCTTTTCATCGCGAAAATTGGTTGGCCAGGTGTTCAACTTGCGGACTGCTCCCGCAACCGTATTGTAGAAGTTCACGATATGTGCTTGTACGCCAGGTAGGCACAATATTTCTCGATAGCAGCAATGGATTTCATTGTGAGATCATGCCGCTTTGTTTTGCCCACATTTCCTATCTCGTCGATGTACTCTGGGTACCCACGATTGACTGGGTCAGTATCACTCAAAACGCAATAGTTATTGAAGTATTCATAATTGCCATTACACTCAATTATATCCAGAAGAATGTGCTTTTCAAGCGCATACGGAAAGTAGACTACCGCCTCTGTAGCACGTCTACCAGGTGCCATGTGGTGTCGAAAACTTGTCCGGACATCATTATATAGAACGTCAATTTAGCTCTCGACTTGAGGTGTTTGTGTGAGAGGTGCATACGCTCTAACCAGGTCAGATGCGGTAAGAAGTTCGGATGGATCGTCTTGCCTCTGTGTGAAACCTTCTGTAGACATTGAAGAAAGATCGTTGAGATTTCGAAACTGTTTCTGCTCCCCTCTCAGTCGGGTTGTTCCAGCCAGTAGATCTTCACTCATTTCTCCTGGTGATGGTCTTCGGTAATCGGAGAATGAGGACAAATCGTAACTGAGTAACGCTTTCCAAGAGGCAGCTTCCTCAGGTGGGTATAGTACGTTCTCAGGTACTCGGGATCCACATTCATTTTCGGTTTATCGCATTACTTCGTTCATTCCTAGAAGGTTCATCTTTTCATCGCCTTCGCCGCCCTCATGGTCAGCTTCGCACTTAGCGTGATCAACTGCAGGGTTATTCTTTTCAGTGTCTCTGTTGCATAGCCCACAGCGTATAAAATCCGCGTGAGGTCTGTGTTCATCTCTATAATAGGTAAGCCAAGCGGTTTCTACCAGCATTCCCACCTGCTTATCACTTAGCCCTTTGCCATCAATCCTGAGCTGGCGAAGCCGTAGTCTAAGAGTGGAGGAAACTCCTTTGCTTATCTACAATCCAAACTTTTTTTTGAGGTCATCATTGGCCAACTGCATCGCTTTGTCAACGGAAGTATTATCCTTTCTCAGTTCTTGGCGCAACAATCGGACCTCTCCACTCATAATTTCTATTTTTTGAGCTTGCGCGTCGATTGTCTCCAGTTCTCTAGCATAGGTGCACCACCGCTCGACTTGCTGAGATATTACCTTCTTCAAAGTCTCCTGTTCCGATGGGCTCCACATCCATGCGTTCCCCATGGCTTTCAAGGTCACTACACACACTTAGGTCCATTGGTACGGTTGTTGTGATAGGGGATTGCTCAGCAATACTTGCCTGCTGCGTCCCGGAAACAATCAGTTCCAAGCGATGCACGATGTTATCGCCAATGCAGTAGTTGCTCTTACCCGGAGAAGGCGCAGTTAGTGCCCCGTTTGAATTACACAAGGGGACAGAAATGCATGGCCCGAGAGAGTTTGGTGGAAGAAAGTGCGCAACGGGTAGGTTAGGGAACAAAGTTGCGAGCCTGTCGATTGGCAGCATCCTATCGAGATCTCGAGTGGGAGCAAAAACTACTGAGCTTTTTATCCTGCTCGAAAGCTATTCCTGACTTGTACGTGACACCTGTATCGTGGTGGGAACGTAGGTAGGATTCCCAGAATCAGATGTTTTGACGAAGCCGAATTTTTGCACAAAGGTACTGTGATCTTCCGGACTACCGAATCGCAGTAACAAAAAAAACCGTCTGATGTGCGGGTTCTTCACGAGGTGCGTGCGATGTGATGGAGAAGAACCGTACTATGCTTTTCTCATGACATTCTTTATCGGGCTTGTCACGGTTTGGCCAGTTCACGAAGCGAGAACATTTAGCCGTATTGTGGATATGGTCGTAAAAAGGAAAGTTGATATGCAGTGTTGTTTCTTTTGAGCTGCCCACCACGAATAAGTCGTCCAAGCGTGGGCCACGTGTTCGCGGCCAACGATCGTTGAAGTCCACAAAAGTTATTACGATGAGGTCTTTAGGCTCTCCTCGCTTTAAAAAAAAACAAAATTTTTGCAAAAATTCCAAAATTGAAAAGCTGCCGCTAATTCTATATCATTACTCACGTGAAGCGACTTAGTTTCTAGTACGACTATTCCATATTTGCTCAAATCAAGCTGTCTGGCCCCGTCGATGCTGTGGCAATCTTCGACTAAAGAAAGTTCGACGAATTGTGTCGCTTGCGTTGTGGTGAATCCAAGACCAGGTATTTCATTGAAGATAGGGTGGCAATCGTGAGCAGCAGCTATTCGTGTGAGAATTCCGCAAAGAAGGATCACCAAAGAACCGAGATATATCATCTTCGTAAAAGAATGCACTCTGAAACGAAAGTGTTAACCTCAGAACAACGCCCGTATCGAACACAGTAATAAGAGTTAAATGTTAGAACAACTACCCAAGGTGTCCTCTGTCGTACTATTGATTTCAGCGGGATCGCTCGATCTTTTGTCCTAAACCATCCCATTATGACTAAGAAATAGTAAAAAGATGCTTGCGCTACTTGCTAGTTAGGAGACAAGAAGAAACCTAGAAAAGCTGAGAAGGAACGACAGCGGGAGAAGAAATCAAAGCAGAAGAAAAGTCAAGACAGAGCTCAACCGAGCGAGGTCTCTGAAGAGTGTAAAACTGGCTGCGGAAAGGCGGGACCTATTCTTCTTCGTTTTGTACTTTGGCGTCTGCCATTCCCACAGCAAAAAGCAAATTGCACAATGTAATTGAGTGAATGGGTTTGACTCGTCTGTAAATACTTAACTCTCTTTACCAGAGAGGTTTGGAATGCACCATCAAAAACTGCAACGTGATTGGGTCACACAGTATGAACAGAGAGCGTCATCTATTCTGACGTCATAGCATGGATGAAAACGCATGAAACAATGGGATGAAAACGAAAAATCAGCTGATATGGACTTTTTGCATATCTCACTACGATCAAAGTACGTAATCTAGTGTTAGCGGCCACTATGCGGACCGGAAAAACGTTTGTATTCATTGAGAATGTGGATGAAATTCTCATGCATGGCGCATCCCACAGAGAAGCTGACCGACGCTTCTCGCCTTCCCACTAGGCGTTCGAGAGCGGAGGATGCATACTAGATAAATTTCAGTGACACGAAGTCAATTTTTAGGAAGAAACTTGGGAAGATATCTCAAATTCACAAAAAAAATTTATTTTTAACTGGCTCTTAAATTTTTCCTGATTCTTTGTGGAGATATGGCAAAGCTCAGGTAGTCATTCGAAAGCGACAACTTAGCAGACCCTGCTTCACCAAAACGAACTCATATGGTCAAGTTTGAAGGAAGTTATGGCCATTTCCGTGAAACACTTCGAAATTTTCCTCATATAGTCCTCATGTGAAAACCCATATCGAGAACTAAGCAACCATTAGGGAAGGCAAACGGCCAATAGATAGGTCTGGGGGAGATATCAGGAAAACAGTTTACAGCTGTTTGAAAGATGGGCTCTAGGTAATGATTGGAGTGTTTTAAAAATGTCGGATTTAGTATGGGGAAGATACCGCGCTCCACCGGGATCGCCGCGTCACAGCCGTCGCCTGAAATGAAATACCGCCAGTAGTTCTTCTCTGTATCTGCCAAAAAATTTAGATCCAAATCATCCGAAAATCACCAGTTTGTATACTCAAATGTGTGTGTTTTTATCCAGGCCCTATATAAGGGAGTAAGGACTTCCCTCTACATTAAGGCTTAGGCGATATAGCTCTACTTGACGCCGAGCGCGTGGCTGTATGTGTAAAACACTTCACTTAACTTGTCTTTCACCTTCACTTGTTTTTCTTCAACCTTCACTTGTCTTTCTTCAATCATCCGCGTGGCTGTATGTGTAAAAAGATGTTTTCCCATATGTTTTTTTGTCCACGGATTTTCATTGATATTCGAATTGATTTTTAAAAGGTATTTATCACATTCATCATGTGTATGGTTTTTGACTGTGAATATCTTAATTTGTAAGCGACAGAAAAACCAAATTGACTTCATGTTGAGGATGTTTTCAGAATGTGTTTTGAGGTGTGAATCTCAGACGGACTGTTTTGGATCCAATTGGATCCAATGGTTGTTTTTCCTATTTCTTTTTTACTTGTTCTCCACTAGTGGGAAATTTATGACAAATGTTTCCTGGTAGTGGTAAACCTTATGCTTGATTGATTACTGTCTATAGTGTTTACTAGGCAGTGCATTCTTGATCAATCGACGTCACAATCGATAGTCTCGATTATGCATATTGTATGATGCTGCTCTTGCTATGTAGGGCTCTGGTGTTTAGAATGAAGGTGATTGTGGGGTGTGAAAAGTTTTGCGTGGGATCTACAGAGGTGCAAGGTATTATATGATGGTTCTTGAGTAGTCAGCGCTTATTATACGACTATTTTCGAGTAGCAAGCGCTAAATTATTACTGCAGAACTGATTGTTTCAGAACATCTCGAAGTGCGGTAAAATGTCCCCTCTCCCATTTTCTTATCGGAGCTCTACCTCATCGTTTCATTCTCATTTTAGACCTTGGACCTTCATCATTCTCGTGGTTCAGAAATCCTATTTATAAACTATCGATGTCTCAACACATCCTACCAGGCAGTTGAAGCTTCAGATTATTTTCAAGCCCCGGGTGCTGAAGTGTTCTACTCATATTGGGAGTTCGAAAGGGCATGTGCTGTGTATGTGATGCGGAAAAAGGTAAGCGTATTGATTAAGAGTGGGAAGCAGATAGCACGTCCCTGCCCATAAAATGCTCTAAAAAGTATTGTCTTTTTCACTGTATGATATATGTGAGTTGAGCCCACGGCCTCTAAGATCTCAGGGAAAGCCATTCATTACCTTATTCGAACTAGAAGTTACTGTAAATGGGCATGTCTTCACACCCTTCACTTGTCTTTCTTCAATCATCCTCATCATCATTCTTCAATCAATTCTGTACATGATTTGCACTTTTGCTTCTTTTGTTTCTAGACTTAACTATTGATGTGTGTCATTAACAAATGTTAATACAAGGGCTCGTAGTTTTCACCAGTCATGTAACTACTTCATGTAAGAAGCATTCTGCAGTAGCAAAAAATTTCGCAAACAATTGCTTCGCTCCGACATCTGGTAGCTTGGGGGAATTCTACTATAGGGTGATATTGGGTGTCGGGTGTGATATACTAAGCATGTTTGATGTACCCTTTTTGGAGGCAAGGAAAATAGACTTTTCAAATTATATTCTGACTGAACTCCAACTGTTTTTTGTAATTGCAGAGGTTTCTGTGGTTTATTTTCGATTCGAGTTTTTTCTCTATAGCTTTAGTGGATCGATTCTTTTTCGACTTAGCGAAAACAACTAGTCTAAATTCGATTACGTGCCGTGATTACCTAGCTAACTGTGATTGTGAAAGTTTACGTGAGATACTGAAGTTCCTTCTCAATATTCTAGCTTTGCTAGCGCACAACATTGCACACATTTCAGTATGGCCGCCGTCAGACTTAGCGATTCCGCGATTTTGCAGTGCCGCGAATACGGCATTGCACAAACTCACATTCGTAGTGTCGCGTGCGAACGTGCGACGCCGCAAAATCGCGAAGTCTGACTGCGGCCTTCAGCGTAGAACGGGCTCAAATCTGATTTGGCGGATGCACAGGGAAGAAGCAGACGCGCTCATTATTCAATTCTTCTGCTCAACGTAAGCTCTCAAGCGGCCATCTTGAGAAATAGGGTTTGATTAGGAAACTAATGCTGCCCAAAGCAATCTGCAATAAAACAAAGTCCTCTGTACTCCAGCATTTACATCGATCAACCCGAATTTCGAATGTATCAGCCCACCTAATTGATTTTCTCGTTCGTTTTTTTCCGTTTATAAATCTTATGTTTTTTTCCCTATCCCATCCCGTTCTCTTTCGTTGTGCATCAACGGGAACAAAAGAGGATGGGATGGGGAAAAAACAAAAGATTGATGAATCTCATTCTCAACCGTTTTTCTTTCGTTCATAAAATTTATGAGTGCACTTCATTGGTCGCAAAACTTCATTGGTATTGGTTATTGGTTGCTTTATTGGTCGCCAAAATTTATTGGTATCAGATGCTCTTCGCTATCCTCCGGTAATTCGCAAAGTGCCGAATGGTGGCTGACTTTACCGCAGTGATAGCACAACATGTTATATTTAGGACACCCACGGCCTCTAATGCAGTATTCCAGGCACTTTCCGCTTCTTCCGTTCTGTCGCAACAGGCGGCGCCGATCCTCCACTGCCCTGACTACAGTGTAGGAGTCCGAGTAATGCTGTCCCCTGGCGTTGCAGAATGCGCACCTGATGAACATGTCCCTATCGCGGTTTATCGCTCCTTCTTCAAAGCGACGCGTTGGGCACATGGGTCGCGGTCGTCCCAGGTTCTCCATGAGTACTGCTTGGATAAAGCAGTTTTGCCGGCTTCGTCGAATTTCTCGTTCGATTTCCTCTCTCGAACGAGCGTGGCGCTGTCGAATTGGCGCTCACACGGGTTGAGCTTCCTCGGGCTCAGTCACTCGTGCATTTTCGGGATTCCTCACCCCTTCGCTTAGTTTACCGCGCAATTCTTCCATGATCTAAAATTGATTGAACTCAAACGCCCACAAATATTCAATGGAGCTTAGACACTGATTTTTTCGGCGCATAAACTAATTGTTGTTTTTTTGCTATTTTTTCTAAACGAGACTGTAGATACACAATGTAATTGGTATCATCACCATACTTTTGCATAAAAGGTCACCAGCATGGTCATAATTCTCCTCCGTTACGAGATACCGACGCACAGCTCCTCGCGCTTCCCTTGCAACGCATTCGACAAATAATTAAATTTTTGCAGCTTGGTCAACGGCTGGTTGTGAACGCTTGCTGCGAGGAGCGTCCAAAAATTTTAATTTCCAGACTTTACCTTTTAAGAGGGAACGGGAATAGGTACAAGATTCCAATCGTGCCTGTCACTCCGTGTACGGTAACGCGATGCACCATCTAAAAATTAACACATCCAATATATAACTGTCGTCTGCCACGTGGTTTTTAAGCTGATCGAGCCAAACCTTATTGGTATGATAGAATAGCAGGTAACTAAATAGTTAAAAGGCGATGAACTAAATGCTGCGATTCATGCTTCAGTATATATACATTTGGAAGCCCAGCTGCTTCGTTGACCGCCCAGCTGCGCAGAGCCATGGAGCCGACTACCTTGGCGTCGGGATTCAAGTGTTTCATTGTATTCTATTATTATTCGTATTCACCGTGTCTTGAGCCCCTTTTGCTTTCTCGCTTGATGTTTCCGTCCTTTTCTATCATTTTTACGTATTACTCTCTTTTTACTAACCGTTTCAGATGCAGTACCTGAGTTATATCAACTCTTCACAGGCGTAGTGAGTGTCTGTGCTATGTATCAGCAGTTTCGATGTGGACATAATCGAAATTGTCCTGTTTATAGCTCTCTATGTGAGTTTCTCTTGCGCTGCTCCTCTTGCTTCTATATAACATACTTTCTAGATCTATTTCGTGCGGCGCCCTAGGAGAGCGACCAATCAAGAAGGCGATCGGAATTTGATCGCACTTTAATCAGTTCGGTAAGAACCTTAGGAACGTAATGCTGTTATGTCCTTTATTTTATTTTATTTTCTGATTTCAAGCAGGTCTTTCATCTAGACTATATCACTTAGAAGACGAAGTTCATGGATATCGCTCCAAAGAAAAGGTATCTAAATGTGATGTTTATAACCTGTCAGACGCTAATGAGAAACGTTTTCAGTATTTCTCTACTATTTTAGGTATCGCCACAACATTCCTTCTTGCTTTATTGAAGAAATAATAATTATGCGCCTCCGTGTTCTATGAGAGTCTTTTGTTGAGCCTTCTTGTGTATTTTGTTGCCTGGTTGATTTTTCAATCACCGCTTATGAATTATGTAAATATCCTATTCATTTTTATATACTATAATCTCCAGTACTTTCATGTGTGTCACTGTCATTTGATTATGGGTATAGAATGCATGAGTAAAACAGTGCGCTCCGTTGTCACCTGTCATGTGCGCTCCGTTGTCACCTGTCGATAATCGTGCTTGACGTGCGAGATGCGGTCGAGCTTGTACTTTGAACTCTTTCTGCACTCGTTTCGATTCGCTCATTTTGTTTTTTTTTTGTCGGACTTTTCGGCTTACCAGGAGAGGATTTTTTTATTCTCATCGAACTTTGAAAGGGTACTTAGATGATCGATAGTGTCTAGCATGGTAATAGCAATTATATGAACCGAAATTGCAAAATGCCACTTCGAAGCGACTTGGAGGGGTCGGCGGATACTTCGCTTGAAGTGAAGCATCACGAGGCTAAGCGTATGTGTAGGAAACTAATGCTGCCCAAAGCAACCTGCAATAAAATAAAGTCTTCTGTACTCCAGCATTTTCATCGATCAAGCCGGGAAAAAACAAAAGTTTGATGAATCCCATTCTCAACCGTTTTTCTTTCGTTCATAAAACTTATGGATCTCATTCTCGTCCGTTTTTCTTCCGTTCGAACGGAGAAAACGGACGAAAATGAGATCCATAAATTTCATGAAAGGAATGAACGGAAGAAAAACGGACGAGAATGAGATCCATAAATTTCATGAACGAAAGAAAAACGACTGAGAATGGGATTCATCAATCTTTTGTTTTTCCCTATCCCATCCCATTCTCTTTCGTTGTGCAAAAGAGAATGGGATGGAATCTCTTTCCCTGCGGTGGGAGAGAAAGGGAGGTAGGGAGGGCATTTTGTTCTCCACCTTTCGATCGAAAGAAGTTCTCTTGGGGTGGGAGGGAGAGAGAGCGTTTTCTTCGCCACGCGAAGCTGTCTTTTGATAAAAATTGTGTTATGTAAGGAACCCATGCGAACCCATGTATTTGTTTGTTCCTAATCTCGTTGTGTTGTGTTTTCTAACCGTCTAAATGATATTTGACCTTGCGACTGGCAAGGATGACTGTGGCACGGAGAGTGCTTATTGACTAGTGTTTTACACGCCAGATCTACTTCGGTGTTTCTTCCCCCCCCCCCAATTTCGCGCCCTGGCCACCTATATAAACCCCGGTGAAGTCATTGCAAGGCCGGACCCGTCCGCACCACACCAGACCGCGCCAGACCAGTCCGGACCACACACCGGAGATTGACCACGCCGTCGACCCGAGTGGAGCAGTTGATCGGATCAACTGCGAGTGGCGCCTACCTACGATCGGCACGTCAAGCTGAAAGGTGAGTTCTTCGGGAAGACACCGTCTTCAGGAGTTCTTAATGAACCGGAGCGCAAGCTCCATTACAGTTATCATTAAAAAACCTTCATTGATATGCAACAGATTGTAGCAAATTGAAAAATCGCAATCACAGACGTAAGAGGGGGGGGGGGTTCGTATTGAGACCCCTTCTTGGGGGAGGGGTCGTATTTCTCGAAAAGTTTCCTTAACTGGACGCTTAACTCTGCTCGGGTGTGTGGCCTTTGGCTCGTCCGGGCTGGCACGCGGCAATACGTGTGGCGAAGAGCGCGGCGTCGTTGATTGAGGCGCGAACACGTAACAACACGTAATGGAACGGATTAAGGCCGAGGTAGTTAGAAATTTTATTGGACACAGGCTTCTAATTTCTTTGATTAGTGGTTAAAAGAAGAGCTTTTTTGTGTAATACTTCTATTTGATTGATACCTTCATATTACCACCCAGATCACTTATCATTCTTTTTGAGAGCATCGTTCTGAAAGGTTTGAAGACTATAAGATAAAATCCGCTTCTACCCTATCTGTTTTATGTCATAACATACAAGTTCACGAATCTGGGTGTTGACGAATTATAAACACGGATGAGGGGAGGGAAAGCCCTTCCCTCAACAAAACCCCTGAGTATCTTGATCTAAATCAGCACGATTGCGAATTCCGCTCCAGTCAAAGACGAGGAGATCGGACGGGGTGTATGTCGTTTGGTGCGGCCCTTGCAGCTAATTTGCCAATGGGGCGCATGGGCCGTCTGGACTCTCCCAGATTTACCTAAGCCTTTTTAGGGGAGGAGCTTTGGCAGTGCCCCATTGGCAAATTAGCTCCAAGGGGCCGCGCCAAACGACCGTCTCCCGGTTGGACGTGGTGCCGCGCAGCTTGCCGCGCAAATTGTCGCGTGCCAGCCCGGACGAGCCAAAGCCCGTCTCCCCGCTCGACCCTGCTCAGGAGAAAAGGGTTTATCAAGCAATGGTGAAACGGCAATTATACAATCAGATAGCGCCAATCTCTTCATGATGTACTACTGAGACGCTAGGGAGAACGAGTTTTCAATCAGCAATGAATGTACAAAAAATAGTGACACAAATCGCTGAGAACTTTCCGGACAACCTAACACCTCTCAAGAAGCAGATTTTAGGGTTTCCTTTGAAGAATATCACAGCATTGAATGTAAAGCGGTCCGGAACTTATGGAGCGACTTAAAGAGTACAAGGTGCATCCCAACGAGGGATTGATTAGACCGAAAACTTGATTTTTTATCCTTTTCTCATGAGGGAGGTAATTCTTGAACAAAATCTCCAAACAAACTTGTTAGCTACTTCAAACTCCTTGAAGGTAGCAGATGTACCCAATAAAAAAGGTCCTAAAATCACAGTAGAAATTCGAATGAGTGAAGCATTTATTGGACTAAGATATTACTTATTTACAGTAAGACACGAGCAGACAGTTGAATGATAACTCTGTAACACCCGTAAAGGAACAAATAAACACAGGGAAGAGCAGAGAGCATTCATGGATTACACGGCTTTGAACTAACCATTGTACTTCCTGACGGAAGAACTAGAAAATTAAAAAATACCAGCTAGCTAGGACAAGGAGATTCAATCTCGAACTTGTGATCGAAGTACCAATCAGTAGATCAATAACAAAATGTAAAGCCACACGTTTCGAAAAAAATTGAGTTAGAATGATTAAAGTCACAGTGGGAAATTCATGCGAATGGTAAAGTCGAGGTTAATTTTACAAAAACCACGCCTAAAATTATGATGAGCGAACCTATTTGCTGGCATGACATTTACCAGATCCAATCGATAAATCAATAGTTTGGGCTACGTCTACGTGTAATTTCCTTTACCATTTGACGCTTCTCGTGGTTCGTAGGCTGGTAGCGGAGAAACTGAATCCGATGTGCCTCGGCGAAATAGTTTGGACTTAAATGAAAATGTTATAATGATTATAATGGTTCCACTGCACACAGTCATAACTTCTCTCCTCATGATTTCATGTTTTCAGCGGGTCTAATAATGCTTGAACGCTAAAAATGAAGGCAGAGGTGTTGGGTTGCGCAGCAGTGGGAAAATCGTAACAAGTGGTGAGAACCCGTAAAACACCACCTTTTACAGGGGTTATTTTGAGCGGTGAACTTGTTCTATAGCGCATCACATCACGAAGGTACTGATCGAAGCCGCGCAGGCCTGTGACGTGTGGCAGCCGTACGTAGCACCGTAGGAGCCTGTTAAAGGAATGGGCCAGTTCAAATCTGTGTGAGCATTTGATAGCATAAGACCATAAATCTTTCGAGTGCACATTTCATCGAAATGCTCCAGAAATTGTGTTTTTTATCGTGTTGTTCACTTCCTTCTCTGAATAACTGAAATATCGTAAACTCTGCCTAGAGATCAGTTAGAGAACGATATCATGCGACTGAATCAAAAATTACATGCGACATTGATTATCAAAACCCTAGGGAAAGATAAAAATCAGTACATATTATTCACCTTCAAAAGAGCATAAATGGCAGCAATGGCGATCAGTGTCACTCCTGCTGCAACCGTAGCTGTGGCGATCGAATGTGCCCACCATTCGACTTGTATAAGTTCATGTTTGATACTGTCCAGGGTGTCAGAGTCGACTATTGCATCTTCATGAATGATTAATACTGGGATTAGAGATGAGCGGGTCTTGTTGAGGTTTACACTGCAATTACGTGATTAGACGAAAAATGTGGTCTCTAAATCAAAACTCAAAAAGTAGCGATAGAATTCTTCATTATATTTCCCCATCAGCAAAAAAGAAAAGAAATTGCGCCACTTCGTTTGATGAATCAAGAGCGATGCATAAAATTAGTTCATTAAGTGACAAAGTGGGCGGGAGGAAACTCTCGAGGCCTCAAGTCCACGCACCCTGGGATATCTCCACAATGTCCATGATTATTTTAAGGACCGAGGTGGAAGTGGTGTAGCTGACAGGTGGCGCGCACTTCTACTCACACGGTGTGGTGATCGAATCTCACGTCAGCGCATGCCCAACTTAACCAAGGATTGACTAACGCAGAAGCCTTATTCTTTACGATTGTTAGAAGTAAGTCATTGATTGTGGGAGTTCAGAAGAAATGGTAAAAAACAAAACAATTAATTTTGAACATTTTGTGCAGCAAAAAAAGCAACCGGTATGTACTCACGGAAAGATAAGGTCTTTTCCTTTCCACATCTCAATATTCACTTGTGACCGACGATGAGCACGAAGTACAGCTCCCAAACGCTGAAAGTACCAAATTTCACGAAACTACGACTTTGAAATTCCCGATTATCAGAATGCTTTGAAAATTGCAAATCTAACAAAAGGATGGGAAAAGAGAAACTGCAAATTACTGAATTGAGAAGGCATCTGCATTTTCAGGCGGCCTAGTCACTTGTGGAAAATGGTTGGGATAATGCCATAAAGACTGGGAGAACTCACTGGTTCAATATCCACCAGGATAATGTCTCGCTCAGGATCGGTACTGTTCAATCCTTTGACCGATTGGCGCACTTCATCAGATGCAAAGTTGAAATTTGGTAATGAGATCATAATTGGAGGTTGACCTATGAGAAGCAATATATGTATTTATAGTGAAAATGCAATTCCAGCATAGTTAGGATCGAATAAACATTTAATGTTCCGCCTTATCATTCAATCTGTTATCAAAAAGATTATATGAATACTTGTACTTTAACAAAGGCAAACAGTCCTCCAATATCAAAAGCAAAGAGTCACTCCATCTCTTCTCCAAAATTCCCTGAACTTCTGCATTTTCCAGAGCGGGTAAATAAATAGGTGCCCATGCCTCATCAACACTCCAGATGGGATTTAAAATTTCCTCTTTATGTCCTTCTGGTATGAAGCTTATATGTTTGACACCCTTCATAAATATTATATATGTATCAGTGTAGTGGTATGATTAAACAAAATAATAAAACCACCTTTCATAAGTAGAATCCAATTTGGTTTGAAAGACAGAGTCGAAATAGAAAAAATTCGAAAAAGAATGAGTTAAAGGGTAATTCTCCAATATTTCTCTTCAGCCTCAAATTTTTTCAAGATGTCCCAGCGCATTTTCCTTCGATCTAAGGGCTTCTGAAGAAAAAAGGAAAAAGGCCGCATATTCTGAGATCATTAGTGCCCGTTTTCGACTGCTAACATCCCACCTCACATAATTTATAAATGGTTTTTACCATTTTCATTTTCATCATCAAAACTCAGCTTTTGAGCAGGATTGTTACTTCTAGAGCATGAATAAACAAATAAAAAGCAAAACAAATGAGCCTCTTGATGATGCTTCAAGAAAAAAAATCTCACTCCGTTGACATTTGCTGATTTCAAGCATTCCTTTAGGAAAACAGTCATCCGTCTCATTTTGAGAATCAAAGAACTTCTGAAATATTTTGAAAAAGTAGTCTTGCTCACAAAGAAATTCAAAATACGCTACCGTACCTTCTCAGTAGGATTACAGAAGCCATCGTTCTCAGGAATAGTTGGGTCAAACACATCAGGTGGAAGAACGAACCGATAAGCCGGTACACCTTCGTAATCAATTTCTTTTTGAAATTCAAGCCATATAGATCTGAACAAATCGTCCCATTTTGCAAACCATGTTCATTTTGGACAAAGGTGGTGTAGTGACAGGTGGTGCACACTCCAACTCACACGGTCCGGGGATCAAATCCCGCACACGTTCCGGCCGAACTCAACCAAGCCTTATATCCCTCAGGGATAAGATGTACCTATCAGACTCGTTAGGGAGGATCAAAGCACTAAACTGTACATGGCTGCCCCCCAAGTGACTGCATAGGCTAAATCGCATTCATCTGCCACCACGATTCTAGATGGCACTGGAATGCGCGGCGCATCCCATCAAGAGCTTGATCAACGCCAAAAACTTTATTCTCTTCGATGGTTTTTGCATTTTCTTTCTAGCCACTCATCTGAACTGCACCAGACAACCAAAGTCAACAGCAAAAAAATCAATCGCGTGCATGTTGCAGTTGAAAAATGGTTATGACTGTGTGGGCGGGGTTTGTATGAGCCACTATGTGGGCGGGGTTTGTAAGAGTCGGAAATAATCAGCATTACCTGCACAACTGACTGATGAATACGTAAATTTTATCTGATTTTTTTAAAAACGGTGGGAACAGCATGCCTTCTGTACCACGAATGGCTCTCGCATTGTCGCTAGACCACCTGAAACGAGCTTCAAGTACAAATAAGGAGATGGATCATTCCATATACGCACAGTAAGTGAATTCAAGCTCCATTAGAAACAACGAAATCAATACCAGGAGTGGTCGACTCGATCCTTGCCATTCCATCTCACTATTTTACCAAGATCTTGAGAATTATTCACTCCGTCAAGTATTTCATACACACCATCGGCCGTATTATTAGCCTTTAATAAATAGTTTATACGAAAGGGCACGACAAAGGAGTTTAGAGAAAGTCACCTCATAGAACATTCCTATACGATCCGGCAAGTCAAGAATCGAATCGCACACAAAGTTCATGAAAGGGATTTCGCACACCTGGAATTGTTATTTTTCTAGAATGAAACCCTCGCCTGAACATCTCGAAACGAATAGTCAGGCATTGCACAAAACAGATCGCTTACTCCACAGACAGAGCAGATCTCAACCCCCTTCAAAGAAAAAAAACTATTAGGCTGTACCAAAAGTCTTGTAGGATTTTTCCAAAAAGAAATCAATGACTTGTCCACTTCGAGATAGATCTGGGCTGTTCAGGAATATGGCAGAAGGTTCTCTGAGCTCACTAGCAAAGTATATATTGACCCATCAGGTTTCGTGGAAAAAGCTACAATGCCCGTAGCCGATACCCACCGAACACGCGGTATCGTCTACTGTGAGTGGTCTTGCGGCACCAAAGCGACGGAAGCTTGCCACTCCATCAACGCTGCATTGGGAAAGGGATGTGTGAGCTACGAGACCGTGCGCTGCTGGTTCATCAGCTTCAGCAACGGCGTGATTGACATGGAAGACAAACCACGCTCAGGACTGTGTACCTCTGGGACGCGGAAAGAATGCTTTTCCAAGAGGTACTGGTACAAGACGAGACAGTTACCGCTGCCGTATGCACCCATCAGCTCCAGCATTTCGCCGTCGCTGTTCGAGAAAAGCGCCAAAAAAGGTCCGCGGTCACCCTCCTTCATGACGACGCCCGCTCCCATTTCGCGAAAAGTACCCAGGCCAAGCTACAGGAGCTCAGCTGAGATGTCCTGCCCTATCCGCCATACTCTCCAGACATTGCCCTCTCTAACTATCGCCTTACCCATTCTCTTGAATCCTTCCTGGCCAAGAGAAAATTCGTTGATTATGACTTGCTTGCAAAGGCAATCGCTAACCTCTTTGACTCTCAGAACCCAGAGTTCACCCGCAGTTCCCACATTTTTTTCCATTTTTCCTAATCCTGTGGTGGACGAGTTTTGCTGCGCACCGTAATACTGAGTATCGATCGGAGCCACACTAATCTGATGTATGTTTCGAAAGTGCAGCGGTTAGGTTATACCTTGCACATAAGAAAAGAATGTGGCCGTGAACTAAGAAATTGGGTCCGTTATTCCCTCACTGATCTCTGTTCGGACGAGTTCTTGCAGCGTGTTTCATTGAGGGGTATCGATCGAAAAACGCTGAACTGATGCAGCACGTGGACAAAAGACTCGCTCGCATTTTTCTCTGTGACATTAACTGACCTTATCAAGGAATGGATCCTTGTAGCCCTCGAAAAGAAACTCTCCCACTTCAACTTCAAGGAATGCGGTTTGCGAAAGTAGTGTCGTTGCAGCTGCTCGCATTCCTACAGTCGACGCAGCTTCCACGAATTTCTGAAAGATCCAATAGAGTTTTTCATTTATTCTATTCTTTTTTCATATCCTAATTCCCATAAAAGATATTTCTACGTTTATCTCTCCTTCTCAATCAATAGCTTCAGATTACATTGCTGATCAAGCTTTCTACAAGCTGCTGCAGTACTCATAGTTTTGTGAAAATACATAGAATTATGACCTAGTTTTCAGGTCCTGGACCCTTTCAACGCACTACTTTTTTCATCTCTTCGAAGTCCATGTTTATGTACTGAAAAGCTTGGAATTTGCTCGTCAATAGCCTAATTTACCGGGTACTTTCAGAAGACACTGTGATTCCGAATTCAAATTGAACGCGGAGCGCATCCCAACGCATGAATGACAACTCTCAAGCAATTTTTCTATTCAGCGATGTTATTCCTTCGTCATTCATTTACGTGAATATTGATATGTACTTCCCACATTGTCGCATCACAGCACCGCAAATTCAAATTCAGCTTTTAGTCGCTCATTCATTTCCAGCCGCTTGGATCGCGTTTATAGTCGGCGAGCGACCATTGCGTGTATGTTCACATGAGCGCTTCAGCAGGCTTGGGCGGTCGCTGGCGTAACGTAGTGCAATGTAAGCCTCCAAGAGTACGTGACCTACTCTAATTGAGATATGTACTGACTGTTATCCTAGAACATGATAAACTTCAGAGGGTGATGTGTTACATTGGCGACCAATTGCTCGAAAATGCAGCGAGTGATTGCCAAATGTGAACCCGGCTACTGTCACACACTAACTTTATTCCCTTCCCCAAATATACAATGATTTTCTCAATCTTTGACAGCATAACACGAAATGTTAGCTCGCTTAACGTGATGTCCAACAGAAATCAGGAGTATTAGGATATCATTTTGTTTAAAATAAATCCAAAATATCGAAAATCTATTTTTGTCTAACAAGGGAAGGTATTTTACTTCCCATAGAACTTTGAAATGAGACCCGCGGGGATCGATAGAGCTTCGAACGCTGATTATAACTGTGAAAACCAAAATTGCTACCTGGCATTTTGAAGCGAGTTACGATGGGTCAAAATTTGCCTGTGACTTGCCTGTGACATCTCACTGCTGAGGCACTTTGCCATCAGCAAGGCCGTTGGAAAGCCAGAATTGACCACAGTGGCTTACTGGTAATGTTCCAGATCTGCGGGGTTGGGTTCGTGGGTGATTGGGCTTAGCAGCGGCCTTGCTGATGGCAAAGTGCCTCGCCAATGAGGTGTCACAGGCAAACTTTGACCCATCGTAACTCGCTTCAGAATGCCAGGTAGCAGTTTTGGTTTTCACAGTTATAATCAGCGTTCGAAGCTCTATCGATCCCCCGGGTCTCATTTCAAAGTTTCATGGGAAGTAAAATACCTTCCCTTGTAAGATCCTTTCAACAGATCGAGATTCCTATTCGAGTAGGACCTTTCGGAAAGGAGGACAATGTGATGAGTGGAGCTCATCACTTCGCTGCCGTAGAAGGAGAATGGAAGCAAACCTTACCTGATAGATCATATTCGGAATCCATATCCGATTCCCAAGTATACATGTTAGACAAGATTCCGTCTCGTTGAAAATAAAGGTGTAGAACCGTTTGAACTTCACAACGCCGTTTTCATGTGAAAGCACCTGGAAGGTAGTAAGATGCAAAAACGAATAAATATTTGGAGCAAAGAGTGTGATCTCTGAGGCTATCTGAATTCTGATGGGTGGACCCTACACTGTGGGCGGAGTTTCCACACGTGGTTGAAAGTGCTCGATGTTCTCATAAAGGTAGCAGCTCAGTAATGGATTTACCAACAAACCAAGCGCACCGTTGTTTACATGCTCTTTATTGTAATAACTTGATTTCTGGAACTTTCATTGCAGAAGTCTAGCTAGCGTCAGTGGTGTCGATAGAAGGCTACTCAAC
The DNA here is from genome assembly GCA_963978905.1 of Trichostrongylus colubriformis. Classification (NCBI taxonomy): domain Eukaryota; kingdom Metazoa; phylum Nematoda; class Chromadorea; order Rhabditida; family Trichostrongylidae; genus Trichostrongylus; species Trichostrongylus colubriformis. The sequence continues at coordinate 18,384,557 of OZ022259.1, read as the reverse complement.
AGCGAGATTAATCACAAGTAATACTCACTTTATTGGTCATTTTCTTTGTGAAAGTATACGGGCCCGATTCGTTCACTTCCGGTATCGCTCCATTCATTATTTCGTCGGGATTTTTGATAGAATGAACATATACCTAAATAAATCGACGTTCAGCGCTTTGTTAGTAACACAGTTAGTATAAGCCACTTTTACAGAGCTTCATTATTTTTCATAAGGTTTCTGCGGAAAACAAAGTGACATTCCTGGTAAAATGTTTTTCTTCAAAAAAAAAAACTAGCAGTTTTTAGTAAACAGGAAACAACACACCTTGAACAAAACTTCGTATTGTGGATTCATCCATTTGTTCATTAATCGAGAGCCCTCGACTAGTTTTGCGTTCTGAAAAAAGGAAGTTCCCAAAAACTAAGCAGAGCTGGCAATTAATATGTGTTAGTCCATTTTGCTACGAGAAAAGAAAAATAAAAAACTTAAGGTATAATTTAACCTCAAAAAATAAAAATTAGTGAATGGATAAGATAAGCCTTTCTTCATTAATCAGTTATGACAATGAATCTCGTTTTGGATTGCCATATGCCTTTTCCACTGGAAGTTGTAGCAGTATTTGACTGAAAATTGCCCTGTGCTATCCGACCCACGTGTAATTGTTACTTCCTGTATCGGGGCATGTAAATCAAACTAGATCAATGAAGAGGCTGAACAGAGGCATGGACCCATCAAAATCTTTCGGAGACAATGATCTAATCGCAAAAATCTTTGGTTCGACGCTTGAATGAAGAAGTATTTGTAAGACTGTTGAAGAGAACTGTTTTGAAAAAGTTCAAAACAATTACCATTGTTACTCGCGCTAAGGGTTCTTCAGGACTTCAAAAGTGTTCCGTCGAACCCGCTCCAGTAAATACTTGAGAAAAACTGCTGTACAAATAACGATGCGAAGTAATCAGTTGAACAGAGTATGAAAACATTACAAAGTACATGACCGGTACACAGTAACTTGAAACTATTCACTATTATCGCAAGTTAACTATTGCAAATATTAACTATTATTACAATTTAATAACTAAACCAGGTTCGAGAAAAATGCTAGCTGCCGGAAGCTTTCCTATTCAGCTCAAAGTTTTTTTGCAAGCATTTTTGAGTCTTTTGGGTTGAAAATTTCAAAGTGTCACGGTTGTTCATGCTCATTCGCATTACTCTTGAAACAAACTCTGATAGTGACCAAAGACCCACATTGAACGTTTGGCATAGGCTGACGAGGGAAATCCCAAAAACTTACTGAGGCGAAGCATTTATCCAAGAACGACTACGACCTACCCGAAACGGTAAAAGAGCTAGAGCGCAAGGCGACCAAACAGGACGAATCATATGAAAAGCTCAGATCAAAAACGGTAAAATGCGATTTGCGCACATGAATTTGCCAAGTAAGACCGCGTTCATACTTGACGCTGGCAAGGGGCATAGCTGCGTTTACAGGCAGTGAGACAGAGTGGCACGTGGAGGTGCAGAGAAGACGCAGGCAACGAGACAAGGTGGGACAGGCGGACACGCAGAGACATTAGCCAATGTCAATGTCATCTTCACTATCAAAAATTCTCTTTGAATGGCGTTAGATAGGGAAAGGAAACGATGATAGTTCGATGGAGCAAGATCAGGGCTATGAGGTGGATAGGGCAGCGCTTTTCATCCAAGCTCGAGATTTTTTGGCGAGACTTCACATATTGAAAAGTGACTCGTCAAAAAATTCTCGAGCTTAAAGGGGAAGTGCTGCCCCGTCCACCTTATAGCCCTGATCTTGCTCCATCGGACTATCATCGTTTCCTTTCCCTATCTAACGCCATTCAAAGAAAGATTTTTGATAGTGAAGATGACATTGACCTCTGATATGTTTATTTTGCCGAAGAAGATTATCCGGGAGATGAAGACTATAATACCTATAGATGCGTGTGAACTTGTACTACATGCATATGTATAGAAGAAACTACTGGAAAGCAGTTTGAAGGGGAAAAAGCACGTTTTTAAAAAAACGAAAAAACTCTCCCTACAACCTAATATTTTGTTTTCCGAAATCTTTGCATAGAAGCTGATGAGAGATGGATTCGTTTGAGTTGGGTGCAGAGGCATATTGAACCACCTCATAATTTTCTCATTACTAGTAATCATTTGCTTTTTTTGTTCCTTTTTTATTGACCGCATTCCGCCAGATAGGATTTCTTACCACATGCGATGGCTAGAAGAGCTTCGGCTACAGTCACAGTGGCTTGAGCAGGTGTGCATTCATTGTACAATCAAAAAATGAACTAATTTAAGTCTTTTCCACTCTGTATCATAACCAGAGCTGGTCTATAAAAGGAGTTGTCCACAGAAATGTCATGATTCTAATTCTTCTTGAAAGCACTCTACTAGATACGGTACGTGAACAGAAATACGAAGAGAACCGAGAAATTTCCTTTGTTCCGAAGCGGAAATCAAAAAACAAGGAAAACAGCAGCTCGTATGAATTTTCGCCGAGCAACACTCGGAGGAATCGTGCGCAGAAAATGAGTTTTGCTGTTTTTTATATATCTATTTCGTATTTGCTATTATAAGATACGCATGCAAAGTTTTATACGCATGCAAAGTTTTACGCGAAAAAGTGAGAACTCGGCTAGGATACAGCCCCCCAAATTCTTGGCTGAGTGGGCGGGACCTCCGAGTAACTGCTCTGCTCGGTCGTCCACCACGGTCGGAGACGAAGAGTGGGACTGTTTACACACCCTTCTGTTCCTTTTTTGTGTCTCCGACAGCGGCGAACGACGGGGCGAGCATTCACCCTGAGGCTCAGCCCCCTAGACCGTCACTTTGAGGAGCTGCATTTTAGCAGGATTCTTACTTTTCGTGTGAAACATTGCATGCGACCGTTATTAGGCACATGCAGCATAACTATGTGGATTAAAGAGAAACTCATTTTTCCGTGTACGATTCCTTTACACCCGCCGGAGGAGCGTCGTGCAGACTTTCGCGCCCAGTATTGATTTGCTCTTCACTCTGCGTCCCCGACCAAGTGGCCGTTGCCTCTTGACTCCTAGAGCCCCTATGGCCACTCCTAATCGGACGGCTCATCCCGTCCGACATCATTTTGAGAAGCTCTGATTCAGATGGTGCTTTTTCGCAAGAAACTTTATGTGCGGCTTTCAGTAAGCGAATACAACATAAATATTCGGTACCAAATGAACTCAATTTCTGTAGACAGTGCTTTGAATTCAAATCTATGAATAAAGCCTTGTTTTCCGACCGTTGTGCCAAACAGTCGCTACTCACACCAATGAGCTATCTACTACTTATACGCACTTCCATAAAAGATTCATCGCCTCGTTTCAAAGAATTTGAAGTAGCGCAAGATAGAGTTAGGAATATGTATTTATGTCGTGTATGGGATTTGCATAAGCGTTCACACACCACATCAAGTTTTGAAGTGGACACGGAGGAGATTGCTTTCGCTGAATCCACCAAGGAGGTTCAGAAAAGCCAGTTTGCGGATGTTTTCATCCAAGAGAAAATGGGATCCGACCAGAGCACGAGCCTTTCTCAAAAAAAAATAAAAGAAAAACGGCCCGAAACCCTCACATGGATGAATAGCTCAATTGTTTGGAGTTCTTACCGTTGATTCAATACAAAATGAGCCCCTCAAGGCGCTGTTCGGCATAAGATGCCACTTAAAGATTCCTTAGATTCCTTCTCTAAGTTGACAGAACGAACGTTCATGATCATCAACTTGTATTTATAACGTGTAAAATTTAACCTACAACTTAAAGGACTGATTTTTTATACAATCAGATTAAACTTTGAAATGACGGGCATCTTTTCAAAAAAAAAAAAGTGAGAAACCAGTATGAGCGCAGAATTTTGGGGAAAACATTGATCAGGACATACGTCGCAAAAATACGAATAATTTAGCGGAGTTGCTGATTATGTAATTCAGTTTTTTGAAATATCGAAAGCAAAAAATTTAGCCATAGCGTTAAAATCTCGTATTAAGAAACGTTTAAATCAGATGCGCAGTAAATGAACTAATTTTTTCTAGGAACCCCTTCAATGTTTTGCTCGAACTGCCAATCAAAATGAATTTTTAATTCAGTTTTTACTCATCTAATTTTCGCACTTTGTTTTTTAAACATTTTTAGAAGCTTGCTAACACGTGGTTTTCGAATGCATCAGACTTTGCAGGCCGCATGATTACGAGCTTTTGCATACAATCAACTCGAATGAAATTAATGCCAATTTAGACATTCACAAGAATTTTATATGACAAGTGGGATCCCTTCCATGCCACTTTGAATTTCTGTATGTCATTAAAAAGACTTTTGCTATTCCCCCAAGGACGTTTTTCACTTTCGATTAAGCGTTTGGAAAGAATTATGAACGACATTCTTACGAAGCGCTCTGCCGGCAGAACAGGTTGCTCTTGAATAGGCCGACGCTCTACAGTCGAATAATCGCGGACAATGCCTAGTTTAATGCCGAAATTGTGGAGTGATCAGCGTGTAGTCTGACCTCCATTGAAAACAACAAAGACAACGTCCTTATGGTGATTGAAAAAATACAATGAAAAACAATGGCTCAAAAAACATAGCGTGATTGCCTTAATCGCCAGTTTTTTCTCACTGAACTTCAAAGAAAATTCCGTGCGGTTTTTTAAAGGTACAGTTCTGATCTTCACTGACAGGTTTATATTCACAATCACTTTCACAATCAGTATTACCGGGCTAATCAAAAAGAAAAGATCTACATGAAAAAATTGGAGGTGTACCATTCTACCTTGCTGCCTTTGACCACGGCCACGCCCTGCCGCCGGCACCTCCGCAGAGTATGAAGGCGGTCTTAGACATGTAAGGGCATGTCATTATGTTTAAGAGTGGTGAACAAGGCAAACACGTTGTCACCCCCAAAAGAAACAGTCCCCTATTTCTTACTTCCCTCACTACCTAAACATACCGTCTCCTCATATTCTCCGGTGTAACCCGGAAAAGTACATTTATGGTGACACACGTCTGGACCTATGTATAAGGTCAATCCGAAAAGGACAATATAATAAAAGAAATTCCAATACAGTAATGCCCGAGCGATGCAACGTGGGTGCTAGAAATTCTTGAAGTGCTCCTCTTGTGCTAACAAAGAAACGAGTGTGGGGAAAAAAGTATTCACATAATATGTATGTGATTATTCTGGTTTCGAAACGATCTATTAGGTTGATTCATAATAAATCGGACAAATTGACCAATTTTAATCATTGTCGTACAACTTTTTTACGACAACAGGGATTCACTTGAAATATACTCCATCTTTATCGATGACCTTCTGCCACGGTATAGGCAGGTCATGGATGCCCTTGCTCCAGAAGGCCGGAAGCTGGAGCTCGAAGAAGTTGCCGAGTGCCGCCTTGACCTCGTCGCGAGTTTTGAAGTTTTGGCCGTCCAGGTGGCGTTGGCTGTGGGAGAAAAGGTGGAAATCTGAAGGGGCCAGGTCTGGGGAGTACGGTGGGTATAGAAGTACGGTCCAACTGTACGACAGCAGCTCGGCCTTGGTCGATCTTGCGAAGTGCGGACTGTGGAAGTAGACACGTTATCGTGCTGGAAGTAGACATGTGACCGCCGCCGTAGCGAACTTTGGACATTGGCCTTCAATTCTCGTAACTGACGAACGTAGACGTCGGCGGATACTGTGGTACCTTCATCGAGCAGCTCCCAGTACTCTACGCCGTGTACGCTCCACCAACCGCGGTTTTCGTCTTCGATGGAATAGTCGCCTGACGCAAACTTCGAATGCTACAACTACAGTGTACTTCTGCCGGGGGCATGCTCCTTGTGAACTTCTATCAGACGTCTGCCGATATCCGCGGGTTCCTGGCCAGATAGCGATATAAATAGTATGACGTTGCGGATGTGGTCTCTGGACCGCTTGAAATCGTGCGGCATTGTGGCGGAATGAATTTACTTTGGAGTGATTATTTTGCGGTACTTTGAAGAGCTTTTCATACTCATTCCAACGGTACCTCGCGCGTCCATTTTCGTTAATTCGTTACTGAGTTATGATCTCTAGAAATCATCACTACCATTTGTCCGATTTATTATGAATCAACCTAACATAAAGAATTCAAGAAATTTGAAAAAATTCAGATATAGAAATTCAGCAAATAATGACGTTTATTATTAGACTTATATTTCCACAGAACTGGCTGTGAGCAAAATATTTGACCTCGACAATGTTAGAACGCGTAGTTATACTTCTGTGGCTTTGTATTGCCTACCCACTACACTATCGGGACGACAAGTCTTCCCCAAATTTAAAAAGTTTACAAATTTTTTTTGACATGGTCCTTGTTTGCCGCACACAAACGACAAGCGTTCTCCCGCTTTTCAAAATTTCTCAAAATACATATCCTTATCCGACATTTTTTCAAACAGTGTGGTGCCGCATATTCGAGCTAGTGATTAGCATTTTGAAATAAGGGTTTTTGAATGAAAATTCTGAAGAAATACCCGGAAATCTTTCCTCAAATGAAGAAAGCCGGAAAAGTTAGAGAATAAGCGGAAAATAGCAAAATAAAAAACCATTCAGTGCTCATTGATGAAGGGAGGTGAATGAGAGGTGATATTACGTTTAAACGTACCTCACGTATCTGATCGCGAACGATCATTGGAATCGCAAGTAGATGCATTACAAGACCGAATATAACAAGCCCTATACCGAGCACAAATAACGCAATGGCCACGAGTCGCCATCGTGGAGTAGGCGACTTTTTCGCCGATCCGACCATATCTGAAATGACAGGCGACAGTTGACGATAAGCAGCGACAATCAGCGACAGCGAGCGACACAGCCAAGATCAAAAGATCGCGAGCTTTAAGATCAAAATCAAAGAATATGAAACAAAACCAACGGAAAACGAGCTAGAGGTCTCAGGAAAACACTGTTCGGTGATTACGTGACGCTGAGAGAGCGTATGCAATGTTCATGCGTAAGTTCAAGGACATCACTCAATGATAAACTTCCACACTGCTTACTTTCTACGGGGTTAACCATGAAAATTATGATGGGTTGGGTTTTCTGCCATACAGGACCACCAGAGCGATACTAAACACTCTGACGGGATATCTCGGGCTCCGAGGATGATATCGGGGCAACTTTCACGCATTATTACGGCCCTCATTCATCGCTATAGTTTTACTGGATCAGCAAGTTACGCGACATGGCGCGATATTGACTAGTGGCACCGGCGGGATTTTCCGCGTATCACTGCGTATATGTTCGAGCTGCTCGCTGTAGGAGACGGGGCCACAGGCTAACGTAATTGTCATTTGCTGTCGTATAGGACTTTTTTCATTCATTCACGATGATGTGAAACAAGCGAAACAGTAAACAATAACAAGTAAGTGAAACAATGAAAGGAGAAGCGAAGTAGTGTAAATAAATAAGTTCCATAATAGAAAGCCAATTTTGTTGAAATACATGGAGTGAATTACAAATTACAACATTACAAACTGCGCATATCCATTTCGGCACGATGCTATGCGTGGTGTCTGCAACTGTGGTGATCTGAACAAACAGCAATTGTTCACCGTAAGCCAAAATTCCCCCTTGCGGTACTTCAACCATCGTCGCCTGACGCTATGTGAATCGAAGGGGGATATTGTTGGTGCTGGACAGCAACACTCCTTTATATGACTGACTTGTCAACAACGTGCAGTAGATGTCAGACATATCTACTATGTATGATCCGGTGATCTATGCTATATATGGGGAAGCGATGTGGGTCTAAGCCTGAATCAAGGAGGTAGATTAGCATGGAATAATAGGTGAACTAATTCAAACAATTTCACCGCACCGTTCACATCTGATCCGTTTACCCAGCAGCTCCATTTTCCCTAGGCCAATTTTTAGCAAAAACACACTTCTTCTGTGACTCAATATAGGTATTTGAAGGCATGTTCCGGTGCATCATTCAGCAATGTCCCCCCGCTCCCCATATGACTCATTGCTCTATGAACTTCCTTGCCGCTCAAAAAGTTGTAGAAAAAAATCAGTGTAGCAGTAATATAGGCGCAGCAATTATTCTGACATGTGTTGCTGCGAAGCAGAAATTTCGTGCGCCAAATATCAAATGCAAATTTGGAAGCAAATATGAAAGCTATTTCCTGGAATTGTCTGACGGCTGTGCTCATACATTGCCTCTTAATCATGAATAATATTTGTTAATACTATGTGATATAGCATTGGTGATGGCAAGGAAAACAATGGAAACACTTCGAAAAAAAGCAAAAAAAACTGTATTTCTCATTCAGGGATCAAAAAGAGAGCTATGGATACTGATACAAAACAGACAAACTCATTAGACAGGTGAAAAACTCCTCTAAATTGTAAGTGCAGCCACGACCAGGTCATCTTTCTATGTCAACAGCGAAATTTTGGCTAATTTGGGCTAAGTCAAGGTCGTCGGGCAAATTCTTACATCATTTCAGTTAGCAGTCAGGTGGATTTAATGAATGAAACAAAAAAGGAAAACTACGAAAAGGGAACGCAGAAAGCCTGTCAAAGTACGAGGAAATCAACGGAACAAATCTGTCAAGGTTGTTGAGGAGCGAATACAGGTGGTCAACGTAGTGATTCGTATCGGATCGATAGTAAGGGCTATTAAGATCATTGGGGTCACAAAAATGACTGTAAGCAAAACAAGTATTTGGACCCAAAAATTATTAGATTTCTTAGGGTCAAATAAAGTCGGAGCGAGGGAGACCCAAAATTTTCACCGACTTCAAGGCTTTCTTCCCTTCCTAGGCCTAAGCTAAAGTAGATGACACCTATGTTTTGACAGTTGCTTTTTCATGTGGGAGGAGGAGATATCAATTTAGCCTAAGCCTAGGTAGGGAAAGTAGTTTCGACGTCAACGCAAAGTTGCGTCTCGCTCTCCCACCCCCCGATTTTATTTGACCCGCTATGTTGATATGGGGAGGGTTAGGAATGAATCAGATACTGTGAAGCTCTTTCCGCTACCGACTTAGGTAAAATCCACTCCCCTCATGCCGCACAACTGCCCCCACACTTTTGCTGGCCTTTTTGAGTGGGCTGACATGCAGGCGGATTTAATAGATGCATTGACCCTGAATGTCTCCCCTTATCCTCCCACTTCTGTCTACATAGCGCTCGGTTCCTTTACGGCATCTACGCATATAAAAATAGAGATTTCCAAAAATAATAGGAGAATAGAGACGAAACTGAAGTACGAAGAAAGGACGGAAAACTTGTCGCTTTATTCAGAGAAGATATTGGTGAGAAACAATGACGACATAGAAAACCATGCAATTCCCTACTGACAAGTACAAAAATTTGAAGAATTTAATGGAAAAATATGATTTAATTTCACAATAGTGTTTGACCAGCCACAAAAACTGAAATGTGTTGTTTGATAGATAAGCCCAAGCGAGTCGTGCTCGAGGCCCTGTGGCCTAATGGATAAGGCGTCGGTCTCCTAAACCGAAGATTCAAGGTTCGAGTCCTTGCTGGGTCGCAACTTTTGCATTTTGTTTGAAGACTCGAAATATGCCTCCCTGCTGTTAGAAAAGTGCCATACGATTACTAAACGAAGATTAATTGCGTAGCTCCCTATGAAAGGGGTCCGTCATTTCGTAGAAAATGACTATTGTAACTTATGTTTTGGTTGTAGATATGAACAACCAGAAGTCATGACTTATCATTCCTTGATCTCATTATTTTTCATTTATTTATTTATATATCTGCTTGAATGAGCTGAGATAATAAAGAAGGGCAGGATCAATTATCGTAGAGCTCAAATCCAAAAACAACATCCTGAAAACATATTAGGCAAACCGAGAGCAGTCAGGCTGCTTGCAGAAGAAATAACCAGCGCAGCTTAAAAGGATAAAGGATAAAGTTTCTGGCGTTAACCAATCCCTTCTATGTGATGCGCCGCACATTCCAGTGATATGCGAAATTGAAGTGGCCAGTGAACGCGATTCGGCCTTTACAATGGCTTGCTGGGGCCAACCGGTGTAGAAGACAGTGTGTCTATCCTCTCAGAGATTATCTGGTACTGATTTACCTATCCCGCCGCAGAGATGGAAGGCTTGATTTAGCCGGGCGGGCTTTGATTCAGGAACTGGTCCACGCACTGTTCACTACACCACCTCTTCCATCGATATAACTTATACGTATGTATATGGCGTTCAACGATGTTCTTAATTTTACAAATCGTTTCATCCGACAAATTCGACGCCCTTCTAATGTGTACCTGGTCATACTAAAAATCCCTTCACGATATCATAGATTTATACGGAGAGAATTAAGCTATTCAGGAAATAGACCAGCGTCGTAGAATACAATACGTGATATAAGTCCCTAAATGGGCACATAAGTCAGAATCCTTCCTCAATTACACCTTTTACGAGGCCATAATAGAAGGAATATGCTTCACGCGAGTTGTGGGTCACACGCGAATGACGGCAGATCTTATATGAACTAAAAAGCAAATAGCGCCATCTCGTTAAAAACAATTCCTCACGAGGAGGGAATTTAGAAAAATCGGAGGCGCTACGATGCTTTTGACAGGAGGAGAGAATCTGGGAAAAGTGGATTGAGGATGATGCACAAGGTGAGTAGAAAAGATGACAAAATTAGAATTGAGTTTTGAAAGGTTTTCAAATGAGCGTTACTATCGAATGTGTATGTGAAGAGTAATCCGCAACAGAGCGCTGAGCTTGTTTTGTAGAAACAAATCGATGACAGGGTGCACAACCGATGCGACTGAGCACATCTGATCTTTTCGTGATCTCTTCCTCCAATTTCTCCTTTCCTCTCGAACCAATCCAGAATGCCGTCAAACAGACGGTCTTTCTAAACTACAACTGAGAAGCACAAGGTTCAAGGTGATAGTAGCTAGCAGCCACACGATCGGATGTCAATGAGAATCTTGTTCCCGGCGGTTCCGCGCAAAAACCCGTGGCACAGTTCCCGATGTGTAAAAACTGCCATTCGACAGGAATCGAAATCTTTCGCCGCAGTTTGTCAAATCGCTCACTTACTTTCCGTGAACGGAATGATGTCTCCATAAGATAATGGAATACTCCACCCACAGTTAACCCTCTAGAAGAAGAAGAATGCATGGGTAGGCTACCATGGGACCTTCAACGTTGAAAGGAAGACCTGGTTCGAAAATGTGCTCATCAGGCATGTGAACCTGATAGCTGCACCACCCTAAATCTTTATCTTCGTTGGCTTAACACAAATTTCATGATTTTCTTGAACGAGTTATTACGCTCACTAATGAACGGAGAGGTGCTTATTGTTAGTAGCTACTAAGAGAAAAAAGTGAGAGAAACCGCTTAAAATCTAAAATTTGTACTTCCCCTGCTATCTTCGATAACCGGTATTGAACGAGTCTATTAGGGCACACTGCTAGGGAACCACAGGAAGGAGGTGAGAGATAGGTTAGAAGGGGAAGAGACAAGCGACAAGGACGCAGACCACGTGGTTGCCATCGCCGCTACTATCCATGTTCGATGGGGATGGAGGGAAGGGTTTGGGAGGGAATGGACATGGCTGGTCGTTTTATGGCTGTGTGTAACCTTAGAGCTATAATGATCAAGCGCAATAAAGGTGTAATGTTGCCCGTGACACGTTTTCAAGAAATAATGAAAACGCTATTGAGCGCGATTAGCGATCAACTAAGCAATTAGGCTTGTTATTTCTTGATGAATTGTTATTGGTCTTGTTTTATTGATCTTAATTTGCTATTGATCAATCCGAACCAAGGCCTTTCTCTCAGAAGGTTTTTGAAAGTTCACAAATATGCCTCTGAATTATTCAGGGTACGCCAGGGACTCTTCTTCATTTGGAAATTAGAAGTGCTTAATTACATCAGCAGAGGTGCCGAGCTGGTTACTTCAGATGGCCGTTGGAAACCACGTTTTTAATCAAGAGATTTGAGAGATATGGAGAGCCTATAGAGAAGATGGGGAAGGCAGACAGTAACGCACCACTGAAGTTTTTCAAAAACATAAAAATTAGAACATGGGTGCGCAATGAAGTAACCAGCTATTATGGAACCAAATGGAGTATATTCTTGAGTCATTACTATGTGAATACAAAGAAATTACTATGATTCAGAATTAAGTAGCAAAGATGTGTTGTGAGAATTTGGGCATTTTCTGATGTTCACTGATTTTGTGTTCCAACTACACATTTTTTTCTAACCGGTTCCTTATTATTACGTTTCATTCATTTTCATCTGATTAATTTAGCAAAATTAAACGCCATCAAACTGGTTATGTGATTTTTGTCGTTTATGATGATGCGAAATAGTAATAATACCTTCATCAACAGACACAACTTTGTCAACGGACCGGTTCATAGCCAGCGAAAAACTCATTGGAATTCACATTGGTTAGTAAACATGACGTAGAACGGAAAGAAGAACGATAGTAACTTTACAAAGAATTGAGTAATGATGTGATGTGACCGACATTTTTCCGCGTTCGGGGTCGATTTTCCATTTCTTTTGGCTGCATCGCCATCAACGCGCGCGCGATTCATGAGGTTTTTTGATGATGTCGAGGTCAAAGTCGAATGAAGTCATGTGACATCACCTTTTAGTTCTAATGGATAGTCTAAAAGACTGTTTCCGTAACACTTGGCTATCCAAGGAGACAACGACCATACAGGGCAAAAACACAAACCGCTAACGTCACCGACGTCGCACAAACCAAACCTCTACACAGATATAAAGGGTGCACAATAAACGCTGACACGTGGTGAAAAATCCGACTATTTATTTATTTATTTATTATTTATTTATTTATTTATTTATTTGATACACCAAGCGGTGAGCACAAAAGTAGCTCAAAAACCTTTGAGAATACAGACCTTGGCAAAATGAAAACTATGAGAAGAGATAAACAGCAAAATTGAAGTGCCTCAATAAGTATTATCAGAAATTGAAAATGGAAATTGAAAAACAGCTTCTTCAGTGTCCTGCCCTCAGATCCTACCGAGTAATCGCTAATAATTCTGGCTACAGAGCAATTTTACCTACAGTAGACCGGAGTCCTCTGACGAGATCCTTGTTCCTCATTCGGACGCTTTTAAAAGGTAAGATTAATTGGGGCTTGCAACCAACTCTACCCATGACTAATGAAATAGTCCGAGACCCCAGGCGAACAACGAGGGACGGACCTCAGGTGAGTGGCTGGTCAACTTAGGGTTTCTCACGCGACTAAAGGGCTACGATTTCGGGACCTTCAGGCTGCAGGGAAGCTGGTCAAGGGAACATGGTATTTCTGGCAGGACTATAAAAAAAGAAACGAAAATTAGATGATAAATATTATTAGGTTGATTCATAATAAATCGGACCAATTGACAAATTTTAATCATTGTCGTACAACTTGTTGACGACAACTGGGATTCACTTGAAATATGCTCCATCTTTATCGATGACCCTCTGCCACGGGTTAGGCAGATCATGGATGCCCTTGCTCCAGAAGGCCGGGGCTGGAGCTCGAAGAAGTGCCGTCTTGACGTCGTCGCGAGTTTTGAAGTCTTGGCCGTCCAGGTGGCGTTGGCTGTGGGAGAAAAGGTGGAAATCTGAAGGGGCCAGGTCTGGGGAGTACGGTGGGTGTGGAAGCACTGTCCAACTGTACGACAGCAGCTCGGCCTTGGTCGATCTTGCAATGTGCGGTCTCGCGTTGTCGTGCTGGAAGTAGACATGTGACCGTCGCCGTAGCGAACTTAGGACATTTGCCTTCAATTCTCGTAATTGACGAACGTAGACGTCGGCGGATACTGTTGTACCCTCATCGAGTAGCTCCCAGTACTCTACGCCGTGCACGCTCCACCAACCGCGGTTTTCGTCTTCGATGGAATAGTCGCGTGACGCAAACTTTGAATGCCACAACTACACTGTACTTCTGGCGAGGGCATGCTCCTTGTGAACTTCTTCAGATGTCTGCCGATATCCGCGGGTTCCTGGCCAGGCGATATAAATAGTATGACGTTGCGGATGTGGTCTCTGGACGGCTTGAAATCGTGCGGCATTGTGGCGGAATGAATTTACTTTGGAGTGATTATTTTGCGGTACTTTGGAGAGCTTTTCATATTCATACCAACGGTACCTCGCGCGTCCATTTTCGTTAACTCGTTGCTGAGTTTTGATCTCTAGAAATCATCACTACCATTTGTCCGATTTATTATGAATCAACCTAATATATTCACAACGATTCTGAACAGTACTGTATGTTATCATCATTTTTCGATTCGACCTACTTGATTCCGGATGAAGTACAAGATGAGTGACAGAACGCGTAGTCCACGTCTAGGGGCAGCCTTGAAGGACTCAAACCTCGATGAGGTGTTACACATACACCCTCCGAATATCCCCAAATGGCGCAGTCCAGAGGGTTGAGATTGACCGAAGATGTCCTCGTTTGAGAAGACCATCCACAGATGCTCGCTGGTTCACATCCTGTCATCGGCACTTCTACCCAAAGCGCATTCATCCGAAATAGAGCAGGTCCCATCGAAAAGTGACGATAATAGAATGATCAGAATCGTTATGAATGTTTATCACCTGATTTTCATCTATTTTGTTGCACTCTGGCCAAAGATATTCGGTTTTTTGCCCGTAGTTTGTTTAAAGACAACGGAAGGGGGTAATTTTGGCTTACGGTAGAACAGACATAGTGTGGACGAGTTTAAGTGGCCGTCATGCACAAACTCGCCAATTTGACACCTTGGCATGGTGCCGCAAGGCGATGTTTCTATTATAAATTTGATTTTTCCTTTTACTTTTTACTTTTATATTGTTTCTAGATGTACCTGCATGAATGCTAATGTAGTTGGGAATGGCCACTCCACTGCGCTGGGTTCAGGTGCTACAACTTACGTTGGCCCGCGGCCCGTCTCCTACAACGGACAATTCGGAAAGTCGGTGTGTTGGATGCGAATGGGATGCGAATACACACCGCAGCGTCACGCTTTTGAGTCCGGGTTTTTCGCCTATTATCGTATCTAATCTTGAGTGTTCATTACAAAATGCTCTTTTCTTTGCATCTTCCTCTTGTTTCGGACCCCTTCTGGTTCCTTTAATGCACAGCCTGTAGTATGCACACATGTACTCATACAGGGGCAACATGCTGAATGTTGATTAGTAACATGCCTTTCCATGAATGCTGAAGATGAATATCGCTTATACAGAGTCATACGTGTCCATATGATGTTTACGATACACCATAGACAAGTTCATCATGTAAAGACATGCTATTGTTCAATAGTCTACGAGTTGCCCCCCCCCCCCATCCCTCTCATGCCCCCTATCCCTTTCCCCCAGGAATCAAAGGAACGACCCAACAAAGAGGCATGACCTCACTTTTTATCCATGATGAGTCAACAGTGACATCACCAAGACGTCAAGCTGTTCGACCTCGTTGAGGACGCTTACAGCTCACCCAAGCTCCAGTACAGGTGGTTACCGTAATAAATGGAGAATACGGTACAAACCACATACGGTACGGTAACTCTGTTTGTTACTAGCATATCCAGCGGTGCATTCAGTATCGTATGAAACCGTGAGACCGTGGGTGAGATATGCATTACATGGATGCTATCTTCAGATGATAACCATAAAAAAGAGCTAATTCACAAGGATTTTATGGGAACTGGAAAGGAGGGACAAATTGTTGACGAGTGTTGGACAGTAACATGCCCTTACATGACTATATGTCATCAATGTCCCATAGATATCGTAAGCAAACACGTGTGATCCTGTAGAACTCTACAAAGCAGCACCTATTATACATGAGGAGATAATTGTTATTTATAAGTATTTATAATTATGCTCTTTTTTCGATAAACGAGAAAGAGAGTGTGGGTTGCGTTCAGGTGTGGAAGAGTCGTCCAAATTTTTGTTTCAGATGAGGTTTGAAATTTTGTTTTTGTAACCAATATATTCTTGATTCCGCTTACTAAGGGTCGCATGCAAGGTTTCACGCAAAAAACGGGATCCGCCCAACATGGAACTCCTCAAAGAGGCGCTCGACGAGGCGGAACGTCCGAGGGGGTGTGGCCACGTGGTCACGGGAGCAGGGTGAGGGTGATGTTTGGAAATCTTCGAGGAGTACTAGGTTATAATTTCCAAAAGTTCTCCAAAATACGTCACCCTCACTTCCAAACACAAAATACTGCCTCATGGGGATTCCTGACTCGTGCGATCCTGCGCAAAATCGAACCGAACAATGGACGCAAGAACGGACTATTTGAACTGTCCGCCTATGGCTGCTCAAGTGTTACCCGCCGTGAATTTGAACGAGTTGCTCTTTTTCCAGCTTTTCAATCCCTGCTTTGGAACAAGGAAAATCATTGGGTTTTTTGTTTCTGTCTACTTACAATATCTAGTCGAGTAATTTCAAGAGAAATTAATAATATGAACTCTCCGTGAACGACTACCTCATGGTTGAATGAAGCTCTGAAATGTGCAGCCCCACAAGGAAATAAATGTATTCACCATGGAGCTGCTTCCACTCGGGATTCGGCAAAAACCCACGGCAAGGATTCGGTTTACATAGGCTCCCGATTAAATCATGTAGAGAATTGATAGTGTTCAACATTCATGTAAAGAAGTGTTATTGCTTTTCAGCCAACAATATCCCTCCTCCTCCCCCTCCCCCGCACCCCCTTATCCCACACAGCACCTGAATCTGTTCATCGTATCTAACAAGGAAGAAGCACAGTGGTCAGAAGGGAGTCGTACCCCTCCAACATTGCTAAAACAGATCGTAATGCCTAGAAAGATCAGGTATTTTATCAATTCGACATCTAACGTTAAGTCTGGAGCAAAAAAAAGAAAGGCTTGAAAGAAAATGAATAGTGTCACAAAAAACTGCAAATACAGTCCCCTCTCAAAATTGAAATTTTTTGCGGATCATTTTCTCAATCTAGCATATCGCTTTCAAATACGTACTAATTGTATTAACTAACTGATACTTGTTTGACTTGAATATATAAGAAAAAATCGAGCCACGAAAAGTTAGACAAGTTGGCGAAAAGCAGGAGAGAAAACGTAAGGAGTAGTGAGAGCATTCAAAACGGTACAGTCTTGGCGATCTATAGTAGTTCATAACCGGAAGAAGTTTTTTTTTCTTTTTTGCAAATTGCCTCCATATCACCTCCAGGGTCGTGTACCAAGAGCCATACTAATGTTCCAAAAAGGGAGAGGTGGAGGGGGGGGGGGCACGTTATTGAACATTGAATAGTATCATTAGTTTTACTGGATCGTACATGTATGTAGCTATTAAGACATCTACGGTATGTCACTTGCACGCCAATCATGGCAAGGCATGTTACTGTCCAAAACGGGATAAGGTCCCTCCTATTATTACATCACGAATTGACTCGAATAGAGTGTATCAAAACTTTGCATGAAATAATGTGTAAGGCCGCGTTCATACTTCGCACCGGTAGCGCGTGGCTGCGTTCACAGGCACCGAGGCAGAGTGGCACGAGTGAGAGTGAGAGTGCACAGGCGGAGAAGCAGAGACACGCAAACACGCCCTGCCTTCGGCACCGCAAAGTATGAACGCGCTGCTTCTCTCGTCTGCTATGCTGTCCAAAAGCGCCATGCGAAAACCCTACCATCTTTTTTGAAGAGATCGGTTTCGGAAAGACATGTTGTACTCAACAATCGGAAACACGCAATGGTAGCTTTTGACCGCGGTACCTTCTCAATGAATCAAAAAAAAATTGTGGCTCAAAATATGTGCAGCACCATGTGTTGCTCGTGGAACGGTATGTGTCAAAATGGAAATCATCAGGGATTGTTCCGGCAGACCAGACAGCAGAGGTCTGATTTGTCTGCGTGTACTCAACATCTGGGAGAAAAGGTGGAGTTAGAGATCGCTGAGAGAAAAAGTATCGAATGTATCGAAAGAATACCTCTGCAGAATGAGGGTTCCAAATTGTAACGTGTAAACGTAAGTAGAGCGCAGGACGTGATTGCTTTGTGAAAAAGCGCTCGTACCATCAGTCTCACCACCGGCGCCCCGCCTCTTGCCCTTCCCCTCGTCACAACAGGTTCTCGATTGTGTGATTCTGTGGAACATTGGTGAAGTGAATGCAACCATCGCATGCGAAGTCCAAATCCTTCATTCCTAATCGACACAGATGTTTCGCATAATCAAATGCATAGACAAGGAGGTATAATGAAAACTACGACAAGTTGATATGGAGCTTCTTAAAGACAATCTTCTTAGCTAGGTCTTGGGTGACGTTAAATCACCAGTAATACTGATGAAGTATAAAGGCTAAAGCTTCCAGCGTCAATGAATTCACAGAGGGTGCGTCAAACACTTTATTTCCATTCAGAATCGTGGTGGTGGGTGAATGCGATTTGGCCTATACATACGTATATGAAGTAGCCTTTGGGACTACTGAACAACTCGGTTGCCCTTCTAGTTACGCTTTTCTAGGCATCATGAAAACGCGATTTCTTAATATGGCCTTCGAGACCTTTTTCAGCGAGAAACGCCTGAGCTTAAGCTGGGTCAATTTTCGTGTAGGTGACCCTCGAAGAGATCGCATTTTAGGATCTGGTGCTCATTTGTACATTACACTATGGGGATAACACATAAAAAGGTTTTTGAAATTGGAAACAAGATTAAACTTCAATTTCAACTTTGAGACTCGTAACATTCGCTCCTCTGGTTGCTTATAGGATGCATACGTTCGCAAACGTCAGTAACATCGATTAATAAGTTAAATAATAGTTTATTTTGTTGCTGTGAAAGACCCCTAAACAGTTGTTATCAGGTGCTAATACATTTTGTTAGGTTGGTGCATAAGTCCTGCGAAACTTTTCAAATTCCTTCCTTCAGTGTCGCTTCCGCGCCTATCGTAGATCACCCACCTGGATGATGTAGGACATTCCCGTTTCAACGAGTGCAGAAATATCTGAGGAGGCTCCGCTTGATCTGTTGTGAGCAAAAATAGCTCCAGTTGGAAACTCGCGCTTCGCTCAGCCAGTTATAACGAGTACCTTCCTAAGCCCTCCGCAAGGGAGGCGGTTGCCGATGTCTATGATGCGTCCGGGGAAGACGTCATCCATCATGCCACAGTAATTCGTCGATTCTACAGTTTGGATTCTGGAAATTCGAGTCTTCGTGATCGACACGTACAAGACGTCGGTCGACCACTCAACATAGTGAAATCCTTGAAGGTCTCGGAGCGAATCCAAAGGCGACTGCACGAGAAATAGTTACTACTTGGGGGTATACCACACTACATTATCAGCCGACGCCTCAGTGATCCCAGCTTCAAGAGACTCTTTGCGGTATGGGTACCTCACCAAATCAGAGAGTCGTACAAGGTCAACGGCGTCGGTGTATGTCAGCCTTTTCCATACCTCCTCATCTGGCCACACTTCTCTGAGAGATTATCACCGGAGGTGAAAGCTGCGTCCTCCATATCAACCAAGCAAGGATACTTCAGTGGCTGCCTGCCGAAGAGCTGCTACCACCTGAGGTCAAACCAGAGTTCATGAAAGAAAGGTGTTGCTCTGCTGTTGGTAGAGTCCTCAGGTATGCAGTACTTTCAGCTGCTACCCAGTGGTAATGCAGTGACGACAAGTGTCTACATTAACCATCTGCGAAAGTTAGTCAACATTCTCGTCCAGCGTTATTCAATGAGAACGCGTTTTGTTTTGCAGCATGACTATGCAAGACCACAAGCTGCAAAGATAGCACAAGATATGATTGAGGAGATGGGCTGGGAAGTTCTGCCCCGTCCTGCGTACAATCTCGATCTCGATTTACTTCCTGCTTTCTACCACTTATCTAGAGCTCTCAAACATTATCGAAGGAGAAAAAGTCTGACGAACTAGCAGAAGTGGATTCATGTGTGCGAGCGTTTTTCGATTGGCAACCCCCGGAGCTCTGGGCGAAGGGCCTTCCAGGGGTTACCAAGGCATTGGGGACGCGCCATGGAAAACAATAGCAATCATATTGTAGATTAATATTTGTCATCTATGAAGCAATAACTTTTTGAAAAAAGTTACGTATCACAAGACTCATGTACCAATCTAATATAAGGATCTGTAGCTGCTTCACTTAAGAAGGAAGCGATGGCACGCAATGTATTTCACTGTTTTCTGCTATCCGTTATGTTTTTTGCAATTTATTTGTGTGATGTTTTTGTTGCGGTAGTGAAGAAAACATTACAAAAATGGCGCGAACATCTCATTGTCAGTACAACCTAACTTTATTATGTTGCACTGTATGAGTAAAATTTCACTGCAACTGCACAATCACCCCCATCGATAACGTTTCTTGCAGACTTATCGAATTAACAGACATGTAGAAGACGAGAGGTTATAGGAGGTCGAAGTGCACTTTGAGAGTTCTGCAGTGCATTGTTGTTCTGAAATCATGAGTAGTTTGCTGAGCAAAACTGACGAGTTGAGGACACAAAGGAAGGCATCCAAAAAAGTTGTTCTTCTCCCGAAAGCGCTCGGTTCGACTGGAATAATTTCGCAAATTTGTAGTTAGGAGCATTTAAATGGTTTGGAAATCGATAGTGAATATCTCCCCTTACCAGATCTACTTGTTCGAAAATCAAAAATCTAAACTGTGTATTGAAAGCTGTTAAAGAAGTTTAAAGTATTCGAGTGAAGTAGCAGACAAAAGAATAAGTCCGCACAAGTGCATAGGTTGCCCAGCTAGCTCTACCGTCACTTTTCACGGCTGACCTATCAATCCCATTCCGGAATTAGGACTCGACGGAAGAAAACAAAAACGATAAGCTCAACAAAAAACTAAATGCACAGCTACTTTGACACGACAGCGAAGTTAGGAAAAGTTCAAGAATGGCCTGGATCTCTCAAGACCTCGCAGCCAGCGCCTTCACTTTGCGAACTTGTGAATCCGGTTAGACAATTCAGATCACGTATACGGGCAATTATTTTTTTCCCGGACAGAAGACACGGTTAGGGGTAACTTTGCTAGATTGAGGGGAACAACTGTGAGTTGTGAGAGTCTGAGAAAGAATGTAAGAAAATAGTCAAAACCCTGAAAATAGGATCCCGAAAACCTTTTTCTTTTCGCCCCCTCTGCACCATTTGCCGATGGGGGCAAATGCAGACAGGTGAGGAGCGAAGTCAGCCAGCAGTGAAGTTGCCCCGCCACCGCAGGAACTCGGAATATTGAAGTGTTTCAGATCGAAAAAATGCGCGGGAGATCGCGGTAAAACCCCCAAAGCGGTCTTTTTCGAATGGGAGATTCCTCATAGATCGTTTCTTCAGGACTGAAATGTTGATTGACAGAAGAAAGGTCTTCAGAAATCCGATTTTCTCATAACCCCTGCCGAACCTTTTACTGATTAATGATACTGGGTTTTTTTGCAAAAGAAATTTCGGAAATGTTTTTGTAAATAAAATTAAATACTACCTCAAGTGAACATGCGTGCACAAGCACTAAGCAAATATCTCCGAACTGTTCAACACCCAGGAAGTGCGCCATGCACTAAGCTTTAGCGGGTGTGTGCAGATATGACAGCGAATCGCGTGGCCACCCGAGGCGAGCGGCGCGGCGGGTGCGAGTGTCAGTGGCAGGGTATGGCAGACTCCAAGCGAGGCAGTGTGGTATGGGTGGAAGCGCAGATGTGACACAGCCACGCTCTCCCGCGCTCCCAAGAGCAATCGATTCGCAAGTCGTACTAATGGCGCCGCGAGTGAAACGCGGCGAAGCGATTCGCTGCCATATCTGTACACACACGGCTTTAGCATACAGCCGTTAGGTTGCGTTCGTACTTCTCGCCGACAGGTCGGTCGTGGCCGCAGGCAGAGAAGCAGAGTGGCAAGTGAAGGTGCAGAGACGACGCAGGCAACGAGACAAGATAGCACAGGTGGAGACGCAGAGACAGCAGCCGGTTGCCAGCACCGCAAAGTATGAACGTTGCCATAAGTCTTTGAATCCAAATGTGTTCGCAACAATAATGAAGTGTCTGTTAACGTTGGAATGCAGTAGAGACTGTATGCGCTCCGTGCAATTTCAAAGAAACAACAGCTGCAGTGTTGCAAACTTAAAGAAGGCGAAAAGGCTACGGTGTATCTGCAACGACAAAGGTCAAATGGTACCACCAGCGGCTTTGGCTCTGAAACTTTCAATCCTGGTTCGTAGTCATTAATGGCATTTAAATTACTTTGTATAAATCATACCGAACCAATATTTGTCGAGCATAAGGAAAGATTTCTCTTGAAACGACGCCCGAAACGCTAGAGCGGAGGAGGCGCTTGTTTGGATACTTTGCAAATCAAGAGCTTCGAGCCATCTTCAGGCCTCTGAAGAAGACGAGAAGGTCGAGACGTTAGGCCAATAAAGGTTCCACATCTAACCTCGTGTTGGCATACAAAAGAAAAACAATCGACAACTATGCCGAGGTTTCAACAAGGGAGAACATGGGAGCTATTAAAATTCAGAGCTATTCTTCTTTTCAACTTCCGCGAACATTTGCACAAATGTGAGATTCGTGTGAGAAATGTTTTGTTCGCCCAGTCTTCTCACTTTGAGTGCATTCCTATTTCGCCCGTTTTCCAAATTGAACGACTTCGCAATAAAAATGATCCGATTCATGCTTTCTTGTCATTCAGCAACAGGTGACCTTCCTCGACGACATGTAGAAATCGTAGCCACAAAACTCAATGGAATGGCCTAGAACTATTCCCTCCTTCGTTCTTTGACGACCGTTCTTCCGTAAAGGGACTTACGGTCATTGAATTACATAATCAGATGAGCAGTGTCAAGGCAAGCATGGATAAGGGCATCGAGGTGTTTACCCCTACATCAGGATTTTGCATGGCGCCGAGCGGTGAGCGACGTTCGCGCGGAATCCAGACATAGGGGTACACACCCCGATGCCCTTATCCGTGCTGGCCGGGAATCGCGTGTAATTGCATAGAAAGGGCGACAACCGTGCCGCTGTTCTGATATTGTTTTCAAATAATTTTCATCCAAATATAGAGAATTTGGTTGCGTTTGATTTTTTTCCAGTTCGCCCTTGGTTAATGATAGCGTTTTGCATGCATTTATTCCATTTCCTGTGCTATCTATCATCCTACTTGTATGTCAAGACGAGGGTATTAGAAAAGTAAATAAACTTTTGCCTCAGCCTAGACAAAAGGAGCTCTGAGGTGAGCGAGACCATCTACTTGCGCAAGAACGGACTTTCGCATTACGGGTGAGTCACTCTGCCAAGCTCCTTCCCTCTGGGTGTGTGGCAATTGCTCGTATTTTCGCTTCGCTGCGTCGCACTCGCGGCTAAAGGCGCAATGGGCTGGTACCGTGAAAGATCTTCAAAGATTACAGGTGAGAAGCTTCGGAAGTTCGCCTATGTTGTTGTTGTTGCTTTTTCAACGGATAAAGCTGAAACCCATTTATTCTGCATGCATCTAATACTTTACTATACATGATAGGTTTTTGAGTACAGTTTTCGCAGACATCGACCCGCACTCGTCGCGGGCGATTGCGCGAGAATTCGACCGATCGCCACACACCCCCTGCCCTCTAAACTGAGCTGTGCAAACGCCCAAAGCGCACTGCTTCTGAATTCGAAAAAATGCAAAATATGTTACTGACGCCATAATACTACCTATGAAAGAAAAAGTCCGGGTGAGCAAAAATGATGCATATATGGAAGACGCAGAGCATGGAAAATGGAATGAATGCATGCAAAACGTAGTTATTAGCCATGGGTAGACTGGAAACATTCAAAATGATTTAAATGTAACCGAATGCTGCCTATTAAGATGAAGGTACTTCGAAAGCAAGCTCAGTATAAAGATAGAATAAATAAACACAGGCGTAGATACGGTCGCCACTTTCTTACGCATTGCACGCGATTCCCATCAAGAACAGCCAACTCGCGCGCAAATGTCGCGCGGAGAATGTCGCAACGCGAAATTCTGACATAAGGGCACACACCCACGGCATCGTTCAAGACCCGTTCAAAAACGTGTCATCTTGACAGTACCAAATGCTGCAGCTTGCTGGAAAAGGGCAGGGAGACGGATAGTGGCGGCAAGCGACGTCCCTATCACAGGCAGAAGTGGTTGAACTCTGTTCAAACTACTAAAGAGTTGACTATGTCTTCCGAGTTAGCTGGTTTGCATCCATACTATAAAGATAGATTGTTTCAATGAGTTACAGTTGCCTTCAGAACACAAAAAATCGAGCGAAATATACAAAATTTAACTACAGTTATAGTTAGAACTAATGATTCGTCCATTCTCATCGGCTAGATGAGGTTGAAGCCGTTGAATGGCGCCTCCCCATAACTTACCTAATCAGTGCTATCGCAATGAGGGAGGGGGAGGGGGGGTATCTTTTGAAAAGTTGCACATCTAAGCATCTTGGATATTTATCTCTGAGGGGCCATTCTGTACGCTCAGACGTATATTTTGGCCTAAGTGTTGGTGGAGGAGAGAAGGGGTTCGTTTCCCCTTATCTCTAACTGCGATGGAACCTCTTTTATTGTCCTAGATAGCTTAAGATGATGGTCAGCGTCTTTACAAAAAAATCATAACAATGAGTGTATTCATTAACAAAATCAATCGTCAACAAATTTAGATGCATTGCGATAACCATCAGCCCATAGTTTACAACGGCAAAACAAATAGCAATGATCAAAACATTTAGACATCAAATGAAAAGACGAATTCAACAGGTGTCTATTCAAATTTGTAGCATCTCAACTGATAATATGCATAAGATGTAAAACCCGTAAAAACACCTCTTGTTTCTCATTCCTTCGTAGAGTCTCGATATAACATTATTATTGTTTTCAAAGAGTTTTATTAAATTTACTTGGCTTTTGATCCTCTTTGTTTTTTAACTTTCAGACTTCTGACGAGAAAAAAAAGTAAAAAAAACACGTCGATGTTGTGAACTGGTTAGAGCTGTGTTTTTCAAACTAACGAGCAAAACTAGGAATTGAAAGAATCATGACGTAAGTATGAATTTCTTATAAATACAAATAAATATAAGCAACGATTTTTTTTTCAAAAGCTAGGGCTCAGTTTGTAATGTAGTCGACACTCTTGAAAAATAAAAAAAATTGAAAAAAAATACTGCGAAAATTCTCCATAACTATACATACAGCCTAGCATTTTTAGGATGGGATACAGGATACGTGCAACACTTGATGAAGAGCACTATTATAAAAAACGCGCAAATTGGAACGTTACACTCATTCGGCAGACCGGTTGATGATCAGCTCACATTTTCTTCATTTAGAAACAAGACTGGTATCAATAAGTTTTGTGTAGCATTACGTTCCTGTCAATAGTTACCGTAATTCTCCGGAGACAACACATAAACATGTGGAGCTCGAAGCTTTAGAAATTCTGTTCAAACTTTGAAGTGAGGAGCGAAACCAGTGCCGAAGGCTAAATTATTTACTGCTGTAAACATAATTGTGTTGCTAAAATAGACGCAAGTACGTCGATGGTTCATACTCCTCCAACGAGCAGCCAATTCTCAGGCTGTTCAAAGACAATGATAGTAGTAACGTAGTTCAGAAGGACGTCTAGACTGAACTGCTAAATGAGTGCTGGAGGTCCAGAGAAACTACGCGAGGTGAAACTCCCATTGCAAGAAACGATTCTGAACTCTGTGATGGTGTCTTTTTTCTAACTACTGACACCGATTTTCACGGGCTCCGCCCCTTTTGAGCGTGGCCCGCCCATTTTCGGCGCGACATTACAATTAATTTTACGCCTGAACTGTTGCAATCCTGGTGCTGGCGATGTGTCGCTTGTAATGTTGCCATACACTAAAGGTCAAAGTATGCATGTTGTAGAATTTCCAAATACTTCTTGAAAAACCTACGAACTACAGAATTAGCATTTCTGCCGAGAGGGACTTTCATGAAACCAACTTCGAAAGCATCATTGAGGGCAGAGGGAAAAATGGTTATTGGAAGTAAATGTTCTCTGTGAATAATGAGACCAGCGGCGACACTCGCCGCTCCTTGAGGCTGTTATCGCAAAGTGGTTTGGATGCGTTTCAGTCATGTTGCTTCCAAAAGCCCGTTATGGCAATGCTCAAGGCTGACTGGCATAGCTGCCCTCGCCGTCTGCATCACCTCTACAGTGATGCAGAAGGCTTCAAAGCACGTCTATGTCTTGAAAAGGGTCGCATTTCTCGAGTCTTAGTTTTTCACCGTTTTACACCCCTTCTTTCTCACTGTTACACGACTTAGCACCTTTACTTTCATACTCTACAACTGACCAATCATATCCAACGGTTATTCGAAGATTTTCATAGAGTAATACCATTTAGAGGGAGGGAACGTAAGGTTGCCCTCAGACTTTGCGGTTTTGCGATATGAGATGCGATTTTGCGATTGGATTTTGCGGAGGGGCGGCTCCATACGCGAAGTCACGGCTATGCAAGAGCTCAAGGTCGCAGTATCGCGTGCTGAAGTGCGTATCGCCGTATAATCGCGAAGACCGACGACAGCCTGACTCGTAAACGAGTGAGCTGAGCAGCTCACTCGGATCCAAGAGAGGAGGGAGAGGTTCTGTAGCCACTCAGGATTCTTTTGAAGGGGTCACTCTCAAAGGTCAACTACCGATATAAGGTCTGTCACTTAAATTTCACTCTCCTTTGTATTTCCCTTTCTAGTATACTCTCAGTGCCCGTTTTTCACTAGCAATGACACCTCTTAAGGATCGTGTGTATGAGTAATGAAACGACAAACCGGTCGAATTAATCAGCGGGTGAACTCCATGTGAACTACGACCATTGTGGCTTCATTGAGTAAGAATTGTTATTCACAGAAACAGTCGCACCGTGCCTGCATGAGCGATCACACCAGCAACAACTGAACAAGAACTTACTGAGGAAACGCCGAATTCTTATATGAAGAAAGCGGCTTCCGTGTTCAACGAAGAGGACAAGAGGGGTGGGGGGTGTGGGGGAAGGGGGAGTTCAAAAGAGTGCCCGTAAGAGATTTGTGACTCATCTATCCAATGAGTAATGTGGATCATGAAAAGTCGATATACGTACCGTCATTTCAGAATCCCTTCAATCTTTTTCCCCTCAGCAATGGTTTTTTCACATTTTTCGTTCCGCGAAGATGACGAGACTTTTGTCCCGTGATGAGGAGACAATGAAGCTGGATGGGAATGGAGGATGATTCATTTGCTTACGCGGATGGAAAGACTCCAGGAAGAAAGCAATAACTGGTAAATGACGTGACCATTCATGAAATACGCGGCACTAAGAGGAACTCAATGGAGCGTTCGCTGGAATTTCACTCTTGTCTCCCCGAGCTGCTGTGTTCCCTGTCGATCTGTTAGAATGTAAAGTGTTTCATGTGGAACACTCAAAATTCAGCAGTGTACATCCCCTTGGGGTTACTACAGTTTCCGTGCACGTGGGCTGGCAGCGAGGGCTCTCAGGTGGAAGCGGCGGCGGCTAGTGATCGCTGACGAAAGAAAAAAGCCATCATTGGGAGCGAAAAGGAAGGAAGCATCAGAACAAAGAGTTCATTTTCTTTTCCTCTTCAGGACCATAGGCAATACGAAAAGGAGGTAGGATCAAGGTATTTTCATGCACGAGCCCTATAAGTGAAATTCAACTTCGAACTTTCAAACAATTCAACTTCAAACTTTTGCTTCGAGGCACCGAAGAATAGACAAATGTTAGAAAATTAAAAAACATGCATATATCGCTTTAAAAGAACTGCTCAGTAAGACTCAATCGCTCCACTTTACGCCCCAAGATATTCAGAATTTAAAATAAAAACTCAGAACAGAAACTTTCTGCACCTTTTTGATTTTTCGACATGTTTTTATTCATTTTTCAGAGTAAAAAAAATTGTCTTCATAAAAATGAAATAACACAGAGTCAACGTGGAACTCGTGAAAGGTGATACCACGATGAAAAGCCGCAGGCGGGATGGCTGACTAATACAGCGCCGACGGCTGTCATAAAATGTGAGTAGGAAAACGTCGTCGTACAACAACCACGTTGATCACATAAGTGATCAATGGACAACCTCATAATGTTTTTTCCCCAAACCACACCCACTTAAAGATCCCGCCCCTCTCGAGAGGACGAAAGCAAGGAGTCCATTATAGCACCGAAATTCTAATAAAAGAATGGGGCAAAGGAGACGAAAAGGTGCCGTCGCAGTGGAAGGGGCACCCCACAGTGGACGTTATTCTTACACAAGCATGGAAGGGGAAAGGAGCTTAGGCAAAAAAAAAATACTTTTGGAAGTGCAGACGGACCCTTCAGAGATCGTCTGGAGATGCTAAGATGCGCATTTTATAAAATCCCCAATTTTTGCTATATGTAGAACCATAAAAGTAGAGCTCGGTTGGTGACGGACTCTGTTGATTCGGGCTGGTAGCATTTTACAGTAATGCATATACGGTGGCATGTCAGAATAACCAGTACCAGACAATAAAAGTAGGAAAGCGGTACGACGAGATGATTGTGAGGCGAAAAATTGGTTTTCACACAAGCTCAGCAAGGGATGGAGCTCTGAGGTAGATGGAATGCTGCTCCACTCAATGCTGCTTCTCCTTATGCATGAGAAGTAAAGAGCTATACCTACCGGGTCAATTGAAGTTGGGGAGGGGGGTGGGGGGTAGACCCAACTTTTCACCGTCGTCGAAGCTCCTCCCCTCCCTAGGCTTGAGCTGAAATTCCTATCCCCTCCTCCTACGAGAAAAAGCATGTGCAGAAGCATTTCTCTCATCCAATTTAGCCGAAGTCTAGGGAAGGAAAGGAGCTTCGATGTGGGTAAAAATTTTGCGTCTCTCCCCACCCCCTCCACTTAAAGGAATCGTCCACGGAAAATGAGTTTTTGTGTTACCCACATATTTATGTTGTATTTGCTTAATGTTGGCCTCATGCGAAATTTCACGCGAAAAAATGTGAATCTGGCTGAGATACAGCACCACAAAGTGCGGTCCAGGTGGGCGGGGCCTCCGTTAAAAGCCTCGTGCCGTCGTCCGCCGTGGTCGGAGACGCGTTGTAGGAACAGAAGGTTACGTAAACAGTCCCTCTCTCCGTTCCCAACGGCGGCGGACGACGGGACGAGGCTTTTACACGTAAGCCCCGCCCACCTGGACCGCACTTTGTGGTGCTGTATCTCAGCCAGATTCACATTTTTTCACGTGAAATTTTGCATGAGGCCAACATTAGGCAAATACAACATAAATACATGGGTAACACAAAAACTCATTTTCCGTGGACGATTCCTTTAAGTTGACCCTATCTGCCCACTGCATCATGCAGCATATGACGTGAGGAAAGTGCTATGACGGAAAATCGAAATGATCATGGCAAGATGCAACAAAGTCGAGAAATGAAACCTCAGACGAGCACAGGATCGATGGGTGAGCTAATAAATACCCGGCAGAAGAATGATCGACGTAGTTCAAGAATCGCAGGGTTTTCAGGCCTCTGCAACCCTTTTTCTAGCCACAGGCTACTGCCGTGAAACCTGTCCGCTGTTTGGCGTTCGAGCAGAACATTCATACATTTAATTTTGCTGCAACTGATTGCGAATGTATGCCACTTAGGCAGGCAGTTTGGGTTGCGCTACGCGATGTGTGCTAGCTGTATCTCTTACAAGGGAAGGAATTTTACTTCCCTTGGAACTTTGAAATGAGAACCGGGGAGATCGATAGAGCTTTGAACGCTGGTTATAACTGTCAAAACCAAAATTGCCAAATGGCATCCTGAAGCGAGTTACGAGGGGTCAATGTTTGCCTGTGACACCTCATTGGAGAGGCACTTTGCCATCAGACGGTTTGTCGAAATGGCCATTTGCAATGAGACACCTACCACTGTACGCGCTTTCAAATGCTAATCTCAAATCTGTATTCAGAATCTGTAAAACAATCACTTGAATGAAGTTATGAAGGTTTTTCTGAAAAAAAGAGTAATACCATTTTATGGTATGTTCGGGAGCCCATAACGCGCGAGCCATACGTTTTCACGCAAAACCAGTGTGATTTTCGTGTTCAGAGGATCAAATTACCTTACTTACTTAGATACTTAGATGGCCCGTCTTCACTGGTTGTGCGGGCCCCAACACGATTTCCATTCGTTTCGTTCTTTCGCGATCGCCATCCAGCTCGTTCGTTGACTTCGTTAGTGGCGACCACGAGAATGAGCCGCTCTGGAATTTCTCATTAGTTTAACGTGTTCAACGAACACATCTCCCCATCTTTTGGGAGATCTTCTGCGGGGACGTGGACAATCCCAGGGGATCCACTCCACTGTTCTTCTTGTCCACCTATCGTCTTCTCTCCGCATTATATGACCGGCCCATCGATGTTTGGCCTTCGATGCGTATTCCGCAGGGTCTCGTAGACGAGACATCTGCCTCAAATCGGGGCTGCGAAGCCCGGCACGATATTGAGATAGCCGGGTGTACTTCAGAAGACATCTCTCGAGTGCTCCGTGAGTCACCTGCAAGGACTTCGCCGTGGCTGACGTATCAGGCCACGTCTCGGCAGCGTAACACAGAGCAGGAAGGACTGTTGAGTCGAATAGACGGGCGCGTAGGTCAGGATCCTTTAGCTGGTCGGTGGCCTCTCTAATAGACCCGAAGGCTGACCATGCAGCTCTCCTTCTTCTGTCGAGCTCTTCCTTCATGTCGTTGTCCATGTTCATGGAACGCCCAAGACAGACGTACGACTTCGTTTCGGCGATGGGAGAGCCGTCAAATCTAACATTTCCTCCATCGCACCAGGCGTTCTTCATGAACTGTGTCTTCATCCGATTGATCCGCAGTCCGATCTTACTTCCGGCTTCGTTTAGCTCTCGGAGCATCGCCTCTGCTTCATTGGTACTGCGCGAAAAGATGACGATGTCGTCTGCGAAACGAAGGCTCGAGAGGAATTTTCCGTCCACACATATGCCCTTGTCGTCCCAGTCGAGCGACTTCATCACCCACTGCAATGCGGCAGTGAACAGCTTCGGCGAGATGGTGTCGCCTTGCCTAACGCCTTTTCCGATGGAGATGTTGATTGGGCGTTGGAAGAGCTGTATTGTCGTAGAACAGCGGTGGTAGCAGTCAGCCAGTGTTCGAATATAGGACGCGTCCACTCCTTGGTCGACCAACGCAGACAGGATAGCATTCGTTTCGACGCTGTCAAAGGCCTTTTCGTAATCGACGAAGGTTAGGACGAGGGGAAGATGGTATTCCCTGCAGACTTCAATGACGATCGCAACGGTTTGAATGTGGTCCATGTAGCTGAATCCCTGACGGAATCCAGCTTGTTTGTACGGCTAGGCCTCATCCAATGTGCGCGATATTCGCGTTAGGATGATCTTCGTGAAAAGCTTGTAGAGCACGCTCAGCAAGCTAATCGGTCGGTAGTTGCGAAGATCATCCCTGTCACCTTTCTTGTGCAAGATGACAGTGCGCGAACTCCTCCACTGATCCGGGATCCGCTCCTTCTGAAGGTAGGACGTCATATGTGCCGCGAGTAGTGAGTGCAGGACGTGGTTTCCTGCTCGAAGAAGATCGGCAGAGATCTTGTCTGGCCCTGGAGCCGTGCCGCTCTTCATACTCCTAATTGCGACTCGCACTTCAGATGGCAGAATCCTTAATGGTGTTCCACCAGCGGGGATGTCTGGATCTGGCAGGGGTAGTGTGCAACGGAACAGGTTGGTGTAAAACCTCTCCGTGATTGACTCTATTTCGTAACGGGAAGTAGTGACAGTTCCGTCTTCAGTTTTCAATGATGATAGCGGAATACTGAACTCGTTGAGGTCCCGACAGCACTTCTTCAGACTTCGTCTTTCCTGCGCCGCCTCTAGAATTCTCCTCTTCCTGTACTGCGCAAGATCCTCCTGTAACGCATTTCTGCAACTGACATTGATAACCAGTCGCTCGAGATGAGTTGCATTTGGATCCAGCCTCAAACTTCTCCTCCTTTCAAGCAGCGTCTTGGTGTTCGATGAAATCCGATCGCTTCTGCTTGATTGTTGAAGAGATGCAAGATCAGCACAGGTTTGCAATCCTTTGAGAAGCAGCTCGTAGTCTTCGGTCGGGTCCTCCACGACTCGCCAGTCATAACGGGATAGTGCCTCGTTCAGAAGGTTCTCGTCATACACGACCTGCTTCCTCCCTTTCGGCCGGCGACAGGTGTTCTTCTCCAGTCGAGTGTCGAACCTGATTTTGGCCCGAAGAAGGCGATGATCGGATCCACAACAGAGAGATGGCACCACGGAGGTGTCGTAGAGGCACCATCTTCTATTTGTTAGAATGTGGTCGATCTCAGCATGAGTCGTGCCATTGGGTGACTCCCATGTCCAGCGGCGGTGTTCCTTTTTCTCAGACAGCGAATTACCATGGAAGAGACGTGCTGCAGACATGAGGTCAACGAGACGACTTCCGTTGTCGTTCCTATCGCCTATCCCAAATTTTCCGATCCTATGTTCCTCGCTGTTGCCTTTTCCTAACCTTGCGTTGAAGTCACCGACAACGAATTTGTAGAAGGACTTCTCTTTGCGGATGACTTCTTCCAGGTGTTCATAGAACGCATCCAATTCGGAATCGTCAGCTGCTGCGTGTGGTGAGTAGCAGTTGATGATTGAGATGGTCTTCTGATGCGGTGGATGAAGGCGTAGAATGGCTAGACGAGGAGACAGAATCTCGTGAGAGTCGACGTGGAGGACGACAGACGGGTGCACGACAAATCCAACGCCTCCGACATTCCGCGACGGGATCTTCTCTCCACGGATAACAAGAGTCCCGTCGTTAAACTGTCGTACGTCGGTTCTTCTGCTCTTTGTTTCTTGTAGCGCGATCACATGGAACTTGATGCGAGTCGCAGCGTCGAGGAGAGCATGGAGATCGGCGTTGGACGAGACTATTCTGGCGAATTACCTTATGGGACAAGTTTTCAGCAAATTCGAGAATTTGACCAAATCTCGAAAAAATTGATGGGCTATTGGCTGGCAACCCATTTAACAAAGGAGAAGTCGTTGACCTTTGCCCAGCAAATGCTCTTATTTGGCGCTTGTGACGTGCGTTTAGTGTGATGGGCAAGTGTGATAGGTATGTTTAGGTTATCTTGTCCATCTTGCAGGATTTTTTGTGGAAGGAAATTCAAAAAGCTCCTGCTTAACCCCTGGCCACCCCTAATTTTCCGAAATTGGGCCAAAAACTGGATCCGGCTGGAAATTTGCACAGAGAGGTCATTTGACCCCCTGCGCGCGAATATCATACAACGAAACGTTTAGAAGTGAAAGAAAAGCTTTTACTGACAATGAAACACAAAAGTCAAAGAGAGTCGCACTGGCGGGAAGCAAACCCACGACTTCGCGCCTGCAGAATCGGGTCATTACCACTGAGCCACGGAGACCATTGCTAACTCTCCGTTAGTCATGCTGATGACGAAGCGCCTCGCCATTGAGATGTCACACGCAAACTTTGACCCCTCGTAACTCGCTTCAGGATGCCAGTTGGCAATTTTAGTTTTCACGATTACAACCAGCGTTCGAAGCTCCATCGATCCCCCCGGCTCTCATTTCAAAGTTCCATGGGAAGTAAAATACCTTCCCTTGTTAGTGTCATGGAGCAATTACCGTGTCAAACAGTTCATTTCAAGTTTAAAACGCAAGGGTGCTCTCGAATTTAACTACATGTACTGCTATTTGCAACTCAACTCGCACGCATCGCGTCGCACGTGCTCGTGGGAATGGTGAGGGGATCACGCGCATGGACGCGAGCGTTTGCGTAACGCACTCATTTATAAGTTGAATCGACATAAAAAGCTTATTAGTATTTCTAGCCCTTAGCAACCGCTACAGAAAAGCCTTTCGTCATACTATTTTTTACAAAATGAATGAGTCATTAAAAAGACAGGAGCTACTCTTTGTATGTACAGGAAGGGAGAAGGGGGGGGGGGAGAGGGGGGAGGAGGGAGGGGAGAGGAGGGGAGAGGGGAAGGAGGATGGAACAGAGGGGATGTAACTAGTGGGATCGTTTTCCTATCATTCGCATAAAATGTGAAGATGCCCTCTACCACTCTACGATACCTTCTACGACGGCTGATGTGCGCGCTCTATTCATAACTTATGACCAAATCAGTTCAATGATATCGCATGTAACTTGCACTTCCTTTTCTTCTCTTTTTTCCTTTCGTATTTGTTATTTTCTTGAGGGATGCCGTGAAAACAAGAGGGGGCGATCACGTGATGAGTGCGTTTTCGTTATTTTCATGGTTTTTTCGAATAAATAGTCAATGATATGAAATGAGGCTGAACCAGGTCACGAATTATAAGCCCTCAAAAGGATGGCAGTCACAGAGCATGAAGGCAGCGTTATGAACACTAGAAGATTTCAATAGCTGATGTGGGACGAGAAGGAAAATTCGAGAAGGTGCAATGTCACAGAAAACTTTGCCGTAACGCACAATTGACTTAACGCGACTGGGCCCATCATTCAACGGGATTTTCATCGGATAGGCTTCGCTCAGCGTGAGCACTTGATAGCCCCTCTGAAAGAGGGAGAACACTAGCCTCGCGTAGTGGCTACCGAGGTTTGACTATGGACAATTTATTGGCTCGAATCTTCAATTCTTCTTTTTTATAGCGACGATGCGATGCCGTAAAAACAAGAGAGGCGAACATGTGATGAGTGCGTTCTTTCGCGATACAATTCAACTCGGCGCCGGTTAATGTTGACCTTGACCGCTTGAATATATCCATTTTAGCTGATGATAGCTATAATTCTCGGGTGACGAAAAATGAACGCGCATTTTTATAGAGAAAAGGCGGGGTAGAGTTTCAGAGAACGGCCTAACCATTACGACACTTGCGGTTGCCGCGAACCTTTCGTCATTAAGTTAAGTAATCAAAAAGCGGTTAAATGTTAGAAAAATTGCGGGAGCTATGGCCTTCACCCGAATACCTTGCTAGAATAACTTTTTCTGGAAATAAACGAATAAAATTGGAGAAAAAATTCTGTATGTTTTCTACTGCTATGATCAAGGGACCGAGAAAATAATTCCGCTCAATTCATTCAAAGCGTACCATTTCCCAACTCAAGTGAATACATATCTAAAGTTGGCTAGAAATCCATTCCAAGGGTGGTTTGAGCTCACACGCTACCGCTGTGGGTGTCGGACGTTTTCTGACCGAATGTGTATGATTTACTCACTCCCACTCAAACTACTGTATGGGCCGAGTTTCTGACCAAACCGTGATTTTAATCTGAATCGGAAAATGAAATGTCCCAGGGTAAACAGCGTCAATAATTCTTTTCCGGTAGTAATAAACGCTAATGGTCATTCTATAGATGGAAGAGTGTGGAGCGTCACTTCCTCAAAGTGAGTAGTTCTTCACAGTTTTAACGGGAAACCATACTGTCCTCTAATTTATTTTATTTATTTATTTGTGTATGCGTCAGCAAGAAGCGTCATGGGTAAAAAACAGAAGAGACGACCGGAACAATGAGGTGTTTGACAAGGGAATAGAGAGCTGATTGTTCGTGCAACAAAAAAGATAAAGAGAAGTGTTTCCGGTCCCCATCGAGGTTAGACAGTAACGGTAGAATGACCTCCATGAACGAAATTTAACATAGAAGAAATAAGCTCTTTCTTCAGATTATGTTTGTGTACACTGTTTGCATGGAATTGAGACCGTGAACTTGTTGAAAACCATTTCGATTCAGATTTGTTTGTTTGATTTTTTGGGTAAGACGTGACTCAATTTCTCTCGTAACCGTGACAATGCCCTACTCTTGATTCAAAAAATTCAAGAAAAAAATGAACGATATTTGAATGGAAATTTCTTTCTCAGCCATCCCATATCCCCACCCTTCCATTAACGGATCAAAATAGTATATTCTCTTTTTTGGCTCATTTCTCGAGAAAATTCCAATAAAAAACTGAAGAATTTCAAATTTAGTTTTACAGCAGCTGTTTAATTTAGGCAATTGCGAGACCGATATTCACTAATTCTCCAACAAGAAGCCTGTGTGTTTTACAGGGAAGCATCGAACGGCTTCCGCAGCACGAACTTTATGTGGCAGATACTGTGGCGTACATTATGGTGAACAATCACAACGATGATATAGCAAGATTTCAAAACGAAATTTAGCAAATGTAATCCGGAACTCCTGAATAAACCTAGACCGTAATAGTCTTCGTAGAAATCGTGGTTGCAGGTAGATGCGCTTCCATACAATGGCTGGCGGGTTGGGGGAGGGGGGGGGGGACAGTCGATGCATAGTCCTGCCTTCTCATCGTTATAAATGAATCTGGTGGCAATTCATCAACGAACCACAAGGTTGTTGGACTTGATCTGTTTGGACAAGCCTACAGGGTTGCGAATGATTACGTGCGCCATAAAAAACGTTCACATTTTATTTTCGGCTAATGACTTTGTCAGAAATTCATTTTTATAAAGCAATAGGCGATAGCATTCTATAATTACAAAAAATTCCGAAGTGGCCGCCATCAGCGTTAATACAGACTTTAACTCGCTTCTTCATGGGGTCGATGGTACGCCGCACGTTCTCGTCCAAGTCGTTGAAAAGCTAGCAAAGAGTGGTATGAAGAAGGAAGCAAAAAATTGCTGAATTTTTCGTCCCACTGACTGTGCAAACGCGTCACGGCTTGCGCAGCTCTCGTCATGCCAGTAAAGCAAAAAAAAATTCCCTCAAGAACTAATAATAAGTAACAAATGAACACTCTAAAAAAGAAAAACTTTGAACAAATGCATTTCACAGTTAACAAACGGAGGGAATTGTCACGCGCACGTAACCACTCTTACCCGCCACCCTGTATACCAGAAGTTGATCTTCGGACCATGCTATTGGAGGACTGCTCCGAATCACGGCACCACTTCCGCCCGATAACCTTGGCACAAAAAGACGTTAAATGAGTTCGATGTTTTGAAGTCGCAAAGTGATCACTGGGAGACACGTTTCTACAGACTTTTACAGTTATGGTCACGACAGCTTTTAGATAGAAAAAGAAGTCGATGGCTAGAGACCGACACGTTTTATGAAAGTGAGATCGATGACGATAACTGCTGAATGCTGAATGCGACAGGATTGAGGTCGCGACCGGTTGCAGGTGCGCCGCAGCCTGCAGTGGATGTTGCTGGATGGTTTGTTGTCCAGAGACAGCCAATCGACTAGCCTCCTCAGGATTTAGGTTGGTCTCAATCGGAAGATCTGGATTACAGGCGTCTACTCAGTGGAACCCCTCATTCCCATCACAAAAGGATATCTGCTTTGAAAAACGAAATTGAAGTTTTTGTCTTCAGCTGTTGCTTGCTGACGAGGACATTAGCCGTTTACTGCCCTTTACAGCTGTTCCATCGTCAAACAAATTCGAATTAATGGTTAGGCAAGGCTATGGCGCTAGATTCATCTACATGAAATCGGGTTACAATTCACGATCGTTCCACTGAAACGATAATTTCCGCGCGCACGCGCGATTAAACCTACAGAAAACCTGTTGAAATCCATAGTTCGAGCGCAGGAGCTGCGATAACCCATCTACAAGCTCAAAAAAGAAAGTTTCTTCTTCCTAGGTCCACAAATTTAGATTTGAGACTGATTGTGAGGGGAATAGGTTTGGGCGATTTTATATACTACTTAAATGAATGGTGAAAGTGAGAATGATTTTCTGCTGCCCATACATTTATGTTGCGTTTGCCTAATAAGGGTCACATGCAGTTTCAGATGGAAACTGAGAAACCAGCAGAGATGCAGCTCCTGAAAGTGGTGCTCGAAGGGGCGGGACCTCGGAGCAAATTCCCGCCCCGTCGTCCGCCATGGTCGAAGACGCATGGTGGGAACAAAAGTTACGTAAACAGTTCCACTCCTCGTCTCCGGACGATGGCGTGGGCATTCACCCTGAGGTGCCACTCCCTCGGCCACCATACCGGATTCTCACTTTTTCGCGAGGGACTTTGCATCTACTCCTGCGACCCTTAATAAGCAAGTACTACGTAAACATGTAGATAAGATAGAAATTCATTTTTCTGTGCACAATTCCCGGAAACATGACTGCAATCAATGTTTTCGTGATTTTCCATACGACATTCGGTTTCTGAAAAACGCTAAGCACGCATCTACGCGCTGTACGAGCCTACAGATTCCAGAAACGTCTTCACTGGGGAAGCATATCATGAACATGTCGTGAGTGAAGAGAAAGACGAGTAACCACTAAAAGTTGAGCTTCCTGACTTCCGGCTTCGACTTGATCACGACTTGGATACAGGCGTTTGGATTAGTTTCTATTATTTTATACTTTGTTGTAATGCAAAGTTTAATGATGCCACTGGTTTTTATTGCCAATGTTGCCTTCACTGGGTATCGTTCCCTTTTCTCATACTAAACTAGTACAATCAGAATTTCGCGCAGTTGCGAGGTGTAAATCGGAAGTGAGCTGTGCCCAGCTGAAACGGTGGGCGTCAGCCACTCTTCTGTACGTCATCATGATCGCAAAAAGATAAAGAGGTGTTCTCCACAGTTGTATATCGAGCTATGTGCCTGCGGAGTGGACCGGGGTATTTTAATTGTCCTAGAACGTGCCTTCTACAAATTGATGTACTTTTGCTGTTATGTGTAACTGAGCACGTCACAAGAAAAAAGGGAAACCATGCTCACACTCAACTGAATGAATGTGTCCATCAGAACTCGATAGGTATCGAACGCATATGGGCTGGCACGATTTCAGAGAAAGCGCTCGTTCCTTGGTTTGCAGCTGCTCTTCCTCGCAAGCTGTATTTCGCTTTTGAATCGATGACTTTCAAATCAGTACTAGTGCGGTGACTTTTGTTGAAATTGGCTATGATTAAAAAATGAATGTAGATGCGCTTGTCAAGGTGTCAAGGTGGCTGGTGCATTTAGAGGAAAAAACAACATCGTAAAACACGCGAGAATATGAGCTCATTCCGACCTTAATATTGCTCATTTAATACCTTTTTGCTCCTGAAATGCTCTTGTTCCTTAAAACACCCGTTCCCACGGCATCAGCACCATTGCGTAGTAGCCAGAGAATTCAATCGCGTTTGGAAGCACAGGCTTCAAGGTCCCGCAGCGCGACGGACATCATAAATCTCATTCGCCGCCGTTATATCACAGTCTCGTGGATGGAATATTCATGCCTTATATGCGTCGGTAACGTTTTTATTGCATCTCTTAGCGTATTTGCGTGAGCAAAAGGACCGTTCATTCTGCGTAACAAAAAGTGCCATCAACAGCGGATGCCGTTGCATGTGCAACAAAAGCCCAGTGAGCAATAAAAGCAGGGCATCCTCAGCTGTTAAGAAAAATAGCCGCTTTTGTACGATCCTCTTCTCTTCGAGACCCAGATACAACCCCTCCTTTTTGACCCGTGAAATACCCGTAACTATTGCCTGATTGCACAGTTGTAATGCGTTTTATTGCAATAATCCTATCTGAAACAAAAAATATTCATTTCACATTTCCTTACAGGAGGCACCATGAGTTACCCTTCCCTTCTTTTATACCTATCATAAGTTCAGATTCTAGTGCTTATCGCTGACTTCGGCAGGTAGACCCCCCTTCTGTTCTGTTGAATACGATCCTCCCGTGGAGGAGTCCTCGACGCACGGTGTATTCTGAATGAAAGCTGAATGGTATACTCTAATATTGCATACACTCATACTTAAAATTCAATTTTTTAGATTACACTCATTTCAAAGATCGTAGACCAGATGGACTTCGACTGAGTGACTCGACGCTGCTATAATGTCCCTGTCTTCCAATGACTATATACACTTTTATGGTACAGGCAAGTGATCGTACCGGTTGGCTTCAGTTCGCTTTGCATATATAGTAGCTTTCAAAAATATATGCGGTTCTCAATTTTTGGCCATAACTTTGATTACTGTCTCGTTCAATTTTTATGTTTCGAACCGTGTTACATAGCGAAATACAGTATTTCATTTCGTTTGAACAGGATGTAGGACGAACGTTAGAAAAATTATTTTGCTGAAATTCTTGTTTTAAATGCTTGTGCAACGAGGTTTTTGGGTGGAAAATTTATTTAAATTTATAATAATGGCCAAGCCTTCCAAAGAATTTGAATGGCCATAATAAGAATATAACTTAACGAAACGAGGGGGTGGAAAAGGTAAAAAGAAGTAAGGATAATACAATTTGACGCAATATTTTGGATCGTGACACCTTTATCACACTTAGACATGGAGCTGATGAGCGTTTTCACTGTCGACTGATAGATACTCTTCTGATTTTCTTGGGCATACTTTGCTGCTTCATTCTTGGTTGCTTTTCTAGCCGGGCTTTTCTACAAGTCTTCCAGTAGTGGCTAAGTGGTGCTTAGGTCAAGCGACTGGCTTAACCGCTCTAATAAAAGCACCTGATTCTGCTAGGATCGGTGCTACGAGTGATGTAATGAGTTTGCTTGGTTTTCTGATATCAGTTCTGTTTTCAAAAGCAATTTGGATATGCAAGCAGGTACCCATTTGAAGCCTCATATGCTATATTGACTATCAGCAAGACAAGATTAATGCGGTAAAATGATAAATCACCACTTTAGTTTCCAAAAACAATTTTTTATACAAATAAGTATTTATTTGGAACATTATGTACCAAAATTACCATCAGCATGACAAGATGGATGTGTCAAAATGCTAAATTACCACTTCAGCTGCAAGCCATCCGTCCATTAACATATGCAAGCAGAATCTTTCATGTGTTGTTCATATAAAGGAATCAAAATGTAACAGTATGCATAACGATTATTCCAGAAGTTATTTTTTCAATTTATTTTTTTTCTCTTCCCGTTATGCTTTTCTAGTCTCAGCCCGCATTTCCAAATGTACTGGAGACGAAGCAGAAGAAAAAGAAAAGGGAGCGTCTAACTGTTGCGACAACAATCACAGTACAGACATCCTTTGCGGGAATGGGAAATTGTGGACGACACTGTCATGCTTCTTCGCCGGAAAAGCTTAGGCAATTCTGGGAGAGCCCAGACGGCTATAGGAACTCCCCCAATTTGCAAGATCGGTGCTGCCCATCACGGCAAGTTGTGTTTCCCGCTACTCACCCTCGAGCCACATTCACCCCTTGACTCTGCTCGCGAACCCCATCGCATCGTGCGGTGGGCGGCACTCGGCAAGCGGCAAATTCCTGTGTCGCTCCGTTCTCCTTTAAGAGTAGCGATCTGCCTGTTACTACAGTAAGCTATGGTAAGCTATCCTCGTCCATTCAGCGCTTTTATTCTAAACCACGTTAGAAACGTTTTGACGATAGGAATTGTCGCTAGCAGCAACACTCAATTTGCGCTTGTTGAGGGAGAATTCCAAGAAGGTCTCCCCTTCATTATATGCAGTGGCTAATCGTCATGCTCGTAATTGCCACCGTCATCGCTATCTTCAAAGGCTCCCACGATGGCACTGGACATCGATCCCCTTATACGGAAGTGCACAGCCACCTCTTCCCCCGCACTTACTTGTTATTGTTTTGAATTACCCGGTCGATTTTGTAAGATCTACTAACATGTTCTGCTCAGGGTGATGTTTATTTTGAGCCGCGAGTACTCTAGTGTGTTCGGGTAAGATTTGACGAAAGAATTTGTTCAGATGCGCCATGTTTCCTACCAACGCAGGAAATCGTGGAATTATTTGGTAGTGTGCTCGTCTGGAGCAATGAATAGCTCATATGTATCATGTCTACGCCCAATTGTTGGCTCTAAACGGTATCGGACGTAGGACCAGTGCTTCAATGTACTTCTAGCATTTTTGTGTAGGATTGGATAAGAAAATTTGCCCATATGCGCCATGCTTCCATCACATGTGGAATAATACTAGGCTACGTATTCTAAAAATGCCCAGTTTTCTAAAATAGTCGGAAGTTCCAAAATTTGTTGAGGGTCTATTGATTCCCTTGTAAGAGAAGACGCATTGCTCGAAGTAGTGGGACTGAAAGTATGATTCACATCTCGTACATTTGCTGGTGCAATAGTAGCATAGGAAAAAAGCGTTGGATCTTATGTCGATGAACCTCTGATAATCATTATTCCCACGGCGTTCATTATGTGCCTCGAAGACGATGTTGTGAGCGTCACAAGGAAATTGACTCGCATC
This sequence comes from Trichostrongylus colubriformis, assembly GCA_963978905.1. Classification (NCBI taxonomy): domain Eukaryota; kingdom Metazoa; phylum Nematoda; class Chromadorea; order Rhabditida; family Trichostrongylidae; genus Trichostrongylus; species Trichostrongylus colubriformis. The sequence goes on along the minus strand of OZ022259.1, from coordinate 18,342,405 downwards.
CCTTTCCTTAATTGCAATTTGTGCCCGTATTATGCCGACAAAGCTGTTGCCTTCCTACGACATGCGTAAATAGTTGCTGTTCAACACATAGAGAATCCGAAAGAATTAAAGGTATGGCTCTACTGATTTATGATATCCTCTCGAGAGGACTTCGATGTTCTTCAGAGATTACCTGTGGGCACATTTCGCGATTTGTTCAGCGTTGCTCTATTACCCGTCAATAGGGGCACAGAGGCCATTTGAATCAGCGACGCATCATGTTTACTTCATCTCCGCTTGATCTTACCTTCGCTTCTAGACCCTCCTCCCGGCGCGCACTCCTTCTTTTAGCGCCATTTTCCCTCTACACCCTAGCATTCGTCCGCAAATCATTCATTCTTTGAAGAGACTTTTTGTTTTTTTGATGATTTCTTTTCTTTTTGTCTCTCACTGAGCTTTTAGATCGTCGAATATGCCATCGAAGAGTTCTGAGCATCATTATTGCTGCGGACACTGAATTTATTTATCATTAAATACTTCTAACAAATAAGAATGGACTGCATAGGAGGACTTTCGATTTCACACCTCACTTCACCCTTGACTCTTTCAAAAATGCCACTCTCCTCACCAATGCTTCTCACGCCTACGTGGACATCGAAAGATATCCGGTGACGCTTCGAATTTCGGAGACATTTCTCGTCTATCTGCATCGATCCAAGCCTAACAAGAAGCAAGTCCGCGTTCGTTAGACTCGCCCACTTTGTTGCAACTGATTCTTTTCTCTTATCACGTCTTTGTGCTAGTCATGATACCTCATCCCAATATGGTCCTTGTTTTGGTAAGCACGATGTGAACAAATAAACAGTCACTTAGGTTTTCAAAATTTGGATTTCCAAAACAATGAAGGATTACATCGAGTTATCATTTGCTATAGTATAGCTGTCGAACGGGAACATAAGTAAGCGATTTAAAAAACATTTCTCGGGAGTCTCGTAGAGAAGGAAGAAGGATGTCGATTTCCTTCGCGCACTGACATATATATCCTCCTGCTGTGCTCATTCTGTATCCTCTTTCTGGGCTCAAGGTGAAGACGAATAACAACATAGCTGTACTTGCTTTTTCTTATTATATTATGTACATATGTATAGGGGGTGCCAAAAAATAAAGTCACTTTCAACCCTACCTTAGTCGAACTTCAGCAAATTATGACGAGGTATTTTCATTCCTAAAGCAAAGAGCAGACCTCACTCTATCACTATTCTCCGTAACAGCCTCTTGCACGAGCAGGAAAGGGAGGTTGCTTTGAGTGAACAAGATGTGTCATCTCAACTGGGCAAAATCCGTAATTTCGTCGTCCTCGTTCACAACCTTGCCAAGGTCCGTTCACTCTGGGTTCCTAAAGGGATTCATATATTACCATTCTGTCTTTTCCGGGTTTCCAGCTCCCTTCGTTTTCAAGAACCACATCGTGCCCTTACCACTGAAACCTCTGCGGAGGCGGGTATGAGGCATGAAAAATGACACTTCAGGTCATAGCAGCGTTGTCCACGCGGCAAGGGCTCTGTGACTTTCATGCGCCAAAGGGTCAATCCTCAGTAAGCTTACCACAAAGGATCTACCACGGAACCTGGCTCCACTGTTTCAAGGGGACCTTGATGCCGAAGGTGGCCCGAAACCCGAATGCGCCGACTGAAGGCTCCGTATTTCATTGAAGGTGAAAGAAGTGAGTTTCAGCTTGCTCCTGTTACTGAAGGAAGATATCGTGAATGTTTTGCCCCAATACTTTTATCTCTTTCGTTTCGCTATGTTCTGTATACTAGGCGAATCTGAGCCATGAGCAAAATTACTTTATTTTTTGGGCCATGATAAAGCCGCGTTCATACTTTGCGTCGACAAGGTGTTGCTGCGACTACAGGCAGCGAGTCAGAGTGGCACGAAGAGGTGCGGAGAGGACGCAGGCAACAAGAAGCGCTGGCACAGGCGGAGACGCAGCGACACGCAGTCGCGCCGCTACCGCGAAGTATGAGCGCAGCCTAAGAATTAGTGACTTGGAAAATGGGAATTAATGGAAGTACGACAAACTATTGTCACACTTTGTAAATGTGCTACCAGGGTATGTATAGTTCACTAATTTAGTTCACCTCTTATAGCTTATTTATAAAGTCACCATGTAAAATGCAATTTCAATCGTAGTTAGGTAGATCAACTCAGAAAATACCAAACTCTTCACTTTTCACAATCGGCATACAGTATCGGTCAAAAATATGTGCTGTTTTGGATTTTTGCCATGACACTGTAGATGTGTACATATCTAGCTCATTTTTTTGGGTCGAAAGCAATTGCTACTCAATGCAACACAGTTTTCAGCCGAATAGGGAGCGGGATGGAGGTCAAAGAGCTATTCTGCTGAAAATTTATGAAGATAGCCAAATCTTTCAAAAAACTCAACTAGCCATAACAGATTATAACACAACTAAATAAGCAGATGTGCAAAATGTAACACGGAGTAAGCCTAGTGCACTGTTGCACATTATTCGTATCGTGACCATTTAACATTTCTGAGGCACGCAGTCACTGAGTGACTTCACTGTCCGCTAAGGAATTGTCCTCAACTTTTCTCAGAATTTGGCATACTTAACTGCTTCATTTTTGACTGTTCTTCTAGCTGGGCTTTTCCACACATCCTTTTTTGGTAATTCAGCGATGCTTATGTCGAGTGACCTGCCTGGTCAATCCAATAAACGTACTTTATTCTACTAGCACCAATCCGAAGAAACATGCTGCTTTACATGATCGTACACGAAAAAATGAGTTTTATTGCTAACCATATATTTATTACCAGTTGGCTGGCGCGCACTACTGTGCGCGATTCATGGCGACGCTGTACAAAATGGGTTTGATCGACATAATCACCGTTGTGTGTGGGATTGAGTGAATTTTTCTTTCCTCTGCCTTCAGCTGAGCTTTCAAATTGCAAAGAATCAGGAGAGGTGGCATGATAAGAAAGCTTTCGGCAGTAATATAGGTAAGTCGCTTTTCATTGAATCCATTTTGCACGTCGACATGAATCGCGCGCAGTAGTGTGCGCCAGCCAACTGGTTATACATAGAAGGATCTTATGTCAGAAACTCATCGCTGACTTATATCCATCTTTTCCCCACGTTTAGGGCACATTTTAACTCAATTAATTATTTTCTGCCTCAAAAGAGAACATTTTAGTGCACACCCCGCCCACCGTAAGCGGAGCTCAATTTGATCAATGTATGATCTACACTTCTTGTGCCATGCCATACCCATCTCACACTTGTCCCCATCTCCACAGGTCGTTTTTCATGTAATGTCCAAGCTCCGCTCACCACCGCAAACGCTCCGCCCACTGTGCTTAGGATTCTTTCCTGACCTTCAAAACTCATCGCTAACCTAAATCCATCTTTCCCCCACGTTTGAGGCACATTGGAACCCAATTAACAATTTCGGTCTGAAAACGGAATATTTCAGTGCACGCCCCGCCCACCATGGGCGGAGCTTATCTACAGTAGGATACCGCCTCCATATTACTTCAAAAATTCAGGGTTCCAGCTTTGCTTCGACGCGAGATATGAATTTCCCGCCATTCAACTTTCAAGGCCCCTTATCACCTCTTACCAGTTGCTATCACTTCCGATCTCTCACCGATAATGTTCCCTTATCACCCCCTATATCACTTTAAAAAATCAGGTTCCTAGCTTTGCTGCGACGCGAGATATGAATTTCGTGACAGACGGACGGACACACACAGACAGATAGACAGACAGACATACTTTGCCGATTATATATAGTATACGCACCCCCGTGTCAGTATTGCGTCGCTGTTATTTCATAATATCCATTCCTTTCAACTGCTCCACGCTCGATGCTTTACGTCCAGAAAGGCTCATTTTAGGAAGGCGGCTATTCTTCCACATCATTTCCACTGCCAGTATGTATTGTTATTACCGCACAAGTTAGAACAACTCAGCATCTGACAGCCTGCTAAATTTAAAAAAAACTGTGCAATTTTTCGAGGTAAATTATAGGATCCCATAGAGTGGTTTGGAATCGGAGTGAGATATCGCTCACATATATGTGAGAATATAAGTTGAGGCAATGGGAAGCCTGGAGGTAAGTCTCAGAAAACTAATCGAGCTCTCATGGCTAAATCACCATTAAGAATCACCACCAGGACACAAAGATGTTGAGCAGAATGGTTGGCTCCGCACAACGTTTTCTCTTCTTTCTCTAACGACGGCCCAAATACGCTCTCCCTTTTCAACATCTACTGTCTGTGTAGTATCAGTAACTATTGCTAATTCCAGAGCATTACGGTATTTTATTCCAGTGATTTTTGTGCTGATCACTCGAATTCAATCATATTTTCTCACATGACCGGATCACCTGGTAGCACGTTCCGCTTACCATCTAGACTGGGATTGTTGCTCACCTCCGCAATTGCAACTTCCCATCTCGCCCGTCAAATACTCCCCTCCCCGTCGAGGAATCCTCCACTCCTGGTGTAGCCTGTGTGAAGAAGGCTATTTAATCCATGTACTTGTGTGAAGAATGCTTTGTAATCATTTGTGTATTCCAATGTAATCTCGTTGCACTGAATTTCCTTACAATTTATTAATGCCACTGTATTGATCGTTTGCCCGTCAAGTATAACTACGCGATGCGAGAAGTGCCTATCGATCGGTTTTTTTGTTATTCTCGCGCCAGATCTCCTTCTTTTTTTCTTTTCCCCCTCCAGATCTACTTTTCGCGCCCTCGCTGCCTATACTATAAACCAAGCGATTTCGTAACTCAGAGCAGTCGTTCGACCGTCTTCCAGTGAGCGTCTATCTATTGTACCGGTACGCCATAAACATGAGCATTTGGTGTTTGTTACCAATTACCTGGTATTCACAATCCACTGGAGCGGAAGCTCCATTACATGGGGGCCGAACCATTCTTGGCCGGTCAATAAGGTAGGTTGAAGGCAGTAGGAAACCGAGGAGCTCTCGGGTTTCCGATTTAGCCAAACGAACCTCGGAGCCGTTGATAGGGCTGCTAGAAACGCAGCTACTACAGTTTGTGCTCAGAGAAGTGGCAGTGTAAACTGTAGAACAGAAGACGGTTTTTGAGTGGCGGACCGCTGCGCAAAAAATCGTTCTCGTTGCAGACAACTGCGTAAAATACCTCATAGCCACCAAAAGAGAAGCTCAGATCTATCGGGATTCAATATCGTACTGTCCATTACACCGAAACGACGCGTGATTCAGGGCGAAATCATGGCAGAGGATATGGAGCGAGAACAGAACCGCTTGCTGGAAGAAACACCAGAATGGACGAGGTGCAGCAGAAACTAGCGCAGCTCAGAGCCCAAGTGCTGCATCTATTGCAACAGAACCAGCAGCAGGTACGGCCTACAGTGTCGCTGTGCACGTCAAGGTTATTGGAAGTACAGGAGATATTAAAGAGCATAGCACCAGACTAGGTGATGAGGAAACCATCTTACTAGAGGAATGGTAAGAGAACTCTACGGGTGGCTCGAGCCTGGATCGAAGCGAATTAGGGGGCTTGATTGGGCAGCAGGTCGCTATGCCATCTCGCGACGATGATAGTGATTCTCATAATCAAGTTATCGTGGAAAAATTCGTGGAAAGAGGGGAAATTTTCGCATCAGCGATATGTTGACGATTTCCGACGGAAGGGGAACGAACCTATCATACGTGCCGCAAGAGATGCTGAAGATGTGCTTCAGATTCCGGACGAGATTTGTCCCGCCAACTACATTACTCAGCATGGATGTGTGCAGGACATACGGATTTTCAACTCGTACATTGAATATGTTGGGAAGCGGTTCTTTCATTTATTTTGCAATGTCGAAATGAACGAAAATGACACTCCGTTTGCGCTCGTAAGTGTCGACCATGTATCGACCCTCGTTCCATCTGGGCCCAGTCGACTCGACGGTGATGTTAGCCGATATCCTCTTTCCGAAAACTTCGGATGTGTGGAAAATGTGGGTCATTCTATAATGCTAATGGGAGCCACATCTAGGCTCGGAGAGAACCCATCACGTCTCATCGCGCATGACCAGGTGGTTGATGAGTATGGTGCCGCGAGTGCAATAATTAAATAACAGCATTATGGAGCTGCTGGACTACGCACTAGAGATCCGTCGACGTTAGATTGTAGGTTTGAGCCGGGTGTTATATTAGGTTGGACGGGAAGTTCTGGGACACTTTTTGTTTTTTCCTGTAGAAACCTGTAAAGCTTCGGGAGCATTTGGTAGTGGGGGGTATATGAAGCGTCTGAAAAGGGCTTCTGAATAGCACATTCATATTCTCTACGGCTTCAACTAGCAGTGAATTTACGGCAATTTCGCGAAAGGTGCGAAATTCACGAACACCGCCTCGGTTCCTCAGCATGCGAGGCCACTAACAAAATTAACCAGTCGATGGACCCAGGTACTGTCTCTCATATGGCGGCAGCCCGATGGCTCGATCGGCTCAAATTGGAACAGGAAAATATTCAAAAAATTGCATTGAGAAAAAAACTTTTTTTTTTGAAAATTTTCAAAAAAATAGGAAACTGTTACCATCCAACACGACAGCCACTGCCGATCTCTACTGCAGGCAATTGGACACCGGAGCGCCAAAACTTACCGGAAAAATGGACCAAGACCTCTTCCTCCACGATAACGCTCACCCACATGTGGCAAAGTTGGCGTGTCAAAGGATCCAGGACCTCGGCTGGACGACGCTTCCCCACCCACCATATTCCCCGGACATGTCCCCAACTGACTACCACCTATTCCGGTCGTTGAGCCACTTCCTTGACGGGCGACAGTTCAAAGATGACGACGATCTCAAGAGCGGGCTCCAGAACTTCTTTGACCAGAAGTCTCCCGAATTCTACCGGAAGGGTATCTACGATCTTCCTGAGCGTTGGCAGTACATTGTAGATCACGATGGTGCATACTTTGGTGACTGAAGTTACATGTGAGTAAAATTAAAATAAATTGAATTTTTCTCACAAGGTGTCCCAGAACTTCCCGTCCAACCTAATAAATAGCTCATACCTCATCCAGTGCCAGGGAGAAGAGCGCGTTCATAACCACTGAGAGATCATACCACTTCCAAGTTTTACTTTGGATTGGCATCGTCGCCTGCAGCTTTACAGAGGCTGCTGCACTCGGTGACGATATCATTGTAGCTACTGCAACTGTGGAGCGGCACATGGAAGTACTAGCATTAGTCTTCGAAAAAATTACGAGCGGCAAATTTGAAACTCAATTCTAAAAAGTGCATTCTTCTGGAGCCCAAGGTCGAGTTTCTGGGTCATATACTCGACAAAGACGGACTGTACGCGGATCCCAAGAAGATTTCGGCAATTCGCGAATATCCAATGCCACAGGCTTCCGAACAAGCATCCCGCGATTAGCCTCGGAAAGAACCCTAGAGAAGGCGAGGACCGACTGAAGTGATGGCAATGTAATTCCCCCGAATCTGATTGTGGACGTCGCCTGCAACGTGCTGGTTTTACCGTCCTTCGAACCAAAGCAAGCCAACGCAACGTCGAGGACATCACGAACAAGGACACTACATCAGTCGAGAAAGGAAGGTATAAGCTTCAAAGATTCCAGGCGTACTATATCAAGGATGTCAAGCAGAAATACCAAGATTTCGCTCATGAGATGAACCCGAAGGACCGTTGTCGCGTACACAAGCCGTCGGGGTCGGCTTTCCGAAAGGGGGCATGTGGAAGGCAATGTAATCCAGTACTTGTGTAGAGAATGCTATGTAATCATTTGTGTATCCCAATGTATTCTCTTTATATTGATTTCTCCTTACAATGTATTAGCGTCTCTGTATTGATCTTTTGCCCATCAAGTATAGGTACGCGATACAAGGAGTGCCTATCAAGCGGTTTTTTCTGTTATTTTCACGCAAGATCTCCTTTTTTCTTCTCCCACTCCATACCTACTTTTCGCGCTCTCACTGCTTACACTATAAGCCAAGTGATTTCGTTACTCAGAGCAGTTGTGTGATCGTCTTCCAGTGAGCCCCTATCTATTGTACCGGTACGCCATTGACTAGAAGTATTTGGTGTTTGTTACCAATTACCCAGTATTCACAATCCATTGGAGCAAAACTCCATCACACCTGATCACCAATCGTAACATGCTTATCAAGAGATTTTTCTGTTACTAGCCCTCATTATTTATTTACTTGGTTATTGTTGAACAGATGGCAATTATTTGTGAAATACTTTCTGAATTACGACGAGCTCTCAAAATGTACGGGGCTGGGAGCAGGGGTGCGAAGAAACCGTTGTTTTTTTTTTACTCCGAGCTCTGCCGCATCTTTCAATGACGATGAAGATATGACTTGTGAGCCTCTCCCTGCTCATTCAGAAGGTTCATGATTTTCTTAACTATTCTGTGCATGGATAGCTTTCGCCATGCTGCCACGCGCGAAATATTCCCTTTTCTGTTCCCCCGTATTGGGATTATCGTCATTCAATGAGACTTTTGATTTTATTGACCGAGAGAATCAACATTGTAGAGGATTAGGAAGAGGCTTTCCATCTCACCACATGGACATACTCGTTCTCCTGGATAACTGGAAGTAGTTGAAAGTGATTCAAGATGGTAGGTCATCGAGAGTCACTGCTCCATGGTATCGTGCCGATCGATAGGCCTTCAAATTTCTCTTGTGTGTTGAGGCTCCATGAAATTGTGTGTGATTCTTTAGAACCTTGTTTCCAACCTCCAAGTTTGGGTATGTTTCCACTCTTGACAGAGCAAAAGCGTTGTTTACCTATACATATTAGAGCTCCACTTCTCACTCGGATCTGTGCAGCAACTTGGCGACCACGTCCGGTTGTCAGTGGGGACCGATTGTCCCAGGATTGACGGGCTGCTTTTCGTCAATGACAGCTATTATATTCCCTCTAGGATTGGGATGGTGAGATGGACTGCACGATAGTTGATCATTTTGCGATGAAGTATGCAATATTCTGAGGAACTTCTCTAAGTGGCGCGAATGGTATCCAGGAGTTCTGCATAAAAACGAACTGCAGAGGCGCCAAATACGGCAATCGGCCATTGTGCGATTGCCGCGCTTTGTGACGAGGAATTTGATTTGTAGCTGATTCGTTAGGCCGCGGTCACACGGGCAAATACATGGGCCACTTGGGGATTGACGGACGTTAGTTTGTGGGCGTCGATAATTCGCCGCTAGTAAAAAAAAACCTGTCTGCATCCAGCCCACAACAGCTTATTCTGCCAGATCATAGGGGCATGAAATGGAGTTTCTTAGAGTCATCTATATAATAATAATTGAAATTGAATGAATTAAATAATGATGCTGTCCTGAATTTTCGACGCAGATGCCTAAATAAGGCTGAGTAAAGTTCTTTATATGAGTAGGATTTTCAAAATTGTAATTACTTGAAAGATTTTGCTGAACTTTTTCGGGAATATTCTACGACTTCTTTCCTCCACCATGTTTATTTATGCAGCTTCCAGGGCAGGTTTTCGAGATGTTTGAAGTATTCCCTCACCTCTGTGGCCAGGTAGCTCGCTGTTCGCCCAATAGAGCCTTCTGTTTATTGACGTAGACAACAGTCAACGTAATTATAACTCTACTGTAGCACAGGTTGGTCATTTAGGCCCTAATCCCTCTCAAAGACCTACAAAACAACAAACTCTAGAAGGCAGTGGACAACTCTAGAAGGCGGTCCACATCCTTACCTCTCGTTTACTTTCCAGTCGCCCTCTTTCCGTCTGTTTTGACGGGTAATTTCGCAGAGCGCCTTCACGAAGCGTGTTTTTGCAAATTATATATGTTCAGTGAGCGAAATCCAAATTCAGTTGTTCTAAGCGTTTTCTACTTTCCGCCATAATTATTGGTAAGATTTGTATTCATTACTAAACACGTAATCTCGTTGAAGATTAATGCGCTTCTGAGAACACCGGGAGAGGGCTGTTTTGGCCTTCGGTAGAACATTCGCACTCTTATGGGACGAACACTGCATCCGTGATGCCTTGGCGAAAGATGTCGTGTGCATAATTTACTCCGAGAGTTTTATTCAAATTGTATTTTTCATCCTCATTTCATATCATATTTATTCTTGTTCTTGGGGCGGAGGTGGTGTAGCGACGGGTGGGCGGTGGTTTTCACGAAGCAAAGTTTTATTTGAGCTCAAAGAATTCCACTTTTCGCAGGCGGATGAAACAATTGTACCTTTTCACAATATGTTTTTGTCGTTTCAAAGTTGTAACATTCTTCTCACAGAGGCGACCAGCTGGCAGGAGTGGAATAGGGCGCTATATAAATTGAAGTGATTTCATGCTCTTGCCTTTTATCTTTACGCTCCAGTTTCTTCTAAGATCGTGTGCATCGGTGGTTTGTCTGTATGTCTGAAATCCATTTGCCTAATTGGCAACAGTTTGTTTCTTCAGCAGCATGAGGTCTGTTTCCAATAGCTGCCGTGTTTTCAAGCGTTTCCCTGGGGAACTTGGCTGCGCAACAATGCGCTCTCTTGAGCGCCGCTCTGCGAAACAAATGATTCATTCATAGATTCCTTCCAACGTGTCTGCTGAACTTGTTGCAAGGAATCGCTAAACACCAGTAGCCTAAAGTTTCTCAAGGCACGTCTTTTATGAACCTCCAGTCCAATGTCGTTTATATTTTGTCACTTCCGCGTGGCTAGCTCGAGTATGTGTACCCGGTAAACGAACTATACAAAGCGGATTTGATTTGAAAGTGTAATTTCCCTATAAATACGCTGAATTTGTCACATAATTGGGTTTTCTTATACTTCTTATCTGGCTTAACATTGGATTCAATCGGACTGTTTTGTTTATTTCGCGTCTGCGTTAACCGTTTGCGTCTCCACATAAATCCTTCTGTTCTATGGGCGTTTTCTCACTTGCGCTTTGTTTTCTTCCATGATGTACATAGCACTTAACCGGCGCTAAGCCCTACGTAGGGTTGTACTGAAGGTTGGGCACTGCTCAACTACATATATCATCATGTCGGAAGCGAAAACGGTCAAAAAAATTTTCGCTGGAAGTTTATGCCGCGTTGGTGGTTACATGTTTTAATGGGCGTGTGACTACTTAATGTGGTGTGGATATGCCAAGGTTTATTCTCATTAGCAAACAAATTGAAATATAAATATGTTTACATCTTCAATATTGTTTTTCTCCCTTCCCTTACTGATGAGCACAGAGGGAGAATATTCTTTTCTGTTTGATTTCCGTCTAAGGGCCCGTGCGAAACGGAAACCAAACTGACCCTTTGTAAAAAACAAGTAAATAATCGGTAGATGGTTATAACAAATAATTATCTCTTTGAACAATTACTTAACTTGAAACAAACGTAACTGAAAGTGAATGTTTAAATATAAACCTTCATTGTTTTGAAAAAACCTTCGCAACTACTTCATTCGATTATAGGGGATAAACGGAGCGCTGGTTGCGAATATAACCTCTCTTTTCGACAATGGCACCATTAGCGGCAGTGCACCAAATCTGCTGAAGTTTTGTGTCAAGGGTGTTCGACATTTGTTTCGAGCAACGGCGTTGATTAGAGCCAGTGCGGTCAAAGGCTTGCATTTTTGCTCGACAATACCGGGAGGAGCGATTTTGGCTTACGGCACGGGCTACGCCCTCCGCCCCCAATGGCTACGAATCGACCCTTGTCTCTTCTTTACAGTCATCAGTTTTCCCATAATTACCGTTTAAATAAGCGTTCCTGCTGTCTTTGAAGCCGGGATCAAGCTTCTATAAGTGCCCATTCGAGAGCGTGGATTGCAGCAAGTTTTCACGGAAAACACGGAAATTGTCTCTTCAGCTGCATTGGCTCATATATCCCCTCCGAAAGGCCGTGGTCATGGGATATGAGTTGGGTATATTAGCTTTATTACTGATGGGTAATTGATCTGCCTCTGCAATTAATTCTCAAAACTATTTGTAGTTGCAAGCGTGGTACGGCTGATTACTTGCACACTGGACTAAGCAGGCCATCTCATCTTTCCCTTTCTCATTCTTTCCTCTTTTACCTTTTAAAAATTTTTTCATCTCCCAATGCGCAATTTCACCGCTTTTTGTGGAATGCGCCGGTGCCTACGAGTTTGTCAGTGATTCTCTAATGGGGTGAAAATGCTAAGACACTATTCAAACGAGGAAGTCCCGCATTGCAAAGTAAACTAGGGCCGTAAATCATCGTGACGGTAGTTTCTGAGGCTCTGTGATCGCGATTTCTTTGGAAACGAATCCAAGAAGACGTTTTCAAGAATGCTGGTTTTATGACATCTATTTGGGATCTAAGAAAGTCCTGAAATTTGATTTCCCATGGGTAATCATACTTCCTGATTGTTTTAGTATCTCATTGTATCCCCATACTGTGATACAGAGCTAACGCTACACTTCGAAAAGTCTCCACCGGCCGCTGAAGAGTGCAAGCTTTTCATTTGTAGACGCATCAGTCGTCCCACAGAGGGTTGTGGACAGCTGAGTTTATCGTCACTTGCCTTTATTTTTTCTGCATGATTGCATCTCGGATTGTCATAGTTTCAGGATTTTTTTACATCGGCTTTCTCGCGATTATCGCTCTAAATGTGCTGTTGCAACATTAATTCAAAGTTTATATACAGTATCGTTTATTGGTTTGTCAATGGAAAACACTTCGCATTCGGTGTAATGATGTGAACAGCAGCGATGAATTTCTTGAAAATCTTGCTCGTACTTCCAGTACTGGTCCATGCATTTGAGGATGACGAAGAGAGCTGGTAAGAGCATTTCTCTGTTGATTCCGCAATAATATCGGTACTGCTGTAACTGGCTGAAGGGGGGGGGGCAGTCACTGTCGCGCTGTCGTCCCTCACTTGATCACTTGAAACCGTTCTATTGGGTTGATACATAATGAATGCGTTTTTTTCCAACAGCTTTTATTTAGCAGAAACAATAACAAAAATAACAAAAACGTCTTTATTTGATTACTCGGTAGCGTATTAAGCATGGACTCTGTGGGCTACCTCCTTTCTTGGTAAAAGCTTTTTTGGTAGTCGGTCGATTCTGCGAGCGAAGAACTCACGATCCTAGGAAGCAATCCATTTTTTTCGGCAACCAAGTCATCCAAATCGTCATAGAGCTTGCTCGTTTGTCAGTTTTTCAACGATCGCTTGACGTGATAGTTCGAAGAGGCTTCAGTGGGTGAACATAGGGATGTGAGAGCGGGTCCCATCCCTCACTTGCGATGGATTCGCCGACAAGGCGCTCAACATGTGGATGTGCGTTATCGTGAAGGAACACGATGTAGTTCTTTGTGCAGGGCCTTTTCGCTCCAATGGCAGCATGAGGACGATCGAGCTGTGCCAGGTAGTTGTCGCTGTCGATGTTGAACTGCCGCTTCTCCTTTGGCTTTCGTGCCGGAAGCCTTCAGCCAGCATTTGCGTAGTCAGGCTTTCGTCTTCTTCGACGGCCGCTAGAACTGCCCGGCCATCGGAATCCGATAGCCGACCTCTTCCTCCTTCGTCTTCAAGGCTGTGTCGCCTGCTTTGAACCTATTCGACCATCTTTCAACTTGACTTTTGCTGTTGTTCACTCACCGAAAAGTTCTTTGAGATCGCAAAACGTCTCCACCGCCTTTCATCCTGTGTCGAAGTAGTAGAGCATAATATGGCAAATGTTTAAAAACTAGCAAAACGTCAATCTACACTGCAGAAAAATTCAACAATGAAGAGCCGCTATTACCCATTAACCTAATACAAGCATCAGTTTGTTACCTCAAGCCTATGTTTTTACCGAGCCTTTTAGCAGGGTAGGAGCTATCCCTAGACTGAGTGTTGGGCTGAAGACCTAGGAAGCACAGCGCAGGACACCAAGCACAGTAGAGTGTTCCCCCAACCCCCCCCCCCCCCAACTATTGCATGAGCACCATAATACTAAGAAGTTCGCAAAGTTCTTGCGATCTTCAACTATAATCCCTTCTGAAGAATTTTTTGATTCTTCGCAAGGGTTGCCTATACCATGTTCTGTTCTATTTGAACCATCGTAAGATTTATGCTCTGGAACGAATTTTGATTTTTAAAGTTTCTGGAAGAAATGGACAAACGTCAGTACCGCGCCATTTTCCTCGTATATTCATACTTTCCAACTAACAACGACCAATTTCTTGACCGTATTGTGGCATGTGACGAGAACCGAATTTCGTAAAACGACCATCTGCAAATTGACTGGACAATGTCAAGTTCATGGCGGTCAATCTCATCAGCATGGAGGGAGTGTGGTGATCTACGGTTGGTCTAATCAACCACAGCTTCATAGATAGTGTCAAAACCACTGCGGATGCAAAGTGCTGTGAGCAGCTGAGTGAGATGGATCGCACACTGGCGGTTATGATACCAGTATTAGCTAATACGAAAGGACCTATCTTTTTCACAACGCTCAGCCAGATGTTTCACAAACATCTCTGAGAAAGTTCAATGACCGAAGTCACGGAACTCTGCCGCATCCACCTCAATCATCTAACCTGGCTCCACCGATTATGCTTCCCTCAAGCCTCTCAGATCTGGACAGTTCTCTTCGAGAGAAACGCTTTAAGACCCAATGTGATGTTGAAGCGATCCTAACCGACTTCATTCCCTCTGGATCATCACAAAAACTTTCTAAGCGACCTCTTATCGTTGCAAACGCGATTCGCAGTTTTGCAAAGTGTAACTGCCGCCCTATTTGCTCACTAATTATTGAAGGAGAGGGGGCGGGGGCGAAGGGGACGCCGAGGTTCGCATAGCACGGCGCGTATGAAACAGACGGCACGGCTATTCTCAGACCACTTGGAAACTGAAACTTTCCTCCTTCGAAAACGTAGGCAATATCTTCATTATGCTCTTGCGTGGTATCCATGCAAGTCAGGGCCAAGAGAGAGAATTCGCGCTCTAGGAAAAATCGTAAAAAATGTAGGGAATACGAAGTCAGGCTCCTCAAAATGGTTCCGAATCGCAATTCGAAAGCTGTTGTAGAGATGAGTAGGTCCTTGATGATCAGTGAGACAGAAAGAAAAAAGAGGGCTGTCCGTTACTCAGAGATATAGTTACAATACCGCTCCTAAGTTCTGCTAAATAAACGGGTCGTACACGGTTAACACGTTTTTGACCGACTTTTTGCCATAACTATACCAGTATCGGTCCAATCGTCCTGAAAAACAGACCGATGGCTAGAGCTCGTCAAGACGAATCTCCCTGTATAGGAAACTTTCATTTTCCTCTGTCTGATTATCATCATTTTCGAGGAAATGGAAAATTGAGTCTCCGAGGCGGGAGAAAGTACCTGCGGGCATGACGGCATCGTAAACTCTCCACTACAGCTGAAAGTTTCAGTTCAGGTATTTAAA
The DNA here is from genome assembly GCA_963978905.1 of Trichostrongylus colubriformis. Classification (NCBI taxonomy): domain Eukaryota; kingdom Metazoa; phylum Nematoda; class Chromadorea; order Rhabditida; family Trichostrongylidae; genus Trichostrongylus; species Trichostrongylus colubriformis. The sequence continues at coordinate 18,327,022 of OZ022259.1, read as the reverse complement.
AACAAGAATTGTCAATAAATTCGGCAAGAGCATGATTACGTGATCATTTTGATCCCACTCATGAATGGTTTTTCTTAATTTCAATGTGAAAGTGGCATTACAGTAAACCCTTTTTTCAAAATTTCCTACTTAGTCAGAAAGGTATTTTTTGTAAAAAAAAATAAGCCGTTCGAAATCGATCACTGCTGTTGATGTACTGCGAAGGAACTTTGTCAGACTTCTTCAAGGTAGGTGGATCGAGTGTTATTTGTCTCAAATCTTTCAAACGCCTTCATTTAATCGGTATTTTCTGCATAAACTTCTTTCTCTGCGCAAAAATGAACTGATTTTGGAAGGTGACTGTAATTATACCTGGCAAATTGTGAAAGTCTCAACTGTAGTCTCATAGAAGGCAGTTTCAGAACTGTCGCTTCAAGAAAACTCGGTTGAAACAAACTGAATCTTGGAAAGGTGAAATTTGGTGATTCGGTGATTCATTTAGAGACATAATATCACACTGTTTACTCCTATTCATTTACGACGTACTGTGCTGGTGAACGATAGATTTATCTCCAGCCACGGTTAAGTTGTCGCTCAGTTTACGGTCCCTCACCGTTGACCCCTCACTATCGATCTCAGCTGGCCAACTGCCTTGGCTCGGGCCGCATTCCTCTTGAGATACATGACCACTGTAGCGCGACATTTAGCGATTCATATGAGCAAGATTCATTCAATTTCACGGCTGGCTGGTTATTCCCTACCTGAAGTACATGCCAATTAAATTAGAATCTTAGATAATTACAGTGTTAAGTGGCCCTCAGGTTCCTCACTGGAATTTGTGTGGGCCAACTTCGCTATTAGACAGCCGTATTAACGCAGAGGTGCACAGCACACTGCCGGCGTCGCCCACTGAGATTAGTTCAGCGTTTGCAAACAAAGTGCACCTTGAAGGATCCGATTCCTCCGGCTCTCGAAATAGCGAGTGTACGAAGTGAAACCACTGCCACTGCACTATTTGATCTACTCATGAAGTGAGTACATTTGCGATTCTTGTGAGAACGGGTGAGGCTGGCTGCCTTAGCCAGCACTGCGTCGCTATATTGATTGACCTATTACACGTCAACTCAATTCTATACTGTGTCTCGTGGCATTGTAAACAAATCATTGAAACATTCACAACGATCAAAATATTTATTACATTAGACATACAAAATGAAATTTAAAATGACAAGAGGTGGATCCCTACAATGTGTTACCAAACAAAAAATATAATGTTAGTCATAAATATCTAAATTAAAAACATCCTCACGACTTGGTCCGCTACCATCACCCTCCCCATTCCTGTTAGCTTTTCGAATGCGCCTTACGCGCGAATTTAGAGCTTCCTTCGCTTTGCTCCATACCTCCTTGCTTGAATCTTCCAAGACATTGTAATATTTAAATAAGCACTGAAACGAAACACAGGATAGCAAAAGCATGGCTTAATCGTCTATTTCAAAAATATTATATTTGCAGCAAAAATGAATGATGTTGGATGGCTGTTTACCTGTTTAATGAAAATTACCCTATCCTTTGTAAGTTCTCTACTATCCACTGGCATCTCAAGCTCTCTCGGGTCATCCCTGTAAACGAGCTTCTCCAGTGCGAGCCCGAACTGATTTTTGTTCGACTGCTTGAGCGCCCGCAGCTGGGACACTTCCTTTGCTGATGCATACGTATGATCGATGTTGCCTGAAAAGTGACAGCCTCTAGAGAATGTCTTAAGAACCACTCAGACAAGAGTCAAGAATAGGCGTCTCAATTGAGATCGCTCTCCTCAATGTACAACTTGTCGACTACACCTTCAGCTGGCCTCGCAGGAAGTCTTCTTAGGATTTCCCTATCTTCGCCATCTTTTCACAAAACTGCGGGCTCGATTATCAAACGATGATGTTTTGAGTTTGAGAATCCGTGTCGAGTGCATGGCGCATCCCAAAGATGCACAAAAGTAGCGAAATTGGAGAAAATTCCGTTTTCTGCGTGCTTTTCACTTGATATTCGGGAAACCATTGCGTTTATTTGTTTATCACTTGCATGGAATCCATTCTTTGTTCCATTCAACACTCAACGCGCACCTGTGATAGTCGCAAGGACGACAAGTTATCCGCAGGTTATGAGTGAGGATATGGAGCTTGCATTTCACCGCGAGCGGTGCTATTGACCTTCCTTTTCGGGGACGCCCACGTCGAGAATCTAGTAAGAAGCGAGTCTCATTGTTCCGATGGTCGTAATTGTTATTGCATTTGGTAAAAAAAATTAACCAGCAGCAACCAAACCTACTTGTGGGCAGGGGCAAACGTATACCTTTTGCGCTTCAGGCCTCATGAGATGGTCCAGTTCTATGGAAAATCTTTTTCTCAGTTCTCAAATTTCCCAAGCTTTGGGAAATCTCATTTTGCGAATCAAGTTCTAAGTAGTGTCAGTTCCGATATTTTTCAACAAATCCTTTTTGATAATAATGCCATGGTTTAAGCGGTGAGCACATAAAGCTAAATGAACGAAAACTAATTTTTCGATTTGGGTATTGTCCTGTTGTTATTGAATAAATGATTCTATACTCGGAAAGTGGTGTTCCTTGAATTCGATTAACCTGATTTGAGTTATCTGGCTGCTCAGCACATCCATAACAACGTAATCCTCGAAAACCTTTTTTAGAACTAGTTGATGCAGAGAAGGGCGAAAAGAAAGAAGTGAGATGAGGGTTTTTGGGCTCCTATTTCTCGGGTCTTTTAACGTTTTATTTTGTTCTGTCTCCATTTTTACAGCGCTGAACATCGCTATTATTGTATTCTACAATTATTCCAAGAGCCATACTCGATTTTATTTTTGAACATCATTTTAACCATGTATACTGCTGGACTTACCCTCAAAGTTGGGCTTAGCTGGCTGTTTCACGAGGCTTGCGTGCACATGTAATATCTACATGCAGAAGAAAACATGAAATCATTTGTAGGTGGCCACGCAGAGAGCGACGGGCTGCCTCAATCAAAGATCGATAACGTTGAGGGTGTGGGGAGTGTTAGTGCATGTGCCGTCGGGATTTCCTATCAAAAACACCAGAACTTTCTGATCTGAATGACTTTACATGGTTATGAAGCTATTTAAGGCGGACGTGTGTAGTGATAGGCAGCGCGCAGTCACTCTCATGGTGCAATCTGAATGGAACTAGAATGCGCGACGCATCCGACAGTATTGATTAACGCTGAAAACTTTATCCTTTATCCTTTTAATGAGGCTATTTTTTTACTACTCTTGACTTTCCACTGCGCGTCGGAAATTATGGCGTGATTTTGATGAATTTGGTCACCACGAATCGCTCCCATCTGGACGTATTCCACTTCGACGAATTCACGTTTACGGACGCTTGTGGCGTATGAAAGCGCTGGAGTCTCCCCTGAATGCTGTGGGACCGTGATTTTCTGTGCTTATTTAGTGAATTTGATTGATTGTTTGATTATTCCTGAATTGTAAACTAGCAGGATAAAAAAGGAGCTTTGCACTGAACGAATATTCCAAAATGGTGTAACTATTGAAGGAAAGGAAGCACAACGAACCATTAAAAGCCCTCGATTTGAAAGGAAGGTAGCACCTTTCTAGTATCCTGCAATACAGCTCGCTGTCAATGCGACAGTTTCCTGGCAGGATAGCATACTCTGTGGTCCTTCGAACAGAAATACCACCCCATATGTAGACTTTTGCTGGGTGTTTGGCTCGACTACGCATTCGTGAATACTGGTCCCCTTCTTTTATGTAGCAAAATCTGGTTGAACAGTCGACTGAAAAGAACACTTTGAAATTAGAATCCCGCCTTCTAATATCTTGCTTACTTTGGATTGTGCATTCATCGGTGAAGACACAGTCGGAGAATCCCACCCCAGCAGCGAGCATTTCCAAGCAGAAGTCGAGCCGTGCCTCTTTATTAGCGTCCCTTATTGTGTGGCAGTATTTGGTTGTGGTCTTCTTGAATCCTAGTTTCTGCCGGAGTCTCTTTATGTGCGAAGTACTGACAATGATTCCGCGCGTTTTCAGGCGATTTGCAACATCTCTGGCTGTAGCAGAGCTATTGGCCTTATAACATCTTTCAATTTCCAAAAGAATTTCCTCATGGTGCTCTGAAATCAAGAATATGCGACCCTATAGGAAAAAAGTTGGAAGGAATCTACAAACCACGGAGAGCTCGCGATACAAAGGTTTTCTTGGAGGGATTCGCACCTTAAAACTTCTTTATGAAACGCAATACAGCATGATAATTCAAATTTGGGTCAGTCTAAAATGATTTGATAGAATAGGAAATCGAACCCAAAACACTACTCCATTGGCAGGCAAAATTGAAAACTCAACTTCTGCAGTTCCATAGTCACCGAGAGAATCGACTTCCCTTCTTCTCTCATCGCTACGATAATGTTGATAAAATTGAAAAGTTTCTCGCTCATCTACAATGACATTACTTCATACGATAAAATCAGTGAAATAGTTCGATTCATCAAATAAGAGTAGTGGCAGGTGAAGTGCACTCCCGCTCTCATGGTGCAGGAACGAGTCTCGCATTCCCGTCCAAGCCAAGCAAGCCTTTATGGCAAAAAGTCGGTCAAAAACGTGTTAACCGTGTACGACCCGTTTATTTAGCAGAACTTAGGAGCGGTATTGTATTACACATTTTTGAAAATCCTTACGCGGTGACCTAGCCTTCCTCGTAGGAGCACATATTCGTTTACGGTATATCATCCTTTTATTTTAAACTCTAATCTCGTCATTTTCAAGAAAAGGGCTCTAGATAGTTTTCTTCATTATCGATTACATAAGTTATTTTTTGAACCTGAAAGGACGATATTCATGGTTATTGGTAACCTCCAAATGCGAAGGGTTTTACCCTTCATCATTCGCTTGATCAAAAAATTTCAGCCCTTATGGCGTGTGCTCCGTAGCGCCTCCTCGAAACCTTACCATAGCGCCTTTTGGGAGCGGACTATGCACTGGGGATGATGTCATCATCGGTAAGCGTTTGGATCGCTGCGCAACTTTTTACGCCAACTTGATTCAATTCCAGAGCACATTCTTCATAATTACAATAAACTGGAACTGCCAGGTGGAGGACATGTGAAGGTTTCTGTTGAGGTAGTTTTGATTACTTTGACTTTGCCGTGGTCATGGTTAATTGAATTGAAAATTATGATTTGGTGAAATATGAAGTGCTATAAGCCGGCCGCACTCGGGTGAAACACGCTTCGATAGAACCTAGTCAAATCAGAGAGATTCTTTGGCTATCCGAAGTGTTCTGAATTCTCTTTCATATTCACACGCTTCCATCGGGCATGTGTTCGGTTTAGCAGTGCAGTGTGTGGTTAAGGCGTCATCGTATGCAGTTCATTCTCGAAGCGATTGCGCCCGAAATAAGGCGCTGGAGGCAATGATCGCTTCAGGACCCAATTGTGTACGGCATACGCATCGCGTCGCGCAATAAACTGTGTTGCGAAATCTTTTCCTAAATTCATGACCATTATAAATGGATACGTTTCACTTCATGGTATTGGAACTCCATTGAGCAAGTCGAACTGAATAGTTTTCAAACCTACTCGATCCTGTTATGGTGCTGTTTTCAGATCTGGGTCCAAGAAGTGTCGAAAATCATCGAAATCACTTCTGAATTTGAGTTGGACATTTATGTAACCGAACGGTGGACTGATCCGGCACTTGCTTACGCTCATTTGAACCCATGTAAAAGGTATTAATACGATGGATTCAGCCCGCACCGAATTTTTCTAGGATTTTTATCAGTTATCTACTCGAGGTGTCGTCTTTTTTCATCCTCGAAATCTTTTTGAATTTTACTACATTGGCTTAGTTGCCATCGTCCGAATGTATGATGTTCTTAACATATATTTTATATAGCGGATATTTGTCGAACATTATGTACATACAGTAGCGGTCAAAAGTTTGGAAACTTTTGAATTTTCGACCTAATTTGATTAAGAAACAACCGAGTTGTCTCAAATTCACATGGTAAGTATCGAATTGAGTAGGACACACATGCGTGACATCGCTTGCCGATAAGATTAATTGATCTACATTATGTGATTTACTCATAATATGGCGCGTCAAAAGTATGGAAACTCTCTTGTACCGATATCATCCCGCTGCTAATTTGTGAAGGTTTGCAGTTTTTTCATAGTTTTAGGTGAAGTTATGGCACAGTATCTCATTTTCAGATGGGATCTGCTAAAGAAGTAGCACTAGCTGTGCAGGAGGCGATTGTTCGGGCCATTAAATATGGAACGCCCGAGAACCTTCTTGCAGAGCAGTATCACCTCGCTAAAAGCACGATCACCAAGATTTTCAGGCGCTACCAAAGGCAAGGAGGTGTGGTGAAAACTTATCGTTCAGGAAGACCTCGTAAAACGACACCAAGGGTCAACACATTCATCGTAAGGGCCTCGCATGCTGACCCGCGCGCTTCGTCAACGGACATTCTCAAGCAAGTGACAATTTTTCGAGCCTTTCTGTCAGTCAAAGTACTGTTCAGCATCGTCTGAGAGCTGACGGATTATTTGGAAGACTTCCCAGCAGGAAGCCACTAGTGAGCTCAAAGAATAGGAAGGCGCGACTGAGTTTCGCGCGTCAGCACCTTGCCTGGACCGGAGAAGGGTGGGGAAAAGTGTTAATCAGCGATGGATCGAAGTTCTGCTTCTTTGGCAGCGATGGTTTGAAGTACGTGAGACGTCTGTGAACAAGAGAAATCATCTCAAGTACCAGGTACCAACACTGAAGCATGGCGGAGGTAATGTGATGGTATGGGGATGTTTTGGTCTATGTGGCGTTGGCCCACTTTTCCGTATCCAAGAGTATATGGACTCGTCCGTGTACAAGAGAATCCTAGAGAGTACCATGCTTCCTTCTGCCCGTCAAAGAATGCCTAGGGAATGGATTTTTCAGCATGACAATGATCCGAGGCATTCCCGCCTCGTGACCGACTTCCTGAGATCGAATAAAATTACTGTCATGAAGTGGCCAAGCCAGTCCGAACCTCAATCCGATTGAGCACCTTTGGGAGGAATTTCAGCGTCGTACAAGACACATTTCAGTGAAGAATTGCGATGAAAAAAATGATATTTTGTTGAAAGAATAGGCTTCGATCCCTCAGTCCAAAATTGATGCTCTGGTCGAGTCAATGCCCAGAAGGTGTAAGGCTGTCATTGATTCACGCGGTTTCCAACGAAGTACTAGTTTTTGTCTCGTATTCTGTCTTTGAGGGCGGAGGTGGTGTAGTGACAGATGGCGCGCACCCCACTCTCATGGTGCGGGGATCAAATCCCGCATCAACGCCCGCCCAGGCCAACCAAGCCTTCCATCCCTCCGGGGTCGGTAGATTGGTACCAGACTCGTCTGGGAGGATAAATGCACTGACTTGTACATCGGCTGGCCACCGCAAGTCATTGTATAGGCCACATCACATTCACCAGCCATCACGATTCTGAATGGAACTAGAATGTGCGGCGCATCTCACAGAAGGGGTTGATTAACGCCAAAAACTTCAAACTTTAACTTTATTCTGTCGTTGTTAGGTTCGATTTTCTTTGCTATCGAGAAGTTTCCAAACTTTTGACGCACCTTTTTGGAATAAACAGCATTTCCTCACTCAAAATTTCCACTCTCGAAAAACGACGTTCCACATCGTGTTCTCTACTTGATTTTATGGCTATTCTGTGAATTTGAGATAACTCGGTTGTTTCTTAATCGACGGAGGTTGAAAATTCAAAAAGTTTTCAAACTTTTGACCGCTACTGTATATACTTGTTTAGTAACATGTCCGTTGATGGCCGCACCATCTTGGAAAAGATTTGGAATCCCCATGCTTGTTTCGTAAACAGCAAACTGGCGAACATTCATTCGAGCCCATTCAAGAATATCTTCCTGCAGATTTATAGTAATGGCAGTATCTGGTACAACTACCGCATCAAATTGACGGGCCCTTGCTCGAATACGTTGAGGTAGGGCATTTGTATTTACTCTATTCATATTACATAAATGAAATGAAGAGCAACGAACTAGACTATGTAGTTAAGTGGACGTCTAAATCCATAGTAAAAGATATTGATGAAGATAGTCAAAACAATTACTAAGCAGCAGCTAAAAGAATTTATGAAGGCTGCGTATATTGAAAGAACCCTCCACAGAAATTTGAGATCTTCTTTTACCCATATTTTTATGCTGTATTTGTATACTACGGCCACATACAAAGTTTCAGGGAAAAAACTAGAATCTGGCTGAGATGGACTCCTCAGAGTAACGTTTAACGGGGTGGGGCGTCTGGGGAAGTAGGGCTGCGAGAGCTTCAGGAGCAAAGAGGCGACGGTAGTGGTCAGGGACGTAGAGCGGGAAGCAGGTCAACAATGGGCGCGAAAATTTGAAGTGCGCTCTGCCGCCGACGGCTGTTTAAATGCTTCTTGGTGGGAATTCGGGCAAAATGCTATTTTCATAATTTTTCGGATTGCTTTTCCTGTTCATGCACTGTATCTATTAAAGTGATATGAAGGGAATTAAAATCATGGAAATTCCGTGGACGATTCGTTTAACTGTAGTGAAAAGTCAGGAGTCCAAGTAGACGCTGTGTAGCGAACATGAAATACACGCTCCAGCACTTTGCTAAAGCTGCTCCCAGGTTATCAGACTCCTTGTATTTTGGTTGCTTATGCAAGGGGTTTCGCCCTATGCTCAAGATAACCGTCGCACACCATAGATCTACGTAATTCCGACAGACACAAAACTCATCAACAATGAGAGCTCAGGTCCCCCAATTTTTCTAGAGTTTTTGTCCGATACATTCACTTTTTCTTCGGTACTGCACCACTCAGTACAATCCTCTCATTTTGGACCGGTAACCAGATAATAAAGGATGAAATGGGCGGAGGTGGTGTAGTGACAGGCCCTCTCTCATGGTGCGGTGATCAAATCTCGCACGAACGCCCGCCCAGGCCAACCAAGCCTTCCATTCCTCCCATTCCTCCACGGTCGGGTCGGCGAATTGGTACCAGACTCGTCCGTGAGGCACTCACGGCGTCCGTGAGGTAAAAGCACTGGCTTGTACATCGGCTGGCCACCGCAAGTCATTGTGTAGGCCACATCACATTCACCAGCCATCACGATTCTGAATGGAACTACAATGTGCGGCGCATCACAGAAAGGAATGAGTAACGCCAAAAACTTTATCTTTTATTTATAACCAAATAATGGCTAATGCTATCTTTGCTTTGAAACTGAGCACTGCAAAGCTGAAAGCTGTCGACGAAGTAAATATGACAGCTCGAAGAACTGCTAAATCTCAATGTTTCAGAACATTTCCCATTGATCAGCAACGTTGTATGCTGTTCTACGAAAGCTTCACGCATAATCATGATCAGGTACGCTTATAACCTTACGAGCCTGAATGAGTACCCTCAGAATGTGAACAAAAACCAAGTGCATGCTGTGGTGGGGTGCGAGAGCATGGTCAAGCATAGCGGTGAGTCAAATTTTTGAGAAATATGACCCACTAAACCGACCACAATCACACACCTCCTTTCCCTGTCCCTCCGTCACTGTGATGCTGCTGGTATGCTGAAAGGGTATCCCAAAAAGGTCGTCAATGGTCGTAAATCATAGTGTTGTGACGTAGTACAAAATATGGTTATCGACATCTTTTTCCTCAGAAGACACCTCACCGTTTCAAAATCACTAGAAAAAGGAGGGCTAAAAATACGCTTTCACTGATGAGGATTTCTCAGATCGTGGGTGCCTGATCCCATAGATTGTTCACACATCCTATATTTGCCAAGATTGAAGGTTCTTTCAATAAGAGACCACATCTTCCAGATTGCCGGGCTGTAGTAGTTAAAAGGGCAAACATGCACTGGAAAGAAGGCTAGGAAGACAGTATGTGGTGCCATCTGAAGAGCGCATTCCAAGAGAATGCCCTACGCATATGCTCACAGCCACCGTGTCATTGCTGTGCTTCCAAACAGACGCAACGGGGTTGCACCTCACTGCGTATCATAAATTCGGGTTGCTTCGATCGACATTTTACTGATATGAAACGTTTGTTGAAGGCATCGCCTAGGCCAAAGAAAAAGTGTGAAGTGGGAGGGCATATTTTGTGAACAAATATTTTGCCCAATAGAGGTGATGTGTGGCGAAACTCGCATTGAAATAGCGCGACTTGGGTTCCTATCACGATGCCGCAGTATTGTGAGTCGCGCTGCCGTTCATCCATGGGGAGTTGCAGGCGCGGGCGGGACGACGATCGCGGCCGTTTGACCTAGCCCCTCGTCCGCCTGCATCCACCACACCGGTTAGTGATGCAGAGAGGCGCGAAAGGAAAGATGAGAGGAAGAAGAGGGGGTTCGCGTTTATACTTCTTGAGGCTTTCGCTGTTTTGTTCGTTTTTTCTCTAATATCACACTAGTGAGTACCCCCATTTTCATACTCTCCAGTTAATCCTTAATGCCAGATTTACCCCTTTCGGTGTCCTTAAAACCTCTGCCACCAAACCCACCTGTTCGATTTTTCGGACATCAGCAATTTCATTTTGTTTTTCCCCTGTCACAGTTCTTAGCATGTCTTTCATCACTTTCAGCAGTCGGATGTGTCACAGCCATTGTCAGTGAGAAGATATTGCTTCATTTAGATTGCGTTTTCAGGTGGAAATGGAATGGATTGACACAGTTCCACCGATAACGATAATGAAAGGAAACATCACTCTTCCGGATTACGTACTCGTAGATTTTTCAGCGAGTAGCGAGCTTCGGGTGAGCTATTTTGCTTCCAATGATCAGTGACTCATGTCTCCTCTAACCAGATCAGAATCAAAGCTTTTTTTTTCAAATGGCACTATGTGTTTCCAAATTTGCTTTTAAGACCCATTAGAAACTTGATTTCCTTCAAATAATTAAAGGCTCATCCCATTTCATTTGGAACGAGAAGTCGAGCTGACTTGTAATCGGTAGTAGAGAGTTGTGGGCGTGCCCGCTACCCCGGATGCGCAACACCCATGAACGCACTTTTACCGATGAAAAGCCACCTGGACCTCCCTTCCGGCGAACTTGGAATGCGCTTGTGAGGAGAGTTCGCCGGTCCTCATTTTCAACGATAGCATATCATCTCGCATACAATATGTAATTGTAGCAGAATTAGTGGCAATGACATTTTCTATTCGCTCTGTAAATACGCTCACTATCCGATGAGTATTCAGCTTTATCCACCTGGAATCTTCAACGAACTAATTGCAACTTTCACTTTTCAACGGTTATACGGTTTCTATATATTACAGGTTTGTGCGGCATATGTAAAATAAAGCATTTCCAGGTATTTCATCAATTTCATTAATATATGCTATTTTTAGGTATACGTTCCCGCCTATATATCTGTGTTCATTTCATGGGTAAGTGCATCTAGGCATATCGTCAATCTTTCCATGAAAGCTTCGCCATCTGAAATTCAGAATTTCTTTCGAATATTTTCAGGTCTCATTCTACCTCGGCGCGGAGCAAGTCCCATCTCGAACTACTGTTGGTGTGAACTCACTATTAGCTCTCACGTATGTTAATTTGAATAAAATCGTTTGAAAATTATATACGCCAAAGAGGTAACTGGCCAGTTACGGAATCTGAAAGTACAGAGATACTATGTAGATTTTTTTGAAAAAGAACGGAATGAAATGGTAGGGGAATAGGACCCTCCTTCTAATGGGTCATCCCATGCGTAATGTCGTTTTTTTCGAACGAAAATTTTTCTGATAGAGTTACAAGTTTGTGTGGCACTCCACACATCGTTCGAGAGCGATTTCGTCGTTCTATAATATGGTGTGTACAATTTCCGGATGTATTGAAATGAGGCCGATTTTCAGACTGGCAAAGGGATAGGTCCAATTGACAAAAATTGACAAAACCGGCAATTAATTGAAACACTATCTTTTACTTGAGGAAAATCAACCAGTCATGTGTGCCGTACTTGGCCTCGCCCTCTTCTACAAATCCAACAATTGTTTGATTGATTACTCACGTCTTTATTTTCCTAATTCCTTTTTTCGAAAACAATCGCATTTATTCAAAACGAAATTTTTCTTTTGAAATCCCTTGCTCAGCTTTGCTTCAAAAATTATTCGTAAGGGTTTTCTCCGTTCTATCGAAAATCTGTTTTGATTTCATTTTGGCTGCGATTCAGATTGGATTTCAAAACCGTGTCATAGGGGCCCAGATGACATTATTTCACAATCTCTTTTTTTAAGCAGATATTCAAGGAATCCGGTGGGTTATGCTTCCCCATCACTACCCTTTACCTCTATTTGACTTTTCACCACTCTTTGAACCAAATTATTAAGAAATTTTTCTTGCCGTGGGCGAAGAAATTGCCAAAAATCATCGGGTTGTGACGGAAAAATCAAAGTTGGAGAGCGCGCGAGGCGACCTCTCAGTCAATTAATTGGTGGAACTTATGTATAGAAGAGGTCGGGGCTAAGTACGAGACACATGATTCATCAATTTTTCCGAAGTGCAAGGTAATGTTTTAATTAATTGCCGGTTTGGTTAAAATTTTGTCGACCAACCGCTTCGCCAGAATGAAGGTCGGCTCCACTATGACGGACAAAAAAACTAAACTGTCCTTTTGTAGAGCAGGAAAATCTCTTCCGTGTGATATATGAACTGCCACACAAACCTGCAACTTTATAAGAAAAAATTCCGCTCGAAAAAAGCGACACTACTTATGGAATGACCCAATACCATGGGCCCTTGCCAGCGACGTGCTTTCGCACCCTCTACTTCACTGAAGAGGTGATGCAGACCCGTACCGAAGCGCACCTATGCGACGCAGCAATAGACAATCCAAGATGCGCATCTCAAGGCGTGTTTCATCACAGACTGGAATAACTTGTCACATGTTTCAAAGCGATGTCTTTTCTAAGCGAAAAACTACCAAAATCAAGTACTCTGTGGTGCCGAAGGTGAGGCGGGGCTGCGTCGTCTCTGCGTCTCCGCCAGCGCCAATTAGTCTCACTGCTCTCGGACGCAGCCACACCCTGCCGCGGGCAGCAACTCCGCAAAGTATGAAGGCTGCTTAAAACGTTTCTAGCCTCGCGCGCAACGCGTCGCCGAACACCGCTCTTCAAAGTCCAGTTCTAACTAAGCACACACTTCAAAAAGGACGGTCTTTCCAATTCTGATTTTTCTCATAATTCCTAACAGTGGCATTACGATACAAGTGGAGTGTGCTAAAACCATGCAAAAATCATTTGAGCGTATAATTCTTATCTCTCAAGAAATGCGATGTTCAGGTTTCAATTCGGTTCCGTCGTCAATAACCTGCCCAAAACTAGTGATGTGAAAGGTTTGTGCTTACATCCTTTTCCAACTCGTTCCCATTTTTTTGCCGCCTACAGTGCGTTATAGAATAATGAAGTAAACTGATTGGTTGATTCTTTCGAATTAGGATCTGATTCCTTTCATAACTGCTGTGTAAAAATATTTTATTTATAAGAAATTACTTTGTGCTGCTCTCTTTCAGCCATAGATGTATGGATTCTCAGTTCGATGGCCTTCATCTTTGCGTCGCTTATAGAATTGGCTGTTGTAGGATATCTATCGAGAAATGGTCATCATGCCTCTATCAAGTTCGTGAATGTTATTATTCTTTTAATTTTTTTATTTGTCCCTCTGACCATAGAAAGGTCTTTTTATCAGGAAGTTATTAGCAGCTTCCCACTTTCAGATGGATTTTTGGATTGATTTAGGATTATCGAATTTTAATCAGGGGCCAGTGCATTTTGGTCGTAGGCCAAAGTAGCTCGTACGATAATGGAATTATCACTTCGGTGCTGGGATGAAGCTTCGTGTTTAGTAAAATTTTTGTAAGCTAACCCCTCTCCATACCTGGAGCTACACTGGAAATGTTACAAGACCCAGTAGTCACACTGACGTACAAGAGTTGCTTGAAAAATTCAGATCCTCCTACTCTTGATCTGAATCTACTCCACACATATACTATCCCAGGCCCTTTCGGTCTACAATATCGATGTGCGCCGTTCCGAACTGCCGAATGCAAGAGGTCGACCATGCAAATGTGGATCTAAGCCTGTGTTCATACTCAGCACCGGCAGGGCGCGGTTGCGCGTTCAAAGGCAGTGAAGTAGTGCGACGCGGAGGTGGTGCAGAGACAACGCAGGCAGCGAGGCAGGGTGGCATAGGCGGAGACGTAGAGACAAGAAGTCACGCCCTACCTCCGGCTCCGCAGAGTATGGATGTGACCTGAAAAGCGGCAGCTGGAAAGGACCCTTTAAACTATGCGAACAGAAATGAAATTCTACATTTCTATTCAGTTTCACGATGACTGCTTCCCATATGAAACCCACCCACAGCATAAACACACTCTCTTACAATGAAAAATTGATTTAATCTGTATAACAGGGTTTGGGCCAATTTTGGGTGGCCACCTTTCTAGAATAGAACAGGAACAGATTGGGCGCAGTGAAGGCAAATGCAATAGATCTCCCATTACAGATGCCACTGCTCGTGGTTATGTATGAAATGTCGTGAATGGACTGCGATGAAGCTCGACAAGGTGGGCCATTTTTATTTGTTCTCGTTATCGCTAAACATTTCCTTGTCCGTCTTTCCTGAAACCTGGGTAACCCTTCATCCTTTAATAGGCACTGGGAGGGGGCAATTTCGGCTCACGGTGAACGCTTGCAGTTCGTTCAGTTTGTCGCAATTGCACACACGACGCCTTGCTGAGACGTCGAGTGTGGATTCATTGGGCTTTTTTGAATTATGAACACTTTTTTTCTCACTCTGTCGTTTTCTACTTATCTGTTCCTGTGTGCTGTTTTACTTTTCTACTTATCTGTTCCTGTGTGCTGTTTTACTTGTTCAACATCATCATGAATGAAATCAAATCCACTGAATCAATCAATAAATCAATCATCAAATAGTCCCTACACAGACAGTGGCGTCGGCCCGCTACCATCGGGCAACATGGCCACTGAAGCGTATAGTTCGAGGTGAAGCGCGCTAGAATCCCCGCTAATGCCCCATGTCGCATGCTTCAACGAGTTTTTCGCTACAGTTTCTGATAAGCTCGAATGTTCGTGACACTCCTACAATACTTGCCCCCCCCCCCCTCTCTCGGTTCCTTCAAAGAAAACAATTCGATTTGAACTCGATGTCGATTTATTAAAATTTCAGGCATCATCCGTGATATTTCCAACATGCTTCTTTCTATTCAATATTTGGTACTGGTTTGTCTTTTTAGGGTAAGTCCATGCTTTCATCAAAATAGCTTGTGTGTGTCTGAATTGAAGCGGCAAAGTGATTGTCTGTATTGGTGGTATTCTGTAAATAACCACGCGGGCCACCCTAATCGCAGAATGCTGGTGGTCTCCCCAGCACAAGTTCGCAATTACATTCAGCGATTTGGTCGTAGTCATTATGTTGAATAGAGTTTTGTCTCTCGACAGCACAGCACCTAAGGTCTGAGACCAAGGCTATGGCTTGTGTGGGGGGGGGGGGTTGAGGTTCGCTCAGAATCGTCCACGGAAGTATGAGTTTTTCTCATTCCCATGAAGTTATGTTGTACCTGTTCACTGCCTTCGCTGAAGCGAAAAGATCAAAACCCAGCAGAGATATTCCCTGCGGGTAAGATGGGCGAATCGCGAGGGTGTGAGGCGGAGGGCTGCGGTCACGTGCCCGAGATGAGATGTAATAAGGAAACCAAGCCAATGTCGTGTGTGTGCAGTTATGACGGGAAATCGCATTCGCGGCGCCACAAGCACAACTTGCCGAATCGATTTCTCTTGGGGGCCAGAAGAGCGTGGCTGCGTCACCTCTGCACTTCCACCCATACCACATTGCCTCCTGCACCTATGCCACCCTGCCTCCTCCACCCATGCCACACTGCCTCGCTTGAAGGCTGCCATGCCCTGCCGCTGGTACTCGCACCTGCCGAGCCGCTCGCCGCGGGCGGCCACGCGATTTTCCGTCGTAACTACACACACCCGCCAATGTCTGCGAGGGGCCTCCGCTTTGTTTCACGACCCTCGCAGCTCATTCACGTTACTGCCCGGACGAATTCCGTTTTTTGCGTAAAACTTGGCATGCGACTCGTGGAAACAAATACAGCTAAAAGTATGGGAAACAGAAAGCTTAGACTTCCATGAGCGCTTCCTTCGAGAGTTGTAAACGAACAATGTTCTTGTTTTAGGAAGAAAGATATACCTTGTTCATATGTATAATGTGAAACACCGGCTTAGTAGATGAGTATTTCACCGTTTGACGTGTTTAAAATTTCCTATTAAGACCCTACTCAGTAATTGCTAGCGCCTGCTCATCCATGCACTGCCATCTAGTACATTCGTGACGAATAGAAAGCTTTTTTCCTCCATCTCGATAGTTTTTCAGAGTTCCAAGGAAATTCCCTGACTAGCTTTTATAAGCTGTTACTGTGCTAGCGAGACCTCAGTATTTCGGACTTCAAGGTTCACTATTTGCGTTTCAGCGGGCATTTTTATTTTTTATGTGGTACCATGCTCGCCAAACGATGAAATTATCCCGTAATTCCCTAATAACGGCATTCCTGCAAAACCGCTAGTGTGGACTATGTTCTGAGCATACGTTGAGGTCATTTGACTTTGTGCCAGTGGCGACAGGGGTGTGTGCCATAGACAGAAGTTTCGCCTGGACGCGCTTTGCGCGCCTCACAATGGGTGCATGCTAGACCCGGCGTACCGGTTGGATTCTGAAGTGATTACGGCTAGTGCAGCACATTGTCATCGCTTTATGATCCGCAATTCACTTGTCCTAAGCCTTGATATTGTTATGGTATCTATTATTCGGCTAACGCTTCAGTTTCTAGCTCGCACCCATTGCGCAGCGCGCCACATGCGGCCACACGAATTTTCCGTAATAATGGCCATACCTCCACGTATTGCTTTTCAGTTGGAACGATGGAAGTGATGCACGCATATGCATGTGATGTGATGCACAAAGAATGCATTGAAAACCGTGAATACCGTCTGATCGACTCTGAGTCGCAGTGTGTGTATCTTAAGGGCAAAGACTCGCACCGCAGCGTGCGACATGCGACGCAGTGCACGCGAGGCAGTGGCGCCGCATGTAATTGGGTCCCAAAGCGATAAGATGTTCTGCTCCGTATTCCAGGCAAAATCGCCTCGGGCGCTCAACTACACATAGCGCCTTAAGTTAGCATGCATCGTGTCGCATTCCGCATGCCACCCAGTGAATTTATATTCTAATGCATACCAATGAGCTGTTCACGTGTTGTGATCCCTGTGTAACTCGACAAAATTTTTTTATAAGGTGGGCGGAGTTCTTCGGCTGTGTATCTTTAGGTCAAGAAGCAATCGCGCAAACTTATGACGTGCCTGCATATGAATGGTGTCGCGACGCGGGAAGGCTCCACGGGGCAAAAGATTGTGGCACACAAGAATGAGAGTGAAGCCGCCAGCGCCGTGTGCGGAGAGGGAATGCCAGGGAATTGCGCCCAATACTCAGCCTGCCACGGGATAAGGAACGGTCCTCCCCTGGATGCCCTAGATATACGACTTCTACTGCACCACGACCTCTCGGCCCACCGACTGCACCTCGTCCACTGCGCTTGGTGTCGGTGTACCCCGTTTAACCCCAAGACAGACCCTGCGCGTTAATCAACCAAACCCCTGATGTTATAGCTGACAACAAGTCAATCAATAAGTAGTTATTATCACATGCGCAACGTATTTATTGATCCCCGCATGTAATATGCACCAAATACGCTTAGATTATATACCCGTACACAACACGAGCACAATATACTATAACGGCATTTATGCCTACTTCACGAAAGGTGAAACGCCTAATCTAAAAAGGAACCTAAGGGATCGGTCCTCTCCTTACTAGGGGGCGCCGAGGGCTAAGCAACTCTTCCGTCATACTTGGCGGCGTCGACCAGGGTTTCGTCGGCACGTCCGGGCGCACACCAGCAGAGGACGGAAGTTCCTGCTTCCTCCATACCACATCCTTGCGACGATGTTCCACGATGGTCGATGGCGGCTGCGAACCAGGGGCTGCTTGGGGGAGGAGCTGCGCAGAGATGTTCTCCGGAAACGAAGGGTGCGCTTGATGACACTGCGCACGAGGAGGATAGTGGAGGCGGCGTCGTAACCGACCGCTCGGGACGCAGGACGAGCAGAGACTAAGGACGAGGAAAGATTTTGGGCCTGAAGCCGGCACGGTCCAGAACATTCCACGGTTACGGTAGATGCGCGATAGGACCCTAGCGCGTGAGTCCGCTTATCCCCTTTGGATGGCAGCAAGGGTCAAGATGATGACAAGTGCGCGTATATTTCACACGCGGCCCAACGGGGATAAAAGAGTCGTGCACGAGTCACGACAAATGGTGGTGAGGACCGTTTGCGTGTCGTGCACGGAATCTCAACACCTTTCGCGCGTGCGTCCTTTTGCGACACCGCAACCACGCGTATCGTTACACGCCATCTCGCGGTCATATATCGCTAGGTCAGGATTTCGACGCACGGTCGTGGTCGCACGCAACAGCAGCGCGGCGGGTGCAAGTTGTTCGACTTCGTACATCGCTCTATTGTTATTTTTGCAGCTGTTATGACCTACTTTTGTAAAGGACTTCAATATTACATGTTCGACTCTCTTTTAATCTTGGCATAGATAGATTCCGTGGCTAATTTTGTTGAAGCCTTCCAAGATTCACGATCTTTTTTATTCGAGGCTAACGTTTCGAGGTCATCGCCTTCTTCAGAGCCTGAGAAGTCGAGAAAAAGCTTGGTACTCAACTCACTTCTAGTCTTCCACTATCCCGAGAACCTTTTCAACAGAGTACTAAACCAGCTCTCGGTATCGATCAATTGAAGTGTGTCACGGGCTTATCTTGGTATTTTGCGACCGGGGCGCAAGATGGACCACCAGTAGGACAACCTTTCAGTGAACTGAGGAGCACTGCCTCCACCTCTACGACCTTGGGACTTGTCAGTAGTAGCGCAGAGAGTCCCGATCGAAGTCTGATTCGACTGCTGGTCTGCAATTCGCATACGTGAAGTCGCAGTGAATTCGGACCTGACCATATACATGTACCGTCTGTTCCCATGTGTTTGGCTGCAAATTCACTACCACGTTCACTACTACGTACAATCACATGGTGCTCATTTTTTGAACAGATTTCGGAGGATGTAGGGGACGTCAATGGTGGGTGATCAAAACTAACAACGACCCGTAAAAAGAGATTTCCGGCAACTACGTTCGTATAAGAAGAAAATCTGCACCGTATTATCAAGCGTATTTCGTGCGCTCCACTCGAACTTAAAGGCACACCACGCGATAATCAATGTGGTCCTTACCTTCTCAGAGCAGGTAGACTCTTGGATGATTGTGAAGACTGCACCCTTTTTGCGGTGCCACGACTCACCCCCGCCGCGCACAGCCTAGTCGATCTGAGCCGAATTGAGCCCACCGAGCCGAATCACACCCGGCTTAGTCCAGAGGGAAACTTGCGATAAGACAAGATAAGGCAGCGATTTCTATAGTGAAGGTAGCTTCAACAGGGAAGAATGGTGATATCGCAGCATTTTGAGCGATATCATCGAGCAAAAACTCACTTCCAATCTCCCATACTCGTACGAGCACCGATGGCAGGGAGTTTTGTTTTTGGTAGCTGTGAAGGGTTTTGATTCATTTTTCTCCACTAGTGGGTCACTACATCCTGTAACACGCCCGATAGATCTCACAATTTTTCGCGAGGTGTGCCTTTAAGGAAAATGGATTTTTCAAAGTGCATACTAACTTTTTAGCTGTACTTCAATTGACATATATTTGGTTCGATTATTAGGTGATCTATTCAACTTGACTAGTCTTGCTGCGTGATGCGCGCCATGTTGTGCGGTAGCAAAATTGGTACATCACATTTGTGAGGTTGCCAACGGTGTGTGCGGATATGACGAGAAATCGCTTCGCGGCGTTTCGCTCGCGGTGCCGCCAGTACTACTTGCGAATCGACTGCTCTTGGGAGCCCGGCACAGCGTGGCTGCACCTCTGCGCTTCCACCCATGCCACACTGCCTCGCTTGGAGGCTGCCATGCCCTGCCACTGGCACTCCCCCCCCCCTCCCCGCCGCGCGCGGCCAGCGATTTTCCGTCATATCCGTACACACCCGGCTGCCAATTGTGGTCGCAATCCAACACAGATACAAACACAAAGACATCGAGCGGGGTGCAATGAACAGCATCGATCACCAGGTTTATAAGTAATATTTATATAGTATCTGTATCTGTTTCAGAGCCATGCTACGATCACTATCTATCGCCTCCAGCAAAGCTTGAGGCATGGCTTTTTGTGTTTAAAGCATGATTGTTGAAGTTATTAGTGTTAGGCCGCGCTCATACTTTGCCGTGCTGGCGGCAAGGTGTGGCTGCGTGCCTCTACGTCTTCCCCTGTGCTACCCTGTCTCGTTATCTGCGTCGTCTCAGCACCTCCCCGTGCCACTCTGTCTCGTTGTTTCTGAACACAGCCACAGCCTCCAGGCACAAAATATGAACGCGCCCCTAGAAATGCTGCTGCCTGACGGTGATTTAGGCTCGAATTTGCACCATTCTCTGATTTGTTGCATTTACATCAGCCGGACGTGTGCTAATAGCACAGAAAATTCGAGTTGTGGCGTCCGATACGTGAAACGATGGTGCGAGCTATGCCCTCCGTACTGGATGGATCTCAAAGCGCAGTGAACTACGTCTTATTCTAGGTGACACTTTGGCATTCACCTATACGGCGCCCCTATATCGCACTATCGCGACGCGGGCAAAACGCTGCCGCGCGGATTTTCTCTCCTAATGGCACCCACGTCAGCAAATGTGAACAGCTTGCATAACGAATCCGATATTCGTCAGCTGCTAGTGGTGTGGAGATGTCATGTGGTCTCACAAAGCCTGCACATGATTAATTATGTGGGAATGAGTGAGGACTGTTCCATTCGATTACCACGCCACGCCAATTGCCTTGTCGTGCACTAGTGCCTCACTAATCTCGTAGTGAACTGTGCAACGCACAGTACACAGTTCACGTTAGGCAGGGAAGGTGGCCTTATAGCTTGCACAATCGGATGTGTCTCCGTGTGCACTCTCGCGTCGGCTTACAATTTTCCCTCTGCAATGCTGGTCGCGAAGGGAAAATAGTACGCTCAAGCGAAAGTGCGCACAACAACACGAGACTGCGTGATCGCGCGAACCGCAGTTAAGCCATGCAACAATCACTACCTCGGTGAACTGCCTAGGCTGAAGTGTCCTGACGCACACCATTGTTGTATCAGATCTCAAGTCAAACCCAGCAAAAAAGCGCTTTTCTAGAAAGTCATGAAGTGCAATACCGCTCACGTCGCGTGAGTAATTTTCGCCTTGCGACGGTTTGTTCGCGAACAAACCGTCGCAAGGCGTCATAACATCGTTCAAAGTGGATAAAATGAAGTTCTTAGTAGCGTTGGATTCGTCTCGATGCAGCGATTCAGTATTGTATAAAATGTCAAATTTTGATCAGCAACAGTCCTGGAAATCGCGCGAAAACGAGTTTTCGCGTTTTTCCGCTATAAATCAATAGTTTATTGGCTTTTTATCGGACTTGAATTCATTTTCGTAATCAGCTCGTTGAGCTTTACAAGAGGATGCTACAAGTTTTCGGTTTTCTCAGACTCGATTTTTTCACATTCTGAGAAGTTGGAGGGAAATTTTCTTTGGAACCTGATAAGTTGAAGCTAAAATCCTTTCACAATCTCAATCTGAACTCACAGAAGTGTAGAGGTCTTGAAGTTTCGAGCCTTTCAGATCAGCCCCTACTCCTTTGTGTGGCCCTAAACAGCGCCTCCGTGTATACTCTGCTAAACAAAAACCATCCCTTAACTCATCTGCAGACGGAGATCCCCTAATGAAATGTATGCCGTTCAATTCCTCTGAGAAAATGCTATCGAACGACATACAAAAACCTTTGTACTGATAAATGTCTCATTTTCCTATTTCCAGCCGTTTCCTTTTGTCGATCGACGTCTCAATCTCCTGTCGGACGTCGCGATTCACGTGCACGCCCCGGGAGAGCGGTCACGATCGATGGCGCCATCGCACTATTCACGTGCATGGCTGTGGGAAAGCGCTAGGAGCTCGCGGTGGCGCCATCGATCGTGACCGCTCTCCCGGGGCGTGCACGTGAATCGCGACGTCCGACAGGAGATTGAGACGTCGATCCACAAAAGGAAACGGCTGGAAATAGGAAAATGAGACATTTATCAGTACAAAGGTTTTTGTATGTCGTTCGATAGCATTTTCTCAGAGGAATTGAACGGCATACATTTCATTAGGGGATCTCCGTCTGCAGATGAGTTAAGGGATGTTTTTTGTTTAGCAGAGTATACACGGAGGCGCTGTTTAGGGCCACACAAAGGAGTAGGGGCTGATCTGAAAAGCTCGAAACTTCAAAATCTCTACACTTCTGTGAGTTCAGATTGAGATTGTGAAAGGATTTTAGCTTCAACTTATCAGGTTCCAAAGAAAATTTCCCTCCAACTCTCAGAATGTGAAAAAATTGAGTCTGAGAAAACCGAAAACTTGTAGCACTGTCTTGTAGAGCTCGATGAGCTGATTACGAAAATGTATACAAGTCCGATAAAAAACCAATAAAGAATTGATTTATAGCGAGAAAACGCGAAAACGCGTATTCGCGCGATTTTCAGGACTGTTGCTGATCAAAATTTGAGGTTTTATAGACTGCTGAACTCGCCGCATCGAGACGAATCCAACGCTTTTAAGAACTTTCCATTTTATCCACTTTGGACGACGTTATGACGATGCGACGGTTTGTTCGCGGACAAACCGTCGCAAGGCAAAAATTACTCACGCGACGTGAGCGGTATTGTATGGTGTGTATATATTGTATCCCACTAGAAACAAGCACCGAATGCTCATTCTTCAAATTCTTTTTAATGACTACAGAATGTGCACATTGACATCCTATCCTTATCTTCACTGTATCTCGTCCAACTGCTAGACGTATTTGACTAGTCCAGTAGCATACTACTATTTTATAACAATCAAAAGCATTGTCAAGATGTCAGAGTGTTACAGGAATCTTCTGGCGGCTCCTGGAATGAGGACACGACGCTAACGTTTGCTGTGTCTGTGTGCTTGTCTGGCAATTCCTCTATTGCTTACGGCAATTGCTTGGTTTGCTTCTGTACACAGCATTTACACTATTACTCACTATACAATCACTCTTTCCCCCACACTTGTAAGTTCAAAACTCACTGATGTACATCCACAGCAGTATAGAAGGTAGGGTGCCCACTTCACCTTCAGGGCTTCCTCGGCGGAACGCGATGCGTGCAATTCAATAGCGCCGTGCGTAGTTGGTGTGTGTTGAAGGAAGTCTCGTGTTCGCCCCTAAAATGACGTGTACTGCACAGCAATCGTCCTAGGACCCAACTACATACGGCGTCCCTGTCTCGTACGCATCGCACGCACGCAACACGCTTATGAAGTCGACGTAAGAGCCTCAGAGGGTCACGTTGAAGCTCAGAGTAGAAACAATACAACGACGACTTGTGATTGTACTAGGCACATTTGTGCAATGTTGCATAGATCGATGAAGTATTGCGAGAACCGCTTTGTTCATCAAAGTGTTGGTGGAAATAGTAGGATGCGTAGCTGAATCCAGTCCCACACAAATAGCATGGGACTATGAATCTAGTTCTCGCGCAAATGTGTAGCTCGCAGCAATCGCAAATATTATGGCGTGTGTACACCGTTAGGTCACCTTCATACTCTGCGTCAATGACGCCGCAGTGCGGCTGGGTAAAGTGCTCTCTGATAGACTGTGCGTCTCTGCCCGTGTTGATCCTGGCATTCTGATTTGGAGCCGCATTCATACTCGGCGACCGATCGCTATGCTCACCGCGCATCGAAGGGAAGCAACACAGGCACTGCGGTTAATACATTTGTGTGTTCGTTCGCTTGGTCGGAGACGGGTGCGTTGAGTCAGTCGCGATCGTTGTGATTGGTGACCGTTTATGGACGCTACCCCACGCTACATATTTAACTACTGAATTCCAAATAAGTATCAATGTGTGTTATAGACGACCGTTTTGTTGGAAATATTTATTGCCATATAAATAAATATTACCAAAGGAGAAACGCAGGGAGCTTTGCTTATTTTTTAAATCGCACCATTTCAGAGTCTGACATTATGTTGTAAAACAAGGCTGCATCACAATCCTTGCCTTTAGTCGAAGATCCAATTCAAAAGTTGATTCAACGAAAAGGTGTTTAGCTCCGCCCTATGTATTTGCTATATAGCGATATATGGAGCGTCACCCTATATATAGTCGCCAAGTGGCTGAATCCCAATCTTCCCCTACAACCTCTCTTCGTCTTCACAAGTCCTTTGCCAGTAGAATTTGCAGTCAACCTTGAAGGGAAGCTAATTTCCAGTATTTTCGTGTGAAATTACGTGTATAGTGAATGTCAAAGCAGATTTGAGTCAGTCGCAGAATAGCCGTTCAGCAAGTTTTAGATTCTTTGTACGAGTAGATTCAATTTTCAGTTCTGTTCTTTGATGTGATCGGCCGAAAACCGACGAATTTCTGCGACGTCTCATGGTCGCAGCTCTATAAAAGAGCTTTTTGCCACGCATAATGCCCTTATTTGGCAATCACATCTGGAACAACGTAGTAATTAACAATTGTAACAGCTTCATTAAATTGATTTTGTTCAATACCTGCTCGTGTAATGTGCTTCGTTGACATTGTTGAGATTCACTTTGTTAGTATGTTCCATTTTAGCGAAATTGTTGCTAAAAATTATCGACTGCTCTAACATTCCAGGGGAACGTCCACTTAGGAGTTTTCAACGATCTATGTAGGAGTGTCGGTAAACGGACAAATGTGCAGCGGTACTCACTGCCGCGACGCATGAGCTCGCGCGTCGCGGCCTCCATCATGGGCGCTCTGGCATGCTCATGAGCTCAAGGTGTTCTTATCTTATCGGGCAAGGCTCTTCGTGAGCAGCACATGAGATCTTCGACTACTACGGTGTGTGTAAAAGAGTGACTCCTGACTTGCCGCTAAAGCGGCGAGCCAAGAGTCGCGCGCGCTTCGCGCGGATTGCAAGGGAAGGAAGCCCCGACGTGGGGGCTAATATGGGCCGTCGCCAAATATTGTTGTTGGGCTTACGACATCGGTGAAAAGAAAGCGACTCTTGTCATCATCGAATGTATACTCAAGTGTATATTTTTACCTAAGCCTGCAAGGGAAGGAAGCCCCGACGTGGGGGCTAATATGGGGTGTCGCCAAATATCGTTGTTGAGCTTGTAACACCGGTGAGACGAAAGCAACTCCAAATTAATTCGCAGCTAAAGCGCGCCGGCCCCACGACAACGGGAACCGAAGACTCCCACCTTACTGAATTGGCGATTTGGAACCCCAATCGCAATGACAACTGACCATCTTCCCTACTTCATCGCTGCCCCTCAGCATCCTTCGTCTCGTCGGACTGGCCAATGAGATCAAAGTTGGCTTCCCTATCAATCATGCGTAGTACACTCTGCGAGTATCTCTCCACATGCTGTCTCCTATGCGAAGTGCGCAGACGGAGCGACGAAACGGGAGAAAGCCTGTGCCCACTGACGACTAACCGCGACGCCATCTCACGCGTTGCGGTAGTGATTACCTCTGCACATTTGTCCGTTTACCATTCCCCTCTATGTAGGGCTCTTCTGCTATTTCCGCCTTGTTGTGCTCGATGTATCGCTTTTATTTATTATCCAATAATAAAGTTTCGGAGTAATTTGATATGGAGTTTTGCCATAAAATCCCACGTAAAGAAAGAGGAGGGGCCATGTGTTATTCCGAGAGAGTCCGTATGCATTTGGGTCCCACGGATCACCGTATCGTGGCTTCCGTTAGACTGAGGACCCAGTAGTCGCCTCAGGTCGCTTTCATTTTCAGCTTCAACAGATCGTGTTTGCGTTCGCAGGCAGGGAGGCAGGAATGCACTGAGGAGGAGACGACACAGTCGACGAGGCAGGGTGGTATAGGCAAAGACGCAGCCACGCCCTGCTGCCGGCACCGCAAAGTATGACCGCGGCCTTACTGACACCAACAGAGGCGTTGGCAGTGTCACTGGCAGTCCGATGTACAGGCAGGCTGTCGTGTGCGGCGATGCAACTCACGCGGTGCGGCGACCTCGTGAACGGTCCTGAACCACACCCAATCTTGACTTTTTCCAGTTGCTGCTGCGGATGTGGAACACGTTCTACTCATTCGAATTGTAGTTATTTCTAATCCATGGTGAACCACTTTGCTCGGGCCATATGATGTTTACCGTTGCCTTTGAGGTTTTCTCAGATGGGCCCGGCACTGACCCTTGCATGAAGTGGACTCCCTAAGCTGATCCTCAAGATATTTGTCGTGACATCGTCCGACCTCAAGTGAAGTTGCTCGACGCTAGAGGTGGTAGGGGACCGCGCTGCGCACGCACGTTCCCACGCTTCAAACTTTCTCTCGCCAAGTATCGAAGACACCAGAAGACTCTGGTCGTTTGTTCCTAACTCCCGCGCCAAATCGACAGTTAGTTCGACGTCATGTCGTCGCAGTAACTGGTCGCTTATGCTGTATTCCTCGCTATCGACTGACAGTACGTCGCAAACATACCTATAACCCCTGAACAATCCTTGTGAGGCATGGCATCGTGCAGCAGTTATAGTGTCAATAAATCAGTCGTCTAATTACGTGATCTACCCCCAAAGCAACGTTGTTGGATCCTCCGTGAGACTCACGTTTATATGTTTGTGCTCACTTCGATTTTCGCTAACTGTATGGACCGCCGCCGCCTAATTGCCCCCCCCCCCCCACCATAAGTTCATTTCTATTTAACACATTTAGAGCTGTGAGTATTGTTCTGTCCCGAAGCCTTATGCCAATTTGAATGTGTGAAGAACAGTTTGAGGCTCCAAAAGTTTATTATCAAAAGACTCAAAAGTCCACAAAAGAGCGCAAAAGAATGCAAAAGTATTTTTGAGCGTTTTGAGCTTTTTTGGCGAGCTTTCGGCGCCTAGCACCGCTCTTTTGTGGATTTTTGAGTCTTTAGATAAAAAACTTTTGGCGTGTATGATTATCAACATTTAGAGCTCACCAAACTATGTCAAGCCTTCTCTCGTTAGTCGTAGATCTACTGGTAGCAATAGCTAATCGTAGTTCTCCTTTGCTGTGCTTAGTCAGTTACTTCCACTCCGGTCAGGTAGGACATAGGGATACTTTAATCGTAGTTGTTTACTGTTTTGCGCAACCATGCTCGTACTCATTTTTTGTCAACACGCTCACTTCGCATCAACTCCACCTTCGTTATACCTTGTCGGTCGTTAATTGGAATTAATCGATACACGTCGGGTCATCAATCAATATCACGTCACACGCCTTCGAGGCAAAGGAAGGGAGGCCTATCATACCGCGTGACAGCAGGTCATCCAGGAGCATTTGCAAAGGCGCAGTATCCGTCCTTCGGTGATGTGAGCACCATGGATTCTCACGTTCCGCGCGACGGCATCCCCACGCAGGTCACGACAATGTTGGCTGCACTTGCTGGTTTATCCCTTATTATATGGTAGAAGTAAACAGTAGTTTTCACGAGGACGCGATGCTGAGCTTGGGAATGATGCAATCGTTTTTCTCGCTACCGTCTGCGCTTTTACCATGATGGCTACTCCGCGCGTGTCATCTAGCACGTATAAGCGCGTACTTTTGTTTAGAGGCACTGGGAGGGGAGCAGGGGAGAAAAGCATTTATCAAACTGCGGTCCTCTGTAAATGCACATTCGATTCTAGAAAGGATAATGTGTAGCGAAAATCGCATTGAAAAACGCGCAGCTATTGCGAGTCTAGCGCGCTTCACTTCGAACTGCACGCTCCAGGCACCGACGCCACTGTCATTTTATTACGCATGAGGCGAATTCGATTTTCCATGATGGTGTTAAACAACTGAAACAGCACACAGCAACAAACAAGTGAAATCGGAAGGAAGAATAGGCAAAAGAGGGAGAAAAAAGATGTTTATTAAAAAAACCCAATGTATTCATGCTGGACATCTTGGCAAGGCGTCAATTGTGGAACTAACGAACGCCAAGCCACCGTAATCTTATACCATGAGCCGAAATCTCCCACACCCGGAGTATTTTAAGGCACACCACGCGATAATCAAATTATAGGTTTACTTTCCTGGAGCAAGCAGGTTCTTGGCAACTGCTCAGATTGCACCTTTGCTACGGCTGCGTCAAGCACCCTCACGATGTTGCGCACGCTTGAATACAACTGAGCCACGCCCACTCAACCAAATCACATCTAACCTTACACGAGCGAGTTCCCAACGTGGCGCTGAACCCTAGAAGGAAACGTGCACTGAGAGA
Organism: Trichostrongylus colubriformis; assembly: GCA_963978905.1. Lineage (NCBI taxonomy): Eukaryota > Metazoa > Nematoda > Chromadorea > Rhabditida > Trichostrongylidae > Trichostrongylus > Trichostrongylus colubriformis. The sequence continues at coordinate 18,298,533 of OZ022259.1, read as the reverse complement.
AGATAATTTGATGAAGCAGCAATTTCGATGATGAGAGCGGCTTCCACACTGGATATTGTTCGTCTAAGGCCAGATGGGATCCGGTTGAGTGGGCGTGGCTCGGTTGTGTTCAAGCAGGCGCAACACCGTAAATGCTGCACCGTGCAGCCGCAGCAATGGTTCAGCCTGAGCAGATATCCAAGGACCTACTTAGATCACGAAAGTGAACAACTAATCTGATTATCACGTGGTGTGCCTTTAAGGCTAAGGGGAAGATGAACTCCGGTCTCTGTACCCTTTCAGCTCAATGAAAAAGCTTTCGATGAACCAAAATCGCTTTTCGAGATTGATACAGCTGCGCCCTGGTCACGCACTTTCCCACGCATCCCCAGATGAGGCTAATGCAAGACGAGAGCATTAAAGTTAGTGCATCACCTCGATTTCGTCTCGATTGTATATCCATGAGTCAGCGCAGCCAAATCAGTCTATTTCTTCTTCCGACTGCACTTGATATGAGCGAGTATAAATAATAATTGGAAGAGTAGGTTCACTCATTTTGCATTGTCTACAACACGAATTCAACGTGACGATGGCGACCTGTTCGTCACAAAAGCTAATTGGACCTGTTGAAAGCGAATTCATTATGAACCATTACAAAGCATTCAGTGAGTTTACCTGCTGTTACACCAATGTGTCATCGAATGAAGGCCCAGCACATGACAGGCCTTCCGTAAGGATTGTGAGCGAATGGGCAAATTGCAAGAGAGTGGGCAGATTCGTGCATCTATCAATGGTGCATTCAGTAGGGGTAGTTAGGGAGTTGAATCAATTTGGAGTTGAGGAAAGTTCAAGAAAGGTACTATTCCAGTCCCGTCGAGGTAGTGAGGGCGTGTTCACTAGTCGATGTAAGAAGTTTCAGAGAGGAGTATACAAGCGGTAAGCTGTGGAAAGGAATAATGAACAGCCAGGCAAGGAAGATGGCACCGCGATCACCTCGATTGTGCTAGGCCCCGCGGCTCAACACGCTGACTGCTTACAGGGAGTGCAACATACGCATACCACATTCTCACCCTCAATCGCTGATACAATTTGTTCCACTGCTCACAATTCCCTAGGTAAAGGAGCCTTCATATTCTGCGGCTCTAGCACCGGCAAGGAGAGTTGAGCAGGGTCCGATCTGATAGACGGAGGATTCGACATGAGACGCACAGATCTCACTTTGTGTCTCTGCCCGCATCGCCGTGTCTGCTTAGTGCCGCGGTGTATAAAGGCAATCTAAAGTTTTCAAGTGAGTTAGAGCCACTGCTCCACATGAGTGAAGTACGTAAAGTGAACCAGCCTCGACATCACTATCATCGCTGGCTGTTTTTGATATCATCGGGCATTTCAAATGCTTGCGCTCCACGGCAGTGTTCAGAGTTGGCGATCAGACACGTGTTTTAGCTCGAGGTCTTACTTTGCGATGCTGACGGCAGGGCGTGGCTGCGTCTATCTGCGTCTCCGCCAATGCCATCCTGCCTCGTTGCCTGCGTCATCTCTGCACTCGCACGCGCCACTCCCCCTCGCTGTCTGTTAACGCAGCCACGCCCTGCCTGTGGCGAGTATGACCGCGGCCTTACACGATTGGGCATAAACGAATAAGATACAAATCGATTAGGCGAGTGGGCGATCACGCGGTTAGCCGTAAAGAAAATATCTATCGATCAAGCGATTAGGAGATCAGGTGATATCGCGATTGGGCGATTAGGTGATCAGGGGTATCAAACACCTAGTTACGTATTTTGCCCTACGCCTGATTGCCTAATCGGACGACCGTCTAACAGCCCAATCGCACGACTGCCTAATCGGCTGCCGCCTGGTTACAAGGGTTGCCTAGTTGAATCGCCCAATCGAAATGTATTGTTTTCTTTCAGCTTAATGCCTGATCGCCAACTCTGAAAAATGCCTAAATCGAGGAAGGGACAACCTTTCGAATGTTGAACTAAACATACCTCGACAAGGCTTGTGTCACCAACGGGTGCGCTTCAGGATGGGTGGGCGTCGGGACTCTTCAATTAGGCCACGTTCATACTCTGTGTTGCCGCGAGCAACACCTAGCTGCGTTCCCGCTTGTGCCACCTTCCTTCGTTGCCGTTGTCTGCACCTCCCTCGTGCCCCGCCTCCTTACTGCCCATGAATGCCACGTCCTTACGGCGCGGAGTATGGATGAGGCTTTACGCCACTGGACCATGTGATTGGATAACCGTGCGCGATAGGTCATTAGAGTTCTCGTGGTGAATTGGATCAATAACGTAACGTATGTATGTAAAGTATGATTGGCAGTATTATTCTGCAACTGCCTCTTCCCCTTTTGGGAAGTTTATCAATTCTTGAAAGCTTATTCTTCCGAGTGAATATTTGCATACGCTTGTAGCGGCTTATCGCGGGTGATTATACTATGTTCTTTTGCTCGGGCTGCTTCACTATCGGTACGGGATCTTTCATTGTTATCTTGAAAGGGAGTAGAGTGCTATCCCAAGGTGAGAGAAGGGCACTTTACTGACTTACCAGTTGAGCTATCCCACAGTTGCGCGAATAACACCATGATAATGATCAACCGATTTCGAAGAAGTTCATATCGCATGACTTCACACTGTGATAAGCGTGGTACTGAGTGCTTGCTCAACTGGTCTACCTACCAAGGCCTGTCACTATTGGAATCTCGCATAGTTTAACAGTCGTAGTGATTCTTTTTATTTCTACTGGTTAGCGAAGTACGTTCAGTCGCCGAATGTTTAGTGCTTAGGCCTAGTGTTCATCGATAATCTATTCATTTACCACTGCACATCGCTTCCCCAAAGAGGCCCACCACTTTCCGGAGGTTGAGATGATTTAGCGGTCGATACCTTTTTACAGTGATATTGACCACCAATGTAAATGTATTAGCAGTGAAATATGTTTATCCACTAATCATTTGACACTTTGGTTAAAGTGGTCACCAATGGGAGTTCAGATAATTAAGGGATCGATGGTTTTCTATTTGATTGCTTCGAAGGGAAGCTAGTTTCTACTCAGTGACCATCTAAATCTTGCATTTCGGTGGTAGATCCATATGCCAGTTATCGATGCTTATCGTTTTTGTAAGCATGCACCACTATTTCGAATTTCACATAGCCTAGCGGTCAATGCCCAGTATTGCTGCCGGTGTCGCATGAGAAAATGATTTACATGCTCTATTATCAACAATATAGATCGTATTCTGATCACGAAATGTAGAACGCAGTATCAAAAGACACGCATCATTATTTGGACGCTAGGCAATATAACGGTCGATACATTGGCAACATAATCGAAATATGTTCACCCAATGGCACTGTTCATCAGACGTTTTTATTGTTGCGGTTGTATAGTAGTGTTCAGCGGTGTACTGGTTTGGTTCCTAGCGCTCTTATCAGCGCTAAGCAGTCGTTATCACATTCAACTCGTCACCATTAGGGTCCCCGTACCATCTCCTACAACAACTGTGAGTTTGGGGCCTCCACTCTGTTAAGAGAGGAAACGGATTCTGCGACATTCGTCTTTTGATGCTCCTTATCTTATCTTGACAGCCGAGCCGTTATCAAGCTGGATCACCCATCATGAATGTCCCAGTCCCACTCCGCAAAAGACCTGCGAGTATGAACGCTCCGGGATCAATGCGAAAAGCGAAACAGATTTGACCACTCTAACCTTTGTACGCTCCTTATCGAATCTTATCAACCGTTATCAAATTGGATCGCCCACCATCAATGTCCCCGTCCCAATCCGCAAAACACCTGTGAGTAGGAGCGCTCTGGGACCAATGCGAGAAGCGAAATAGATTTTGACGACTTTAGCCTTTTTACGCTCCTTATCGAATCTTATCAACCGTTATCAAGGTGGATCACCCACTATGAATGTCTCAGTCCCACTCCGCAAAAGACCTGTGAGAATAAGCGCTCCAGGATCAATTCGAAAGGCGAAACGGATTTGGCAACATTCGCTTTTTGAGGCTCCTTATCAGCCCTTATCAGCTGTTATCAGATCCGGTCCCCCACCATTAGTGTCCCCTTGCCACCCCCTACATCACTTGTAAAATTCATGGTCCCAGCTTTACTGCGACGTGAGATATGAATTTCGTGATAGACAGACGGACAAACACACACACACACACACACGGACAGACATACTAAGCGAATTATATATAGTATATGGCTGACGTGCCGGCTATCACTGACGTACCCAACTAGTTGACGTTGACGTTCATCAGGCGTCGTTCACACTTTGCGGTGCCCGCGGCAGGGCGTGGCCGCGTTATTCTGCATCTCTGCCTGTGCCACCCTGTTTCGCTGTCTGTTTCGTCTCTGCACCTCCCCTGTGCCATACTGCCTCGCTGCCTTTGAACACAGCCACGCCTCACCGGCGCAATGCATGAACCCGGTCTTAACGTGTTCACAAATTCAACGAGTAAGAAATCATCTATTGACACGGCACATTTCATAAAGTGTCCCCCCCCCCCTCCTTGAAAGTGAGTCAATCCACGTCGTTTAAGCCAATGCGAGCAATAGCAGTGCACTTAACCAGGATGATGAAAACCCAGCACCTGGAATAGTGAGTTCTTTTGTGTTCTTCAAATAAAAGAACGGGAATATCATGGCGCTCCACTGAATTGCGAATAGGTTGGGTAAACCAAAACGGATATCCCATCCTACGAGTATAGAAAGAAAGTTTCCGCAATTCTGATCCAAAATATTCCCTATTTGGGGATGGAAGCTGCTTCTGTAAGACGGGTGGAATGAAAAGGAGTTCACACAGTCACTGTTCAAGGTTGACGATTTAAGCGAATAGGCGACAACACAAAGGATAGGCCGTTGCATACATTCCAGCGCCGTATCGAAGAGACAGAAAAGTTGTAGTGGCCCCTTCTACGTTCTGCGTCACTGCCGCGTCACAGCCGCTTCCCTGCCGCCAGGAGGTGGCAACAAAAGCAAGGGCAACAATCGATATATAGCCCTTTCCAACTGTTGCTTGCTCGCCCGTTCTAACCTTTTCACCAGTTCTTTTCGGTCATAGGATCAATCAATATGCAATCAATCCTTTTCGCTGTTACCTATTCGCATGTGCAATCGATAACTTTAAACAGTGCTTAAGCTCACATAAACAGAAACAAGCCAAGTATGTATGTGAGCTAAACAAAGAAGTAACACCAAGTAAGAGGGGTAAAAGAAGGAGGCAGTCACTCGTAGGATCTGTGATTTGTCCAAGACAATCTGTTATATTTTAGTGTCGGGGTTCAGATAGGACTACTTAATTGGTTCCAACTTCTCTCTTCGTAGAACCTCGGCATCGTTATTAGTTTGATATTCTTCTGTTATGCCAACGAGGTTTTTAGGTGGAACATTTATTTACGGCCTAACGTTTCGACCAGATCGTCTTCCTCAAAGGCCTAAACGTGGCTCAAGATTTAGGATTCTATCCACTACACCACCAAACGCCTTATGCCTCTAGCGGTTCTGACGAAACTCAAGGAAACCGCCGGAGGAACCCTGTACGAAAGAACATAACTCACCCAGTCCACCACCGCGGGAGCAGAACGCCGCCACTCCGTGTCAGCTGTCGTCAGTGAATGAGGGATGCCGTGCTGTCCTTATACATATATAGTATAATGGGGACATGCATCATCATATCAGTAGCTCGCAATGTGGCGCAAATGGCAAGAGATCATTCGTAATGGATAAGCACTCATTTCGGTTGTTCATACTTGGATTTCTTGCAGAAATCCAAAATGCTTCAAGCACTTTCCTGGCGGAAATCTCAGTCTCGCATGCTAGAATACTGCACTTCACATCAAAGTCGTTTCCGCCATGCTCCTCGGTCATGTGCTTCCCCAGAGGTGTTCTTGTGTTACATAGTCTTTTACCAGCAAGATGTTCTTTGATACGTACTGCTAGTCTTCTTCCAGTTTTCCCAATGTACGTTGCGTTACATGTCTGACATTCAATTTGATAGATTACACCAATTTTGGCGCAATCCCCAGTTGTACCATACGGGCATGTAACACAATTCTGTGACACGCAACGCTTATCGTAGAGCCTATTTCGCACGAGTTGGCTTTTGATGTTGCCATTAGGGACACTCACTAAGACAACATCATCATCCAGCTGAGCTTGAACAAGGCATCTTTGAATTGCAGCAGTTACTCTGTCAGAGATGAAAGGTATACATAAGGGAACCTTATTGAGACGCGGTATGTTACGGTGCCCAGTGCTTAATCTTCTACGACGTTCTGGTACAACATAGCCGTTTGATGCAGCTATGTCAGAAGCTAGACGTATAGACTCTCGCCGCTCTGTCGGACCTGTGCACACATTTGCAGCCGTCTTGAACATGTTCTTGACAACTGCATGTTTCACAGTCGTGGGATGTGCAGATGTGGCGTGAATCAAGATGTTCTTAGATCTAGCTTTCCTGTACCACTTCACACTGAGTATGCCATCGGACACTTTCACCTGCGTGTTCAGATAGGGAAGCCAACCATGGCGTGGTACTTCTCTTGTAAGCTTGATATACTGCGACTGCTGGTTCATTAAGCGAAAGCACTCATTCATTTCGGACTGTGTTGATGTTATAATGAAGCAGTCATCTATGTATCTGCAGTACATCAATGGTAAGCGTTCCAGTACTGGTTCTTCTATTCTGCTCATAAAGCAAATCGCAAGTACTGGAGCTAAGCGCTGACCCATTGCCAAACCTCTAATTTGACAGTAATATGTACCCGACCACCTAAAGATGTTGCACTGCAAACATTCCTTGATCAGAGTCATGATGTGCGCTTTATTCAGTCCAAAGCTCTCTGAGGTTCCAAAATACCTGTCCAGCATTTCGGACAGTGCTTGTGAAGCTTGATCGTTTTGAACGTTAGTATAAAGCGCAGTGACATCGAATGACTCCATCACGCAACCTGTTTCCAAGCGCAAATTGTGTAACTGTTCAAGGAACTTGGTCGTGTTGGTCAGATGCGATGGAATTTTGGTCAGCAGCTGGCTCACAATGCAGTTGAGGAACCATGAAATTCGATCGGTCGGTCCGCCTACACAACTTATTATCGGTCGTATCTTGAAAGTGTCCGCTGACATAGATAGCACATCCGTAGGAGCAAGTTTGTGGGTTTTTACAAGGCTATAGAAGACAGGACAATCCGGATTATCGAGTCTTAACCTACTGAGGAACTTCTTGCCGAGACCCGCGGACTGACCTTGCGCCATCCAAGTTTTCGCCATCCAAGAACACAGTCCGAAATGGATGAGTGCTTTCGCTTAATGAACCAGCAGTCGCAGTATATCAAGCTTACAAAAGAAGTACCACGCCATGGTTGGCTTCCCTATCTGAACACGCAGGTGAAAGTGTCCGATGGCATACTCAGTGTGAAGTGGTACAGGAAAGCTAGATCTAAGAACATCTTGATTCACGCCACATCTGCACATCCCACGACTGTGAAACATGCAGTTGTCAAGAACATGTTCAAGACGGCTGCAAATGTGTGCACAGGTCCGACAGAGCGGCGAGAGTCTATACGTCTAGCTTCTGACATAGCTGCATCAAACGGCTATGTTGTACCAGAACGTCGTAGAAGAATAAGCACTGGGCACCGTAACATACCGCGTCTTAATAAGGTTCCCTTATGTATACCTTTCATCTCTGACAGAGTAACTGCTGCAATTCAAAGATGCCTCGTTCAAGCTCAGCTGGATGATGATGTTGTCTTAGTGAGTGTCCCTAATGGCAACATCAAAAGCCAACTCGTGCGAAATAGGCTCTACGATAAGCGTTGCGTGTCAGAAAATTGTGTTACATGCCCGTATGGTACAACTGGGGATTGCGCCAAAATTGGTGTAATCTATCAAATTATATGTCAGACATGTAACGCAACGTACATTGGGGAAACTGGAAGAAGACTAGCAGTACGTATCAAAGAACATCTTGCTGCTAAAAGACTAGATAACACAAGAACACCTCTGGGGGAGCACATGACCGAGGAGCATGGCGGAAACGACTTTGATGTGAAGTGCAGTATTCTAGCATGCGAGACTGAGATTTCCGCCAGGAAAGTGCTTGAAGCGTTTTGGATTTCTGCAAGAAATCCAAGCATGAACAACCGAAATGAGTGCTTATCCATTACGAATGATCTCTTGCCATTTGCGCCACATTGCGAGCTACTGATATGATGAGGGAGACATGTCCCCATTATACTATATATGTATAAGGACAGCACGGCATCCCTCATTCACTGACGACAGCTGACACGGAGTGGCAGCGTTCTGCTCCCGCGGTGGTGGACTGGGTGAGTTATGTTCTTTCGTACAGGGTTCCTCCGGCGGTTTCCTTGAGTTTCGTCAGAACCGCTAGAGGGATAAGGCGTTTGGTGGTGTAGTGGATAGAATCCTAAATCTTGAGCCACGTTTAGGCCTTTGAGGAAGACGATCTGGTCGAAACGTTAGGCCGTAAATAAATGTTCCACCTAAAAACCTCGTTGGCATAACAGAAGAATATCAAACTACTTAATTGTATTTATTAGGTATCTTGCCTGTTAAATTTAATAGAGGTGTCCTATCTGAAGCCTCTTACCTGGTGATACAGCCCAATTCAGAGCGCCCGATAGGGCGTGGCCTACGGACTTGGATGAGTCGCGAGAGCGAGAGTACGTGGCGAGAGTGAGAGTGTGTTGCGGGGTGACAGAGTTTGATGCACTCTCGTCCAAGCCCGTATGCCACGCCCTATCAGGTGCTCCAAAATGGACTGCAATTCCTTATTTAGCTCACATAAACGTAACCTTTATGGTCCTGTAAAGCTAATATTACTATTGATCATCGAGCCATGTTACCAAGCACACTCTTGGTTTTGAAAAGAACCGTGGGAATGCACAAAAGTTCAGAAAATTTTGCAGAAATCATCGGAGTACCAGTTCCAAAATCAGGATAGTGAGGTTGGTTTGAGTCTGACAATATTCGTGCATTCGTTCTACTAGTGAGACCACTTTTTAGAACGATGTTTTTAGAAAGCCTTGGAGGGAGGAGTGGTGCAAAAGGGGTGGATGGATTACGTCAGTTGTGAAAGTCATCTTAAGGCAGATCCCAGGATTATTGAGGTGTTTTAGCTCCCGCCGTGGTCAAATGGTTCGACCCAGAGCCAGTAGGCTGTACCATTACCAGGACGTGATTGTCAGTTCCTGGAGCCTGCAGAGCCAAAGAAGGAAGGGCGACTCCACCGAGCAGCCCAGGCCCGCCCACCCAAGACGTGATTGTTGGCAATGGCGGTGGCAACGGTGGAAACAACGTGGCAAATGAGGCTTACTATTTGTGTGATAATATCAGATAAGGAGGAGATGTCAATGATAAAGGAGACGTTGACATGAGGAAACAAGTGATATCCCAGAGTTCCTTATGATACCGTCCAGCGGGGACTGATTTGAAGGCTCGTTTTCGCGGTAATCTCGTACAAAACAGATGCCACGAGGTTTTATTTTAGTCATTTTCTGGGCTTTTTTCCAGATTCTCTTTTGTCGACGTATTCCTCTGCACCTTTACTTTTATAATTCAGCGTTTTACTCCACTCAACGTAATCCTGAAATGTGCCTATAAGGTGTGTACAGTGTGTCCCAAAAGTATAGATTCGCGCTATCATTCATTTATATCTCTAGAAGAGAACAATGATTTCCTCGCAATTTTTTACAAGTAGTACCTGATGGCTGCCGCGATCAAACGCACCAGTAAAGCTAAAAATTAAGCATCCCAAAATTTTAATTTTTTCCAAAAAGTCACGGTGTCGCAAAAGTATGGATTCCCTTGGCCGTTCTACCTTTCCTCCATCCAAGGGTAAGTTGTAGAGTTGATATGTTAATCTTTTTTCTTGAGGTTTGTTTTATAGTGCCGTGCCCCGCAGGGCACACTTATCGGAGCACCAAAGGGGACAAAAAGGGGATTACAGGCCTGTGGAACTCAGCAATCGCAAAATCTTTACAATATGGGCCCATGTTTCGCCTTGATAAATGATTTCTGATACAACGTAGACCTGTGCTACACGAAAACGAAAAAAAGAAGACCGTGGCAACTTTCTGAGAGTCAAAAGCGTCGATGCCTAATTGCTGCATTCAATGCCACAAAGGGAGTGCGACGGCTGTACAGGGAACTGGTGCCTAATGAGTTGAAAAGTGGTGTGCATCGCCTGCTAAAAATGTGCCCTCACATCGAGCAAGGCGGTTTTGGTCGACGCCATACCTCACTAACGCGCACAAAGAAGCCCTAGTTCTTTTTGCAAAGCAACATTCGAGCCAGACGCATCAATGGGATGAAGTAACACGCAGGATTACTGTGGTCGGTAATCTTTTCTGATGAAAAAAGTCCAAATGGATGAATTCGATGGCTTGGCAAGTTATTGGAAGAATTCGAGAAAAGAATCACGCTACTCACTATGCGCTGGTGGTTGTACCATGGTCCAGGCATCTTCTTTCGCTTCGGTAAGAGCCGGCTAGCAAACATCACACTGCCGATCAAAACGCTCTCTGAAATGACTAATTACCATATAAGAAGCGCTTTTTATCAACGCGCTGTAACTTTCAGCTGTTACTTTCAACAAGATAATACTGCTGTCCATGTGTGTGCCTCTACAAAGGCGTGGTTTGAAGCGAGAAATATTAGCCTTTCGGAAGGGCAACCAAATTGTCACATTAAGTCCAATCGAAAACTCCGAGGGATCCATCTTTCAAGAGGTTCATTCTTGCTGTTAACGTTCTAGAGTTGAAGGACGCCTTCCATTAGGTCTGGAGGAGGGTGTCGCTAGAACAATCTCGCTACTTGCTCAGAACATGCCGAAGCACTTGACTGAAGTGATTGGAAAGAGAGGAAAGGCTGCAAGTTATTGAATATTGTTGCTGTTGTTGTAAATTCATCGATTGGTCGTTGAAAAAGTTCGAAATCGTGGGTGGAGCTATATTTTCGGACATCCTAATTTTTAAAAGAAGGCAAATTAGGATTTCGCGCTTCCTCGTTCCAGCTTCGCTAGTGCGTTTAATCGCGGCCGCTATCAGGTACAAATGGTAACAATTTGGCGGAAATCGTTAGTTTTTCCAGAAATGCAGATGAAGGATAGGGTGGATCTACACTTTCAAGGCGCACTGTACCTCTTAGCATGCTAATAAGGAGGGTGTATTGCACCAGGAAAGGAAATTTGCGCCACCGCATGTAGCTTACGATGCGATACGTGCGAGCTAAGGTAGCCATAAGCAGCTGGGTCTTCAAGCAACTACTGTGTCCTGTACCGAAATCAGGCGTTTTGGCCAAGGATTTGTGTTCTAATGACAAATGTGATGTCCTAATGTCTTTTACGAAATTTTTCAGAAGACAGCTAGAAGTGACAAGGAGAAATCGGATAGACCCAAACAGAAGCAAGTTTACTTTTGTATTTCTTTGTGAAGAGTCACTACTAGTATTTGATTGTAGGGGCTATGTGCTTACTTTACAGTTAGGCGGAGTTGGGTGTGCGTCAGGTCACTCGTATTGAGTCAGGTTACACGAAGAGTGGCGGTTGTGTTGGCAGTAACCGAATCCGAGTGCGCTGTTGCACACCACACTCAGCGAAGTTTAAGGTAACTTTCGCGCGAATGTTTCTGCTGAACTCTGGTGCAATCATATCATCAGACAAAAGCAATTATTAGGCTGTCGGGAAAGTTCTTTCGTTTTTTAAAAACGTGCTTTTTTCCCTACAAACTGCTTTCCAGCAATTTCTTCTGTACATATACATGCAGTACAAGTCCACACGCACCTATAGGTATTATTGTCCTTCATCTCCCGGACAACCTTTTTCGGCAAAATTAATTTATTAAAGGTCAATTCTTCTTCATTATCGAACGTTTTTCTTTGAATGGCGTTAGATAGGGAAAGGAAAAGATGATAATCCGATGGAGCAAGATCAGGGCTATAAGGTGGATGGGGCAGCACTTCCCATTCAAGTTCGAGAATTTTTTGGCGAGTCTTCCCACATATTGAAAAGTGACTCGCCAAAAAATTCTCGAACTTGAATGGGAAGTGCTGCCCCATCCACCTTATAGCCCTGATCTTGCTCCATCGGATTATCATCTTTTCCTTTCCCGATCTAACGCCATTCAAAAAAAGCCTTCGGTAATGAAGATGACATTGACCTTTAATAAATTAATTTTGCCGAAAAAGGTTATCCGGGGGATGAAGGACAATAATACCTATAGATGCGTGTGAACTTGTACTACATATATATGTACAGAAGAAATAGCTGGAAAGCAGTTTGGAGGGAAAAAGGCACCTTTTTAAAAAAGCCAAAGAACTTTCCCTACAATCCAATACGAGATCAGGCCAGTTCCCACATATCCCACTTGCCCCTCTACTGTTAGGGCACAACTCAGGGTAAGGGTGTGTGCGATGCAAAAAAAAACTCATCCAACGCGTAGAGCTCAGCATTTGTGCGCCACTTGCCTCTTACGGTCCAAATTAAAAAGGTGCACCTCTACGTGGCAGCCGCCACGAGTCGGGATGCCGTGTGTGAATGCATGCCGTTACTGCGACGGTGGCTACGCCCAGATTTATTGGTAATGCGTTAACGCGCACTTCAGTTGGACATCGCCGTGGGTGTGAAGATGCCAAAAAGCTAGCTTCTTCTCATTGGTGCAGTTTCATCAAAGATGACTTGCAGCAGAAGCGCCTCGCCAAGTTTCAGTTCCGCTTCTATTCCTTATCGACTTCCACGTTCTTTTAAAGTTGAACTACGCATTTTGAGATCTTGGCTAGGCACAAGCTCATGGTCCTAATATCAAAGATAAAATAAATGCGGTAGCTCACGAACTGGATGACATAACGGAGGAGGCGGCAGCCGCTTTCATTAGCGCAACAAATTCACAACAAAACGAACAAGGCTTATTTTGCTCCAGGTGACCTGACTCGCGTAATGCAATGACCTGATTCGAGTGCTTTGAGGCACATACAGTGAAGACAGTGGAGAGGGGTTGTCTAGTCGTTCGAGCCTCAGAAACTCGAAGTTGGGGAAAAGTGAACTCCTGTGAATCGACAGGGCGCATAAGAACTAGGAGAAACTGAAGCGCCAAGATAGTTTCACCTCATTAGTACTATGGCCACTGTATAAAACTGAAAGGCGCCTCCACCATTCACTCCTAACCGGCAACGGTGTAATGTAGCTAGGGAGGGGCATTCGTTGTCGGCACTTCCTCACTCGAATTCGTATTACAATCACCAGTCTGAACCCTCGAGTATGTTTTTTACCTAATCCTTACTACAGAGAGCAGTTAGAAGCTTTTCCCCAGACTACGGCTTGGGCTAAAAATCTGGGCAAAAGTGGCGCCGGACGCTGAGCACTGTTGATTGATCTCCACTCTTGCCAACTACGCTGGCATCCGCAACTTCTTTGGGATCCGATCCTACGCAGAATATACCACAGTAAGGTCTTTGACTGTTTTCGAGAGGTTTGCCACACACAGGTGAATCTCTATGGGAAGGACAATATTGACATTATCTACAGTTTGAGATGCGACCGATCCAGTAAACACATGAACCCGAATGACCACTTTCGAAGCCGCTCTTTCGGTTGCTTCCATACTCCGCAACGTTGACGCCAGCAGTGACCCGGCAGTGCCGTCGTCAATGGCGCAGACTGAGAATATTTCGGCAAACACATGGTCCACTTACAGCTCGCTGCATAATCGATGTGACAGGCTCACTGAGTATCTACACAATGGATGTGTGCAGATATGACAGCGAGTCGCGTGGCCGCCCGCGGCGAGTGGCGCGGCGGGTGCGAGTGCAGGTGGCAGGGCATGGCAGCCTTCAAGCGAGGCAGTGTGGCATAAGTGGAAGCGCAGACGTGACGCAGTCACGCTTAGTCAGCTTCCAAGAGCAATCGATACGGCAAGTCGTACTGGTGGCACCGCGAGTGAAACGCCGCGAAGCGATTCGTTGTCATATCTGCACACACCCACACATACACAAGCAAGAGACGGAAGACAGGCAGACAGAAATCCAAATAGAAATCAATACAGCAAAACCCACGTCTCTGGACGATACATTTATTCCTTGTGCTGAGCAAAAATGTGGAATAAAGAATTCTCAGCGAAATGCATATTCAGAGAAAAACTGTCAAGTGCTATATTATGTTTCAGGGGAAGTGGCACTTCAATGACGGACAAAAAGTTTGTTCCTTTTTTGTATAATGGTAATCTATTCTTTATCGGACAAGACAAGGAGGAAGAAAGTAATTCAAAAGTTGCAGTGAGTAGTTTCCGCAAAAACCTAAGTGTTTGAATTAGATGGCGAGTAGGAAAAGTAAAGTTTGCGCTCCCTCCGACCTACACTTTCGAAGAAGACGCGGAAATATGGCGATTCATGAGTTTGTAGGTTGAAGAGTTACCTCCACACTTTCATGATGAGCATCACAGTCATATTGGGGCTTTACGTTGCCTCTTAGCCTCTTATCTTCATCTAGGGACATTGACTGGCTTTCACCTTCGCAGGGTTAGGTTATTAGTTAAGTCAACGACGGTCATTTTGCCCTTCGATGAACCGACATACTTTAATGCAAAAATTCGTATCCTCTATTTTCTCGAATCATCGATAAACTGGGATGTATATCGTTGGGCCAGGATCCCTCATTGCGACGTCACGCGCAGGACTCTTCAAGGCTGCTCACATGAATAGGGGTGTGTAGCGCTAATATCGCGTATCGCCGCACGCGGCAAATTTCGTGCGACGTCAACGCTGCGTGGTACGCTATTCGCGACGCAGCGTAGCAGTGGGGCGCTCTTGTTGTGTCTCCTTCTTATACGTTGCGTGCCCTTTGTTCAGTCATGGGTGAGTGAAAACCTCGTGAGTGAAAATCTCCAGTAGATAAGACCTAATCGTAAACTTTAATTAACGAAATCAAGTAGAAGAGAAAAGCGGACTGTACTAACGAGGGAAGGATGGTAAGTCGAAGTGGCCGTTTGAAATGGGGTTTATACCAATGATAGGGTTCGGGATGCCATTCACCTATCTGCATTCCATATCTGCTGTGCGTCTCTGGGAGCAGAGTTACAAGCGTTGAATGAGAAGCAACTTAGCACATATTCGATAGGCAAGTGCAACAGATGTGTTCTTTGATAGCCAAGTGCTTATGTGCTAGGACTCAAGTTGGAGGGATCACGGGTTTGGATCCTTACTGAAGGTGCTTTTTTTGCATTTTTCCCAAATTTCTTCCCGAACGTTACAAACAAGGAATTACATGCTCCGAAAGCTTGATCTCACTACGAAAGAGCATTTCTGAGGGAATGAATCCATTTTCGCTCTTTTAACATGTACATTTCCACTTCTTCGTTCATTGTGAGAAATGTTCTGCCCCAAGATTGTGCTAGCGCACTTGTTGAAGGTCTTCGAATGCATCAATTCTCTTCGAACGCATCAATTCTCCGCGAGGCAACTTACAATGACCTCTTCGGACCTTGTGATACAACGTGAGCACCAGCTAGGAAAGAACAGAAGCTTATCGACACTTTCGCATCAATCCGCGAGGCAACTTACGATGACCTCATCGTCGATACCGAAGAAGTAAGAAGTAATTTGGGAAAAATGCAAAAAGGCACTCTCGGCAGTTATCCGAACTCGTGACTCCTCGATCTTGAGTTCTAGCACATAACCACTTGGCTATCGAAGCACACATCTACTGCACTTGCCTATGGCATATGTGTTGAGTTGCTTCTCTTTCTACGCTTGTAACTCTGCTCCCAGAGACGCACAGCAGATATGGAATGCAGATCGGTGAATGGCATCCCGAGCACTATCATTGGTATAAACCTCATTTCAAACGGCCACTTCGACTTACCATCCCTCCCTTGTAAGAAGCAGCACCAGAGGCGGAACAGTTGCGCCTAATTGTAGCGCGTAGCGAGTACCGTTCCAGTACGCATCGGGGTCGCCCAGAATTGCCCGCGCACGGCGATACACGATTGTGAGCTCGTCACCTCATGAATAATGGTTGGAACTAAAAATGCTTCTGCATTCTAGTCGTCCTTGAGGCTGGACGAAAATCTTGAGTAGTCGAAATAATTTATGACGTTTTGTTTTGTTGGGTGGCGTAGTTCCTAAGGTTGCATCATCTTAGAACTTTGTCGTGCTGTCTGCACTTTTAGCTACGTTTCTGTAGGTGTATATCGTCAGGACAGATTTTGATTGCGCGTCAGAAGTATCGTAGGTAGTCGCGCCGCGCGAGGAGTTCCTCGCTAGTCTCGTTGTGAAATGGCCCAGTTCGCAACGAGACCTGCAAAGAACATATCACGGGTGTGTAACAAATGTAACGATGATTTGTGTGGGACCAGGGCATCCATGAGTGGATTTGCTTCACGAGACAATTGATTTACTACTGAGTTCAAGATCTTAGCTCCGTGGCTGGTCTACTTATTTTGAAGAAAAAGGCAAAAGAATGAAGACAGATGTTTGTGAAGTTAAATATGTAATAAAGTTGGATGTTTATAATATGGCATCCATTACGTCAGTGATATCTTCCTTTAAAGACAGTGTTAGGGATAATGTGGGTGACAGAGAATCAAAAAGGAATTACGGGTCTGAAAGGCCGATGTATGGCGAAATCCCCCGCAAAAGGCGCCCCCTTGAGCTGTGGCGGAGGCGGCCTCAGCAGGGCAATCCGCCTTGGATAGGGCAGCCCGCCTCCTGGTGACAAGCTCCCTCCTGATTGGCTGGGTGGGAGCAGCCAAGACGGGCGGCACGACTGGGGCGATCGGGGCGCGCTTTCGTATACATAACGTCGCATACCCTTTTCTAGTCAGCTGATTATCCTTTTGATTATCCTTAGTGGTTTTGATTTTTGCTGTTAGTCCGTATGATCGGCGTGTTTTTCTTTTCTATTCTTCTTTTCTTTTTTATTAATTCTCACTTAATGTCTTCGCTCGTTTGTAGTTAACGATGGGATGCTTTTAAAGTCTTTTGTATTGTTTCCTCGCTGTTTTTGCGCATTGATTGCCTGGCTACATGCCAATGGCAAAGTCGCCCGGGCTATCCGCCTCTTGACGGAGTGGTCATCCACGTCGAGAATCATTGGTGTGGAAGGGGTTCTATTTTCGGGTTTTTGGTCATTCACTTCCGTTTTCCCCTCACCGTCGTTTTACTGATCATATAGCCCGTCATATTCGCCTTTTCTTTGCGTATTTCGTCCGATTTTTCCCTAACACTGCCTTTAAATGCAATTTCCAACTGAAAGCAGATAATATCCATGGAAAAAAATGATAGCTATTTACTGTAACAGTCCATCGTATAAAGTTATAGTCTGATGGGGATGTTAATTACATATTCCCTTTGTGAATTCTTCGCCACGCAACACTCGTGACCGGATATCTGCGAAAACTTGCATGTCACTCACTTGTCACAAGGGTACGTTACCATATTCGCTAGGCCCAGGTCCATAATGACGCGGGACCCAGTATTTCGCGTACAACAATGCTGTATGCAGTTGAATTCCAATGCGATATTCTGAGACGCTCTATAGGGTTCGCATTAGAAGGGTGTGTACCCTCACATCAGGATGCCGCACGACGACGGGCGGTGTGCGACACAGTGTGTGCGAGCTATGCGCATCGCGATAGTTGGGTCTCAGAACGATTACAGCGTAATGCTAGGGGTGCGATACGCAGTTGACTCCCAATCGCTTCGGGACCCAACAACATGGCGCCTTTAGCTCGTCCGCATTGCTCCGCTTGCGACAAGCCGCAGTCCGGCATCCTGACGTAAGGGTACACACCCGCGTTAGAACTCTACTACATATGGCGCTCTTGGCTCGGATGCCGCGTTGTGGAATCCTGTCCCAACGATGATTACCCAATTCGGTACGGGTTCTTCCGTTTCGATAATTCTGGGCAAGAAAAGCTTTCGCATGAGTTTTTTACATTTCCCTATTTACTCATCTTATCAGATTTTAACTTTTCTTATTGTTAGTGGAGATTTTTCACTCTTTTCTACTAACGTTTCTTTCTGAGAATGGCCCGATGACAGAATTATTTCAGGCGAAGCCTGCACCTTCGGTGACTAGTCTCAACCGTGAACTATCGGCTGTGTCGTACTCATATGCCCAGTTAAACGCGATTCTCGGACCATACACGATGCACCGGCTGCTTTCTCAAGCTAAGGTAATCAATCACAATGGCGTCTAGTTTCAATTTTGAAGTTTCTGGATACTAGTATCGAAAGTTTGAAGACATTGTATACATTTAGTTGGAGTCGGACTTGAAGAAAAGCGGGGTTACCACACCTAAAGAGGATTCCCAGGAATTTCGAAATCAGTTAAGAATTGCGCTAGAAACGGTGAGCTCTGTCTTTGGAGTTATCCATATCTCCTGATATTTATGAGAGTTGTACTGTTCCTAAGATCCCGCACCACGGCGGGCGGGTGCAGCTCAGGGCTTCCGTATGCTGAGGCTTATAGGCATATCACACGATAATAAGATTAGTGGCTCACTTTCTAAAGACGAGTAGGTTTTTGGATAACTGCTCAGGCTGTATCTTTGTTGCGGCTGCGCGCTGCATCCTCACGGTGCTGTGCGTGCTCGAACAAAACCAAGCTACGCCCACCCAACAAAGGCACAGACGAATGAATTTCCAACGTGGCGAACACGTGGAGAACCAAACTTGCGATAAGAGAAGATAATTCAATGGAACAGTCATTTCGATGATGAAGACAGCCTCCATGTTGGAAAGTCGTTCTAAGGTCTGATAGGCGGTTCAGGGGGCAGGTGTGATTTGGTCTGGTAGGCGTGGCTCGGTTGTATTCATGCAGGCACAACACCGTGAGGGTGCAACAAAGGTGCAGCCTGAGCAGTTATCTAAGGACCTACAAGCCTCGAAGAAAGTAAGCCACTAATCTGATTATTGCGTTGCCTTTGAAGCGATTGTCGTAACCATTCTCTGACATAGGCGCAGGATGCGAAAGTCGCTCCAGGACCCAACTATATATGGCGTCCTCAGCTCGCCTGCATCGCGTCGCACGCCGTCAAGCGAAATCGTGGCTTAAGGCTACACACTATTCATACTCATCAAGTAGAGCCATACGTTGTGGCCCTTTCTTCAAATGTCTGCGGAACTTCTCAAAACATTCGCTCACCATTCGTTCTGAAGTAAAATAGATGCAGCTTGAAACATAATGAACCGGGACTGTTTGTGCTGTCCACGCCTATATGACCAGATGACTTTACCCAGTCTCCAAATCGAAATGTTTTACACGTGACCACCCAGGATCATCTTTTTGGGTAGCACGAAACCGTCGATTTATGAGGGCAAAGCGATACATTTTCGGACATGCAGTACAATATATATGCCAGTCATAGGGTCAGAAAAACTTGTTTTGCGTTTCAACGCACTACTGAGCAAAATTAAATTTTGTCAACTAAGCACTACCGCTGCCATCAAGGGTAACTCATCTCCAGAGGTCAGTGGTGGTCCTATTAACCTCTAGTTACTTTAAAGAAAATTTCAATTTTATTTCCTCTGAGTGTTATAAGAAACTATCCAATACTCACGGCGCCCCATAAGCCCGAGTAAAAACCCCGGTGGTAAAATCTAAATGTTCGATTTGTGGGGGATGCTTTCGCCTTCACTGTTCATCCCGCATCTGCTTCATGCTTGCTTGCTGCATCACAAAAGAAGTAGATCTCATGTACTATATAATGTACCCCAGCTAAGATACAAGATTAGATGTTATCAGATTAAGGTATGAATACCGAGCGAAGATTGTGATTGTCTGGATTATTAGCAAGATCATTGTAAGAAGTACATGCCCATGTATAATGATGCAAAATCGTTCTCTCATTGCTTGCTATGCTGTCAAAAAGGTGGTGCCAAAATACGCCTACTGTTGGGAGAGCACGGGCCTAGAGAGATATTTCATTCTCATTCGAAAACACATAACAGCAGCTTTTGACTACGGCACATCCTCAAAAAAAAAAACCAAAAATTATGGCTTAAAACTGGTGCAGCACCATGTGTTGCACGACTTCTGGAGGCGGTTTTGCGTGCAACAAATGGTGTATGAGTTAAGGACACCGGAAGGGGCAAATTCGGCAGATTGTGAAATAACTGGAAAAATAGGATGCTCAGCAGTGTAATAGTAGAGAAAGAACGAAACAAATGGTGAAAACCCCGAGGATCAGGCATTCAACCTTCCCCCTCTCACTCCTTCCTGTCGAGCCTGTCTGCATCACCAACCGGTGAGGTAGATGCAGGCGAGCGAGGGGCCACGTCAGCCTTCCGTGAGCGCTATCCCGGTATACAAACAGCTTCCCCGGCGGATGTGTGGCAGCTTGACTTGCCTTTTTATAATTGGCTTACACTCAGTTCAACTGATTAACTTATATGTTTTAGTAAGTACATGAGAATATTGCATAAAACATGCTTGTCTCCCTTTCTTACTGATGAGCACAGAGGGAGTTATCCCCAACTTAACCTCCGTCTAATAGTAAGGGCCCGTGCGAAATGAAGGTTTAACTATTTCTTTGCTTCTTCCCCCCTAAAACCTTTCTAAACATAGTTTCCTTGTTTACATTTGTTTATTTCTTTGCAGTGCTGCGAGATCGTGATACTACCCCCTCCCCTTCCTCCCCTCCAGGCGCGCTTTTTCGATGCGAGTTCCGCCACACATGACCCATTCTGAACTGGGAAGTTTGTTTACAGAAAACATCTCCTCTCAGTTTTTTTCCTTACGCCAGGTGATGCTTTCAAGGACCTTTCGCGAAGAACTGACCGAACTGATTTTCGGAGAGTGCTGTTGCAATACATTTCTCGGATTTACTGCGCTTCTGCACTAGTGCTCGCAAGGCTGGGTACCTATGTTTGTCAGAACAATAGAACACTTCAATGAACACAAGTGTTTGTTATTTGTTTTCAGCTTTGTCAAGTCGACGCTCAAACTTTGGCGCAACAATACAGAAGTGTAAGTGAGAAGGGTAATTCATCCTTCATTCAGAGGTACACTACGCGATAATCAGAGCAGTGACTACTTTCCTGGGGCGAGTAGTTCCTTAGATAACTGCTCAGGCTGCACCCTTGTTGCGGTTCCGCGGTGCACCCCAACGGTGTTGTGCGTGCTCGAACACAACGAAGCCACCCTACACAGCCAAACCACACCTTGCTTTAGAACGATGGCCTTAGAACGATTTTCCAACGTGGAGACTGTCTTAATCATCGAAATGACTGCATTGAATTATCTTCTCTTATCGCCAGTTGGTTCTCCACGTGAGCGTCACTTTGTAATTTTGTTCGTCTGAGGCCAGATGTGATATGCTTGGGTAGGCATGGCTCGATTATGTACAAGCAGGCCTAATACCGTGACGGTGCATCATGGTCGCAACGAAGGTGCAGCCCAAGCAGCTATCCGAGGACATACTTCCCCCTAAGAAAGTAAGCCACAAATACGATAATCGCGTGGTGTGCTTTAAGAGTTTATTAGTGTTACCAAGCGAGAGAACTTCATAAAAAAGCTAAATTTTTTTAGTGGATTCCATTTTCCTTCATTTTTCCTATTCTTGGATCCCACTGAAGGCATACTCGGTTCGCCGCGCCGTGCAGGGGCACTCGCCTTTGCAGATATAGGGCGTTGCGAGAACACCCATCTTAATAATCCGATACTCTTAGTAGCTTCACACTCCATCTTCATCTAACGCGAAAGTGTGTCGTATGGATAATGGAAGAAATTAAGAGTACACTTGACTGGGTATCAGGTCCATAATACGTACCTATGTACATATGTAGCTACTTGCAGAGCAAGTAAACGTTTATCAGTGCTTGAACTTAACTGCTTATCAACAAACAAAGCTGAATACACCTCCCACCGAAATATGACAATACTCCTTCAGGCGATCACAGAATGAACCTCTGTACGACTCCATTGTACCGTGGGGGGAGGGGGAGGGGTAAGATAAGCACATTTTCAACCTGTGCGTGCTGCTCTTCCACGCCCCGCACGCCAGGCCCTAAGTCAGAAGGCGATACAACATGTAAACTTCAACCTGACAAAGGTGAACGCCGTCTTATCTATAGGAATGAGTCTGGAGGTGAAACGGCCGAATTTATACATAATTAGACTTCATATACAAGTAGCCTCACAAATTGCAATCATTATTGCTCCGGTACAGTGAAACAACTGCGTTCCGAGTAGCTGATGGACTGCATTTTCAGTTGGGTGGCATGACGATCAATCCTCCTCAACCAGGCGGAAGCACTGTGGTACATTTCTTTACCTGAATCTACGATTCCATCTCTGCTAGCTGGCTTTGTGTTGATAAATTCGAAGGTAACTTTTCAGAATCAGCCACGTGTCATGGAACATGGAGAAACAGCCAGGTAATGGCCCTATCGAAACACACCATGCTAATTTTTAGAAGCATTCCAATCCCGACTATCAACTGTTAGTTTTGGGTTGTGATCGAACGCCTCATTCAAAAACATTGGAAGACACGATTGACACGATCTCATCGCGCATTTGACACGATCTCATCGCGCTTCACTTCCAGCTGCAGCACTCCAGTGGCCGAGTTGCATGACAAAGTTCACGACTGCCTGGCATAGCCCCCTTTGAGTCGCTTCTAAACCTCAAGGGCTAGTGGTACAGAAAGGGCGAAGGGTAAGGAGTGAGAAAGAGGATCGCATTTTTTGCTTTTGTCGGCCGTTGCACGAAATCTTTCTCTGTGTTGCACTACATGACGCCTCGGCATTCATATTTCACAATAGGCCAAAATTACCTATTACGGTGTTTTCAAAGCACCATCATCGGTAGCAAGGAAAAAGAGGTACGGTAAGGTACGTTTTCTATAAATGGTCGAGAGAGTTAAAAGCGATGACCTATGGCGTTGAGAGGAGGTAAACCGGGCCCACTGTGAACAGGGCATACACAGGTGTTGACGAAAATGGCCACTTCATGACGACCCCCCCCCTCAACGGGGATCATTGCAAGATCCCCCTTTTAGCATTTACATAAGCTCTACAATATCATCACTATTGCCGATTAGTATCACCACTTGATTTATAACTGTAATTTTAATGCTAATTATTCGGTCATTACCATATTTCCTACATAACCGGATCAGCTGACGGCACGTTCCGTTTACCATCTAGCCTGGGACCATTGATGTCCTCTGCAATTACGACCGGTTTCAAGTAGTGAAGAGAGAAAGAGTGGAGTGGAATGGTCCAAAGCAGAAGAAGTAGCACCCCGTCACCACTGTTCTTCATCGAGAACGTGCTTTCGCTCCTTCCGTATCACTGAAGAGGGTGATATAGACGGGGAAGCTAGCCGAGCTAAACTTGGCCATTGTACCCTTCCCCATCCCGCTAGTGAAATGCTATCCCCTGTCGAGAAATCTCCCGGTGTACTACCACGGCCAGGTTTAGCTCGGTTAGCTTCACCGTCTGTATCACCCTCTTCAATGATGCGGTTGGAGCGAAAGCACGTCCTCGATGACTACTGGTGGTTGCGGGGTGCTGTTTCTTGTGCTTTGAAACATTTCGGTCCATTCTCTCTACTGCTGCACTACTTAATATCCCTACTTTCATATTTCACTTATAAACCCCTCGTTTTCTCCAAATGTGTCACCTGAATTTTATGCGGCGCCGTGTCCCACACCACTGTTACGCCCCAATAGATTTGAACACACTTTTTCATAGATTATCTGCATCTCTGTTTTGAACAATTGCATTTCGATTTCAGTCTGAATGCAATCTCACAATTCGATGATGGGGAATTTGATAAGAAAGACATATTCGAATATGAGCATGGAAAAGAAATCCAAGGCGCAGCTGAACTCACTATTCGGCCTTCACTCATAGCGACAATGAAGTCTGACACTAACCTCAACATCGAATACAAAAAAATGGTGTAAGTGTTCGCTGCGTCCATCCTTTTTGCTTCAAAACTAGTCGAAAAATATAAATAAGTAAGAGTAGATAATGACAGAAAGCATCCGGCACTACGAAATCGTGGGACGAATAATCTGCTTCTTTCCCCTGCAAGTTTCTAGCCCGGTGCTTTGTGCCAAGACATAGGAAGCTGATCACACCTCAGACTGGTTTATTGAAAAGTATCACGGGGGAGGGGGGGGGGGAAGGAGGAGGGGGAGGGGCGCTCGCTTAAGTCATTCTTTCCACTCATTGATTTAGGCCGGTGGGCCTTCCCACCACGAAAGCCGTCATGTCAAGCATCCGTCATTTTGGTCGATACGTCAATAATGGGAAACGATAAATATCATTCCGATATCATATTTATTACTCTGCACCTCAGTCATTGTTGTGCAAAGTTGACCCTAGAGGCGGGCCATGTTAAGGAGGGCGGAGTCTATTATAATCTGTGCAATCACAGGGGCGTATTTTCACAGGAAACACCCCATTGCCGTCTTCTCAAACCTCCTCCTTTCGTTTGAATGGACCATTCCAGAATTTCCCAGTGCCCAAATTACCCCTAACGATGTTTTATGGTGTGAATAATATTTTGGTTCAGTGTATTCTAATTTGGAAAGACATTAGAGAGATGTATGGACGGTGAAAGTGCAAATATTATGGTCTTGGATAGCCTTCTGTTGAAATCGAATCATCATCACAAATATCTTAATTGTCAATCCAGAAAACTATACGTTCAGAACGGAGCAAATAGCGAGGAATTCAAGAGAGGCTATCATCAACGAGACAGAGACGGCGAAAAGTCCTACATCAAGAGGTTGTTCGGAGTGCGGCTCACCAGAAAAAGGGTCTACTTCATCGAATGCTGTTCGAGGGGCAGCCGGAAAGGCGAATTCAAGTGAGCATATTAGTACGGAAGAGGACTCTCTGGAGTTATCGTACATGAGTGAAGAACTCTCAGACATGTCCTACTCATACTCCTCCTATTCGAGCAGTAGCCTGGAAACTGCCAATGATCCCACTATCCTATACCCAACCGCTGCCACATGTAGTTACAGTGCGGATTCCGATTCAGACCTACAGTCTACCCGTACAGCCAACGATGGATGGCGAGTGAACGGTTTGAACAACCCACGTCGTGTGAATTCTGTGTCGACCGGAATTTGGCTGTCCAATTGTTCGGAGCCTCCCAGTAGCCTCTGCTCAGCACACAGCTTTTCATCTGTAGACTTCATGACCGCTGATCTATACACCGGCGATATGGAAACTGCAGAGGCTGCTGAATCTGAAATCGAAGCTGCGAACCGAGTTTTCGATATAATACTCAGTGCTAAATGTGCAAACGTGCAGCCGGCATGTGGAGATTCAGAAAGTTCCCAGGGGGGATCAGTCAAGTTGAAAACGGCAAATTCGAGCTCCTTCGAAGTTTCTGCGATGAAGGCGAAAACAAAACTGCCGTGGTTGCCCTTGTTCGATACAGATGACACTCGTACGGCTATGTGAGTCATCCATTCAGATTATTGACTATTTCTTTTTATGACTTTTATCGTGATATGTTAACTAAATTGATTTCTTGGTCAATCTCCTGCATGAGCAAATGGAGCAATCCACAGTTGCAGAAGTTACGTTCCTTTAGTAAGTAGTAGTTGCTGGAAATGTCTAAAATTGTGACAGAATTCACCTTGCGCGTCTGTAAGTTCCGTGTGACTAGCACCGCATGCTTTTAGGCCACGTTCACACGTTGCGCCGGCTGTGCGTGGCTGTGTTCACGGGCGGCGAGCCAGTGGCAGAAGGAGGCTCCTAGATGGCGCAGGCTAAGAGACAGGATGGCGCAGACGAAGATGCTGAGACGCGCAGCCACATCCGGTTCCGTAGTTCTCTCCCTCTATCCGTTCCGTTGACATCGAGTTGTGGGATACTGGTGTATCTGTTCAAAGAGCTATTTCACAATTTTGGGGGCTGCGGGGAGGGGCATACCTATACAAGAAATTAGGTGAAACAATCTTCTAGAGTTCCCCATGAGCATTTATGCGAACGCGATAGACGGCTATCTTATGCACGCCGCGTCCTTTGCTAAAGTCACACACCCCCGCGAACAAAGCCGAGAAGGAGCGTAGCCTAGGATCATGTAAGGAGCATCATTCAGCTCATTCGAACCCGATCGCATCAAATGGAAACCCGTATACTTTTATAAATATTGGAATAAGAAGAAGCTAATGAGATTGTGGCATTCGTCCTCTCTTTCTTGAAAGTTTCATTGCATTGCATTCAATCTTGAAAATGAGTAGATTAAAGATTCGCTCGACTGGGCGTGTCACTCATTATTATAGGTGGTTCGTTCTAATTTTCAGAGAAGGACCAATTGAACTGCTGACAGCTTGGGAAAGAGTAAGCAGTGACTCAACAGCGTGTCCAGTGTAAGCTCTCAACTGTCTTCTGGAAAATTGATCTCTGCACATATCTCTGAGGGAGAAGGGAAAGAGGTCGTGCCATGTTCGGTGTAGATCTGGAGGGGAGCTGTATTTCTCGAAAGATTTTCTTCAGCGGAATGTTTGACCCTGCTTCGAGCGCACGCTCCGCCACAAACGCGCCATATGTATTGGGTTGGGGAATAAGTCCCGCCGTTTTTTTCAACCCCGTTTTTCACATTGTTTCCTCCATCTTTCAACAAAGCCAATACATGTTTTCGATAGAGCTTTTCTTGCTCTACAGAATGCTAATATCTGTTTTTCGATTTCTTCGACAACCTAATATTTATGAGGTTTGGAAATGAAGTGAGCTGAAGGCAAAAAAGTGGCACTTGCGGACCTCATCTTTCTCGTCTGCCATCAAAATCAAAAAATGTATGTGCATATGTTTTCGATAGAGCTTTTTCAGCTCTACAAAATGGTACCACTCTTTATTCAAATCGTTCAAGTTTTTGCTGTTTTTAAGACTTACAAATGCAGTACTCGCAAATGTGTGCTTTTCCGTTATCTCCTTTTCCTCGCCTACCATCGAGATTGGAGAGGGTGTGCATATATGCATTCGATAGAGCTCTTTTTGCTCTACAAAATGATGCCTTTCTTCTTTTGTATCCTCTCATATTTTAGCATGTGGGAGTAAGTCTCCACGTGTTTTTCAATTCAAAATTGCGTAATGAAAACAAATTTTTTTGGCAGATTGTTTTGTATCGTTCGATAGAGCTTTTTTCGCTCTACAAGATAGTAATTACGGTTTTTGTTCAAACTGATTTTTGACATTTTTTTAGATCATTTAAAAGTCGACGAAATCGAGCATTTTTGTCACATGGTGTCGAAAATGCTCGATTTCGTCGACTTTTAAATGATCTAAAAAATGTCAAAAATCAGTTTGAACAAAAACCGTAATTATTATCTTGTAGAGCGAAAAAAGCTCTATCGAACGATACAAAACAATCTGCCAAAAAATTTGTTTTCATTACGCAATTTTGAATTGAAAAACACGTGGAGACTTACTCCCACATGCTAAAATTTAAGAGGATACAAAAGAAGAAAGGCATCATTATGTAGAGCAAAAAGAGCTCTATCGAATGCGTATATGCACACCCTCTCCAATCTCGATGGTAGGCGAGAAAAAGGAGATAACGAAAAAGCATACTTTTGCGAGTACTGCATTTGTAAGTCTTAAAAACAGCAAAAACTTGAACGATTTGAATAAAGCGTGGTACCATTTTGTAGAGCTGAAAAAGCTCTATCGAAAACATATGCACATACATTTTTTGATTTTGATGGCAGACGAGAAAGATGAGGTCCGCAAGTGCCACTTTTTTGCCTTCAGCTCACTTCATTTCCAAACCTCATAAATATTAGGTTGTCGAAGAAATCGAAAAACAGATAGTAGCATTCTGTAGAGCAAGAAAAGCTCTATCGAAAACATATATTGGCTTTGTTGAAAGATGGAGGAAACAATGTGAAAAACGGGGTTGAAAAAAACGGCGGGGACTTATTTTCCAACCCAATATATTGGGAAGGACCGGCAAACTAGTAGAAGGTGGAACCTGAGCGTGGATGATTCTTTCGCTGTAATCGTCCTCAAAGTCGTCATTAAAATGGATGTCAGCATTTATGAATCATTGATAAAATAAGAAGTTGGACATTCAGGTCTGAGGATTGCATAACTGGCGAAGAACACAGTGAAAGTTTTATGTCGGCAACCAGGTCAGTATGTTTAGCCGATTAAACTGAACTCTAACTGCACACCCTTCTGAGATAGAAATTTTCTTAACATTACTTCTTGCCCGAATTCAATCCATGTTCTGCCTTCGGGCGCTTTTTGTAGAACTGCAATTAAGCAAGATATAATTATTTACACATATCAGTTTCGAAATCGATCCTGGTGTGAGCTTCGAAGGCACCGTTTGAGCTTGCTGATGGGTGGGGTCACAATTGACTCTCCATTGGTTGTCGGCGGCTGGGAGGCGGTCTCTCCATGCCTTATTTCCTGCAGTGGGGCGTGTTGATCCGCCCTCAACGCCCGTCAACCAATGGAGAGTTAACTGTTACTCCATCCATCAGCGAGCGCGAACGCTACACAGACCTGTCAAGTTTGACTGATGGGATATTCTTTAACAATGCAGGGTGAGACTCATAAAAATAGTAAATGGATCGATACTGTGATTTATATTCTGAAAGATTTGCTTGCAACTGTTCTTATACACTCAGCATTGCTTGTCCATCGCTCTTAACCCATGTTGTATCGTGTGCAACACATGGTGTTGCGCGATTTGAAGAAAGCAAAAAGAGCTAGGATTCGTTATGCGTTAAAAGCTCATTTTCAGCACATCAGGATGTGGTGCACAATACTGTTCCTTCATGGCCAGCGACGAAGGGGAAATGCGTGAGATTGAGTTAGTTTTGAGCCAATAATGTAGCTAATTGAGGGAAGCGTTTTTTAGAAAAAGGTGCCATAGCAATGACAGGGGTGGGGTTACTTTAAAATGTTGCACATCGAAGCATCTCTGAGGAATCGGTCGATCTGTACACTCAACCAGATATCTTTGCTTGAGTGGGGGGATGAGGGGGTCCCTTTCTTCTTTTAGGCTCAGGTAAAAGTATCGTCCATAACGATAACCCTTCCCTCATTGCATAGCACCAAAAATATATTCAAAAAAAGGTCTCAAAATCATTGTTGGAATTTACAGATCACAGGCAAATATGGGAACTACTAGAGGATAACAACCATGAATATGTGCTCTATGACGGTTATTTTGAAAGACATAAAAATTTGAAAACAGAGTGTTTCAATTTCACTTATTGTTTGTGTGGCAGAAGGCGGAAAGCGCGAATACGTGCAGAGTGGACATAATGCCACACCAAGCTCGTCCGCTCTGCGTTTCGCCAAGAGATTCCCCCCCCCCCCCCCTTGTGTCAGTCGATCGGGCCATAACGCCGCGTTCATACTTTGCACACCGAGGCTGGCACCGGCGACGACGGCGGCAATTCGATGCGGCACCGGCAGCAACGGCGTGTGCCCGCCGCCGAATACGGCATCACTTTAGTGACGCGCTCCATTTGCCAAACACCCGACCCGACCGCACTACATAAATGGTGGCGAGAGCCACGAACTCGAAATCGAATTTCGTTATTGTGCCGAAATCAGCCCAAAGTCGAATTTGCATTTTGTGGATCTGGCCATCATACTGCAGTGTGGTTGGGTCCAACGTTTTGCAAACGGAGCGCGTCACCAGAGTGCCGTCCTGGTCGGCGGCGGGCACACGACTTGACCAGTGCTGCATCTAATTGCCGCCGACGTCCGTGCGCAAAGTATGAATGCGGTCTACCCATATATAATTGTTTGCGATTATACAGGGGCACCGTCTGGTGACAGAGCGACACACACTCACTTGAAGTCAGGAATTCTACTCTTTCTCACTTTGCGGACGAAGCGGGAGGACGGGGTGGGAAGCGAGCAAAATCTTCTTGTCACTGTCACCCAGCCAGCACGCATACCAGCATATGGTTCTTACTGATTCATTAACTCTTGTAGAGGCGATGTGCGAAAATAGGGAGGGAATGGGAGTGGCTTGATTGATCCACCCCAGCGCTCCTTATCCTTGGTAGAATTACGTAGAACCCAAAGCTTTTTTCAGAAAAATTGTCGGTATTGTAATCGATCTAAATGGCTTGTTTTGATCACAAATGTGAATTGAGATATGCATCCACACTGACCGAAAAATGCCCTATCCGCCATCCTACTTTATATAATCGGCTAAGTGTGTCTAATGGTGTGTGTTTGTCTGTTTGACCGGAAATTCACATCTCGCGTCGCAGCAAAGGTGGGATCCTGAACTCTAGATATGATCATTCTCATTCCTGTCTTCCCCAGAGACGGTCGAGTACTTAGTGAGTTCTGACTTTAGCACGTTCTATCATTCTAGAGTCAACAAATTATGCCTCCAGCAACACGTACTAAGATGTCGAACAACAGTAAAGTATCGCTGAAAACCTCGGCTGAGACCTTTGGTCCAGCAAGTCCAGAGGACGTAACTGAAGTAGATTTCTCGAAAATGTCAGCAAATGAACTCATCAAAACCATGATCGAAAGGAATAAAGACCCTGTCATTGCGCAAATGCTATGTGCGTTGGCTGAAAAATACCCAAGGAGTTTTCAGAGTTTTCAGATTACATTGAATCTGAAAAACGTGGTCGTAGTATTGTAGTGGCAGGAGTTAAAGAAGCACCACAGAGCTTGCCACCTTCCGAACGTCAGTTAGACCTTGAAAAGAAAATCAACGATGTACTAGATGTTTTACAGGTTGAGTGTGAAGCCACTGAAATCTATAGAATTGGAAAATCGAATACTGAACGTCCACGTCTAATCAAAGTTGTGTTTCCATCTCGGGTTCACTGGCGAGAGGCTTTGGCAAATTCGCGTCTACTTCGTGGTACAGAGTTTACAAACGTTTTCATCCGGAAAAGTATGACAGTTGAAGAAAGGAAAGTTGATTTTGAGCTAAGGCAGTCAGCTAGGGAAAAGAATAAGGGTATGGCAAAACGTGAATGGGTCGTATACCGAGGTCAGCTCAAGCACATTTCTGAACTTCCCAGTAATTCGGGAAAGGCCTAAATTTGCATGGTGAATCCCTGCCTTTAACGTGTTACTTATTTAATGCCCGAAGTCTAGTTAACAATCTCCATCACCTCCAACATTTCCTTTCAGTCAATAAACCTGAATTAGTGTTTATTACTGAAACATGGTTTACCACCAAAATCCGAAATTCCGAAATCACTTGCAATCTCCCTTATGATATTATACGTTCTGACAGAAAGGAAAAGAGAGGTGGTGGAGTTTGCTGTATTATTAACAACAAACTCCCTTCACTACTAGTGCAACGTGATGTCAACCTCAAAGCTGATGTTCTTTGTTTAGAGTTATTGCCTTGCTGTAGTTATTCGCGCTTACGATTTATAATTGTATACCGGCCTCCAGACTCTTTACTTTCTGACGATGAAAAACTTATTGATCTGTTAGCTTCTCTGACAAGTACGGGCCAAGACATAATAATTTTGGGTGACTTCAACATAAATGTTGACTGGCGGATTTCAAACCCTAGCGGCTCAAACTCATCGTTGCTTTTGAATTTTTTTCGCAACATTGGTTTTAAACAGATGGTTCTTCAACCAACTCACAAAGACCGTACACTAGATATTGTCCTAACAACCACTCCAATCATATCAAACGTAAAGCTGCTTCCTCCTCTCTCTAGATCAGATCATTGCATGGTTGAGTTCAAGATACTAAGATCATACTCCACTCCTATTTCACCACCCAAACCAAACTTCCTCCATACGGATTTCATCTCTCTGGATAATAGCCTCAGTGAGATGGATTGGTTAGAAGTTTTCAATGACTACAAATCTGTTACTGATCTCTACCAGAGATTCTGTTCCATTGTGTATCAAAAGTTGGCATTGTGTGTATCCTTCAAACAAAATCAACATCATCGAATCCGCTATCCCTCTCAAATACAAAATCTGATGGCTCAAAAACAACGTATTTTCGTAGCGTCGTCTGATCCACTATGTAACCCGTTGTATAAAAAAGTTTGCGATGATATCGATCACCACCTCAAGAAATACTGGGCCAATTCTGAAAGGCGATTTGCCATGCATACTTCTATGAAAAAACTCCATGGTTACTTACATAACAAAATGAAAATGAGGGGGACTCTGCCACCACTCACTAATCTGAATGGGATGATATGCACTTCTGATACTGATAAGGCCACAGCACTTGGGAATTTTTTTTGCCAGCGTTTTCACCCCAGTTTCAGAGACTCCAACTCAGTGGTCCAATAAGAGTACATCGACCCTGCGAGGACTAAATGATATTTACTTCCACCCAGCTGACGTGAAGAACATCTTAAAGAAGTTAAAACCATCTACTAGTGAGCCTTATGATGGAATACCTCCTATTGTGTACAAAAGATGCACCAATTCCCTCTCAAAAC
Source organism: Trichostrongylus colubriformis (assembly GCA_963978905.1). NCBI lineage: Eukaryota > Metazoa > Nematoda > Chromadorea > Rhabditida > Trichostrongylidae > Trichostrongylus > Trichostrongylus colubriformis. The sequence continues at coordinate 18,266,133 of OZ022259.1, read as the reverse complement.
CTCTTGCGCACATTTTCAACGTTTCGCTCATGTTAGGTGATGTTCCCGAACTTTGGAAAGATGCGCTACTAACAGGGATCCCTAAAGTTGATGATGCTCACTCTGTATCTGAATTTCGACCGATCATTATAACTCCAACACCTATTAAAGTAATGGAAAAAATGATCAGAGAGAAACTTTTAGTTAGCTTATTCAAAAGGAATCTTGTACCTAAAGAATTTCATGGATTCCTTCCCGGACGTTCCACAACTACAAATCTTGTTGATAGTTTATATGATTGGCATTTGGCCTTGAACCAAGGTAATTTGTGCGATGTGATTTATGTTGATCTTTTCAAAGCCTTTGACAAAGTGAACCACAAAAAACTCCTCCAAAAGTTACAGTCTCTAGGTATTGGGGAGAAACTGCAGAACTGGTTCACTTCTTACTTATCGGAAAGACATATGACGATCAAAGTGAACGGAAAGCTTTCCAAGCGGTATCACTGCACTAGTGGCGTACCACAAGGAGGAGTACTGTCACCCTTACTCTTTCTCATTTATACCATGGAATTGCCACGAATTCTGAAAACATCTCAATATGTCAAAGTGCAGGCTTATGCGGATGACCTCAAAATATATGGCATATATAACAAAGATAACTATGACGAGGTGCAGACGACCCTTAAGCTTGCTATCGAAAACTTGCAATCTTGGGCATCTATCTGGGACCTTGTAATTAACACAGAAAAAACATTTGTGTTGCATTTTGGTGAAGACTTTCCAAGCGAATACAGAATTAACGATGTGTGCTTAAGGAAACGTAATATATACAAAGACCTAGGGGTTCTAACTGACTCAGGCCTACGATTCTCCGACCACATAGATCGGGTCACTAAGAAAGCATATTCAGCCCTTTTCTTTGTTTTTCGGATTACCCACACCACTGATCCTACTATATTAACTCGCTTGTACAAAACTTACGTATTGCCCCATCTAGAATATTGCTCTCAGATCTGGAATCCACCCCTCAAAAAACATATCCTCAAACTGGAAAAAGTTCATTTACGAGGCTCTTGTTTTTTCGAAAAACCACTGGTTGGACTTCCAATCAATTTCCCTGTTACAGGGAACGACTGAATCAATTAGGTTTGAGAACTCTGAGATACAGGCGAGTTAGGGCGGATTTATGCTTCTGCTTCCGACTACTACGCATGGAAATTAAGCTATCTCCAAGCAAGTATTGGCTGTTCATGCCTTGTCATGAAAGAACTAGTCGATTCAATCTGCATTACCCTACTATTAAGAAAAAACATTATGCGCAATTATTCAATTTTGTTCTTTACCGTGGTGCAAGGTAGCTTCAACGCTTACCTAGTGAAGTACTTAACGCAAAGGATGGTCGCATTTTTGCGAAAAAGATCGATAAAATTGACCTGTTGCAGATTCTCAGGGAAGAGGATTCCTGTTAACTTCCTCAGATAGTCTTTCTTTACACAACTTTATTCAGATAGCATCTATTGTAACTCAGATATGGTTCACTACAGTATCTGTGCTGAGCGACATGTCAATGTTTGCAGTCAAATAAGAAACACAGTCATCTTGGAGTTGATCCGTTGCAAATTACAATTATCCGTAGCTACACACGGGTCCAGCATTGATAACAATATATAAATCCAGCGATTTACTTCTATCCGGAAAAGTATTGTTGTGACAATTCTATTAGGTGGTACCTACTGGGTCCCTTCTTGTTCAGCGTTGTTATCTCACCGGGCCAAGCAATCTTCGAGCTCTGGCACTATGTCTCATTATAAATTATTCTGACAGCGAGGCGCATTACATAGAAACAAAATGCATATACATATATAATGACTCACTAGATTTAATTCCACAGCTCGTAATTTTTGGTATTGGGATGCTATGTGGTAATGAAGCTTCTGATTGAGCAGCTCAGCTTCCGGACACCGCCTCGCCACTACTCGATCGCCATATGCGATTGCCAAATTTTTTTACAACTAACTGTAGTGGATTGAGGTGCGAGTGATTTTCTGAGTGTTTCTATGTTTTTGCTCATTCTGGATGTGGAGCCACCAATGGCACCCTTGTTGTAAATAAATCAATTGATGCTGTGTACGAATCTAGTGTGTTTCACTTTTTGTTTAAGTGTTGTGTTGGGTCTGTGTTGAGGTCAATGAGATGCAACCTGCATCCGCCCTACATGGTGTGCCTCAGACTTGGCTATCTCAGCTGGCAGTCAACCTTAATATGACTGATGTTTTTGTACTATCAAAAAATATGCACCTATAATGGGCCTAATGGTGACTTTAATCCTGCAATATCAGTCCTTGCCACCTCATCTAGAAGAGCACAGCACTTCCAATACTGTTGCTATGTGATTTCTTTTCAATGGTGAGCCCGAGTGTAGCTGTTTACATGCCAACGGTTCTCACACCTTTGATTTTCTGTTTTATTGTGCGCACCTTTGAGTGCATTGAAATAAATAAATAAATAAATATGATATAGGGGTTGGTAAGGGGACTCCAGCGGTGGTGGACCGAAAGTGATAGCAGCTGATAAGGGCTGATAAGAGGCCTCGGAAGGCTAATGTCGTCAAATCCGTTTCGCCTTCCGGGTCGAGTCTAGAACGCCTACACTTACAGATGTTTTAGGGGATGGGACGGGCACATCAATGGTGGGTGATCCAAACTGATAACGCACGATAAGATTCGATAAGGAGCGTCAAAAGACCAATGTCGTAAAATCTGTTCCGCTCTTCTGGCTAACTGTGGAATGTTCACACTCACAGGTGTTACAGGCTATGGGGACCTTAATGGTGTCTTTTTGAAGCTGATAACGGCTTACAGGGGCTGATAAGAGCCATTAGGAATCGGGAAAGGGATAAAATTCGATACACCGCTTACTACCACTATACGAATGCTATAGTGATTGCGTCTGATGCTCAGCGCCGTCGGGTGAACATATTCTGTTTATGTTCTGATATCTGCTGCCGATGTATTGACCGCTCAATTGCCTTGCGTTACAAATAATGGTGCTATCTTTTGATACTGCGACCTACATGGATGATCAAGACACGATTTAGATTGTTGATAGCGAAGCAAGCGATTCATTCCCTCATGCGGTGCCAGCAACAATACTGTGTATCGACCGCTAGACATGCGAAATTCGAATTAGTGGTGCATGTTTACAAAAACGATAAGCATCGATAACTGACATATGGATCTACCACCAATATGGAAATAGATGCTCAGCAAATTGACAAATTGCTAGCAATTGATGCAGTAGAATCCAAAACTGTGGATCCCTAAACTATCCAAACTCTCAGTGGTGACCACTTCAGCCGAAGGGTTAAAGATTATTGGATAAACATATGTCCTTCCTGATCCATTCACCTTAACCAGTTGGGCTGGCGCACACTACTGCGCACATCAAACAGTTGAGCAGGCAAAATGAGCTTGATCGATATCGATGTTGGGTATAATCATTCAAACATCAGGATCAACATATCAAGTTTGCCAAGAGGGACCTCCGCAGAAAAAGGGAAAGGGAGACAGAATCCCGTGAATTTAATCTTTCCCCATATCAATAGATATCGATGATGCTCATTTTGCGTGCTCCCCTATTTGATGCGCGCAGAAGTGTGCGCCAGCCCAACTGGTTATTTATAAGGCGCGATGGGACAGGTCCTATTGTAAACCAGGCAGCACGCTAGTACCTCCATTCCTTATTAGCAACTAGGAGAAGAAAATCGTTGGAACGGTCATCGTGTACTGCAGCGCAACTACCGAACCGCCTCAAATACACCTAATGAAACGGCAAACTTCGTTGCTTGAACTCTTACACAACATCCGCTTATTGTTTATGTTTTCAAAGCTCCTTTTTAGTTTATTCATACCTTTTCTGCTTCCTTTTTCAAGAAGACACTATCATTCTCAAAGTGGATGATTTCAAGGCGCCATGTGGTAATCAAAATAGGGACTTACTTTCCTGGGGCAGGTAGACCCTTGGGTATTTGTTCAGCCGCACACTTTTGGCGGCATCGCGGCGCACCTTCGCGACGATAGGCCCGCTCGATCTCAACCTAGTCACACCCACAGAAGTGAATTACGCCCGGCGTTAAATGAACGCAGTTCCGACGTGGCATTTACGTGGCGAAGGAGTCTTGCGAACCATCATGAAAATCAAAGAAACCGGAGGGGGTCCGACGAAAGAGGAAGATACAAAGACTTGATCATTTTGTAACGAACATTTAAAGTTAGAAGCGATAATCGGTGGAAAAACCCAGTTTAAAAACGTGACTCTATGGTGTGTATTCGCATCACATTCGCATCAACACAGTGGCATTCCGAGTTGTCCGCTTTGAAGACGTCATTTGTTGTTTCGTAGGGTGTATTTCATTCATTGGTGATGATGTGAAATATGTGAAACAACACACAGCAACAACAACACACAGTAAAGCAATTAAATGAGGAATAAGCGAAAGCGTAAGAAAAAAGAGTGATTACACTTAAAATCTAATAAATTCACTTTCGACGTTTTTGCAAGCTGCCGTGTGTGCATTGTGGCAACTACAAGCCACCTTTCTCCCATACCGTATACCAAAATTGCCCTCCTCGCGGTGTCTCTAAGATGACACAGAAATGCTAATGATGTAGACAACGTTGGCAGACCGAAACAGGTGATATCGTCGAAATTCGAGTGATATCATCAAGCATAATCTCGTTTCTAGGCTGTAGTACTCGTGCGGGGACTGCATTCAGGGAAATTCGTTTTCGGCGCTCCTTGAGCTTATCGTTTTCCTCCTCTGATGTAAATTGAGACTTCTATTTTCAGTTATAGGTGCTATAACGCTCGCAATTATCGCTAGGTGTGCCTTTAATGCACTAGCCGGGAAAAAGATCTCCGAGTGTGTATGACAGAGGAGGTTTATTATTGAAGGGCTAATACATTTGTGGTATACTTTATGGATTAATAGCTGGTGCACTTGGGTTGTGCATTGTGGAAGAGTGTCCATGGAGCGCCGTTATATTATACCAGTTGGCTAGCGCAGATTACTGCGCGCGATTCATGGCGATGTTGCGCAAAATGGGTGTGTTCGGCCCGACTACAGCGGAGCGGAGATTTCCTTCCTTCTGCTTTCAGCTGAGCTATTGAATTGCAAAAAAGCAGAGAAGATGCGTGATAAAAAAGCATTTTGGTATCGGTATACTTCAATCGCTTTGCATGGAACCCATTTTGCACGTAATCCACATGAATCGCGCGCAGTAGTGTGCGCCAGCCAACTGCATCATTGGGAAATTGGGTAGTTTGGAAATCGATAGTTTTGTATCCGATTGCATCGATTGGTAACAAATAGATCACTTGCTGAGAATCTAATTCGTACACATTGATGGTAGGCCATATCCCGCTTATCGATGTGCTTCACTACTTGAAAATTTACGTAGTCTAGCGGTCGATACCCAGTGTTGCTGCAAGTACCGCATTAGAAAATGATTCCGAGTGAACCGCTTGCCTTACTATCACGAAAATAGGTTGTATCATGATTATCAATGGAGATTGCATTATCAAGAGAAACGCACCATTTTTTGGAACGCCAGGCATTCAGCGGTAGATATATCGGTCAGTGATATCAGAACATAAGCAAAATATGTTTACCCGATGCCACTGCGCATCAGACGCCTTTGCTAAAGCGGTCGTACAATGTTAGCAAGAATTTCATCCCATCCAATTCCTAACGGTTCTTATCAGTCACTGTGAGCCGTTATCAGTTTCACCGAGGCTCCTGTACCCAACACTACCATTGAGGTACTCGTACCCTACAATACCTGCGAATACGAACATTCCACTGTCAGCCGTAGAAGCAAGCTGGCCTCGGTGACATTTCCCTTTCTCACGCCAGTTTGGATCACCCACTATTAATGTCCCCGTCCCACCCTGCTAAACACCCATGAGTGTCAGCGCTCCTGGATCAACGCGAAAGGCAAAATGAATTCGACGACATTTGCCTTCTCGTGCTCATTATCGAATTCATCAAGTATTATCAACTTGGATCACCCACCATTAATGTCCTGACCCACCCTGCTAAACACCCATGAGCGCTCCTGGATCAACGCGAAAAGCGAAACGGATTTGATGACTCTAGCCTTTTTACGCTCCTTATCGAATCTTATCAACAGTTATCAATGCGGGTCACCCACCATCAATGTCCCCGTCCTACCCCGCACAACACCTGTGAGTATGAACGCTCCGGGACCAATGCGAAAAGGGAAACGGATTTGACGACTCTAGCCTTTTTACGCTACTTATCGAATCTTATCAGACGATATCAATGCGAGTCACCCACCATCAATGTCCCCGTCTTACCCCGCAAAACATCTGTGAGTATAAACGCTCCGGGACCAATGCGAAAAGGAAAACGGATTTGACGACTCTAGCATTTTTACGCTACTTATCGATGACGACTCTAGCATTTTTACGCTACTTATCGAATCTTATTAGACGATATCAATGCGAGTCACCCACCATTAATGTCCCCGTCTTACCCCGCAAAACATCTGTGAGTATAAACGCTCCGGGACCAATGCGAAAAGGGAAACGGATTTGACGACTCTAGCCTTTTTACGCTACTTATCGAATCTTATTAGACGATATCAATGCGAGTCACCCACCATTAATGTCCCCGTCTTACCCCGCAAAACATCTGTGAGTATGAACGCTCCGGGACCAATGCGAAAAGGGAAACGCATTTGACTACTCTACCCTTTTTACGCTACTTATCGAATCTTATCAAGCGATATCAATGTGGGTCACCCACCATTAATGTTCCCGTCCCACCCCGCACAACATCTATGAGTATGAATGCTCCGGGGCCAATGCGAAAGGCGAAATGGACTTAATGACATTTGCCTTCCGAGGCTCCTTATCAGCCCTTATCAGCTGCTATCACTCTCGGTCCACCACCGCTGAGGTTCCCTTGGCACCCCCTATATCACTTGTAAAATTCAGCGTCCCAGCTTTGCTGCGACGCGAGATATGAATTTCGTGACAGACGGACAAACACACACAGACACACACAGACATACTAAGCGAATTATATACAGTAGGAAGGTTGCTTCTTATTATCGAGTGAAATAAGTGCTTGGATGTAGGCCACCAGGGAAGATTATCCGCTTTGCGGCATCCAGCGGCTATGCGCGCCGTATTGAATACACCTGGAAGAGGGCAACTTTGGTTTACGGTATGGGAGGACATTGGCCGCAATGCACACACTGCACCTTGCCAAGACGTCGAAAGTGAATTAATTAGGCTCTAGCAGTAATCACACTTTTTTCTCACGTTTTTGCTTATTCTTCACTTAATTGTTTTACTTGTTTGTTGCTGTTTGCTGCGACGCCGCAAGTGGAAATTCGACCCAACGACCCCCACCCTGTCGCGCGTCAAACGCGGCCACACGAATTCTCTCTTCGAATGGACCACACCCCAGGTGCTTGATGGATTAAGTGCGCATAATCTACTCACTAGTGCCTAAGGTAAACTTATGCCGCAATAGTTGAGAAAGTGCATCGACTGGTTCTGGTGAACCATCAGAACATCGAGATCAGTGAAACCATTTCCTCAAAGGAATCGTCCACGGAAAACTGAGTTCCTTTGCTACCCATATCTTTGTGTTGTAATTGCCTAATAAGGGCCGCATACAAAATTTCACGCAAGAAAGTGGGAATTCGGCTGAGATACAGCTCCCCACATTCTCGGCCGGATGGGCGATGCCTCCGGTTTAAGCCCCGTCCTGTCGTCCGCCGCGGCTGGGAACGGAGAGTGGGACTGTCAACGTAACTTTCTGTCCCTGCAATGCGTCTCCGACAGCGACGGACGATTTGGTGGACACGTGCCCGGAGGCCCCGCCCATCCGGTCGAGAATTTGGTGAGGTGTATCTTGGCCGATTCCTACTTTTTCGTAGGAACTCTGCATGCGGCCTACATCAGGCAAATACAACATAAATATATGGGTGGCAAAGAAACTCATTTTTCCGTGAACGATTCCTCTAAGCAAGAAACAGGTTCATCTAGTGAGAGCTGGCTCACAAATCCGCAGTAGCGACGCAGTGTTATGGACTGTAATTAATGCGAAACGCCAATTGCTTTATGATGAAGAATGCTTCTTCTCTTACCAGTAAGGATAGCGCCGAGTGCTGCCACCACGTAGTGTGGTTATATAGTGTATACCCGTCAAAATCAAATGATCGATTTGGACGGAGCCCCTGTTTCTTAGTTCTACAAGTGGATTCGTGCAGTATTTTGCTTTTCGGAAGCTCAGGCACTCTGACGGTAGAATACGTTGTTGCTACTGATATCAATGTGAATCATGTAATCTCTCAGGTAATGTTCAGAGTTGGCACTTGCGTTTCAGGCGACTAAGCGGTTACTGGACTGGGCGAAACGAAGGAGACACGAATCAGTTAGGCAGCGTTCATACTTTTGTAATTTGCGTTTTTGCGTTTCTGTGGAAAGAGGAATAGATACGTATCGATTTGCGTTTTTGCTTTTTTGTGGAAATGCGGAATTGTGGAAATGCGGATAAAGCATTAGATACGTATCGATTTCCATGCCACGAAGAGACGAGAGAATTAGAGAAAGGAGAGTGTGGAATTTGCCTTTTTGCGTTTTTGTGGAAATGCGGAATCGTCGAATTTGCGTTTTTGTGGAAATGCGGAAAGGGATAAGATACGTATCGATTTGCGGAACTTGCGTTTTTGCGTTTTTGTGGAAATGCGGAATCGTGGAATTTGCGTTTTTGCGTTTTTGTGGAAAGAAGATTAGATACGTATCGATTTGCGGAATTTGCGTTTTTGCGTTTTTGTGGAAATGAGGAAATGGATGAGATACGTGTCGATTGCTTCGTCAGCGAACGTGGATGATAAGACAAAGCACTTTCTATACTGAAGGAACAGATTCATCTTATACATTGCTTTTTCAACAGTTTTTTCCCTTCTCGTTCACTCATTCGTGCTCTCGATCAATCGTTTTTGATATGTGACTTTCGTCTGCTGTCACACTGTAGTGTGTCTTTGGGTGGCGTGCAAGTGTTCCGAACAGCGTACCTGGAGTTCATGTCAGCAGTGTTGTGTGGAGAGTAATAGCGACGAAATCAAGATCCTTGTGAGACTAAAATGTGTAGTACGGGCTGTCACAGACTAGCCCCCCCCCCCTTCATCACAGATCGTTTCTGCTTTCAGTGAGAATTTGTATTCAGTTGAAGATCCCCTAACTTAATTATTTCAGTTACAAGTTTTCCATCTTTATTACATATCTACCTTTACAAGTATCTGCCTTTATTCTTCGACGCTTATCCGTGACATGAGTGGACCAGCTACGTAGCCAAGAACTTGAATAGGTAGTAAATCATTCCTCTCGTGAAGTAACCCTATTCATGGGTGTCCTGACCTCACAGTAATCAGTAATCATCGGAACACTTGCAACACACCCGTGCTAAGATTTATTTTCAATAACGATCTTGAACAGATTTCAAATATGTCTGACTTTTGTGTAAGAAATTCTTAGGGAAGGAAGTGGCAGACTTCTTCTGAATCGGTTCCAGATCGTAATTGACAATCCACCTTAGCACAACCGCGTGACATTCGATTTTGGAGAGAAACTGTACTTCTCACAAAATTATGTCTATATCCCTACACGAAAATGGCAGTTTCTCTTCAAAGTCGACCAGAACCATTTATTAAATGTGTATAAGCTCTTATCCTTTTATACTTATTTATATAAGCTCTTTCTGAACTGAAGAAAATGAGAAAAAATAGCTCATCATCATCCGTTCGACCGTTCGCGAATGATGAGCTGCGTGGAATGACACGCACCGCGCACGTGGCTTCCACGCTTTCCACAATTCCACATTTCCACAAAAACGCAAATTCCACAATTCCGCATTTCCACAAAAACGCAAAAGCGCAAATTCCGCAAATCGATACGTATCTACTCTTCTTTCCACAAAAACGCAAAAACGCAGTTTTTCCATTCGATACGTATCTATTCTTCTTTCCACAAAAACGCAAGTTCCAAAAGTATGAACGCTGCCTTAGGTAATCAGGCGACTAGGCGATCAGACGAAAAAAGATACTTAGCAATTATGTATATCGTCTACCTTGTTGATAAGTAACGCATCCTTTACCGCCCAATTGTTCAATCGCCTGATCGCCTAATCGCGTGATCGATATGAATCTTTTCCTTTGCGACTGATCGCCTGTTACCCAAACTCTGAGCAATCCCTTAGTTGTACAACGTGATACCCCTAACCAGACTGGTATTTCTATAAGCACTCAACATATTTCAGGACCCAGGGCTGTTTGGCGGTCCAAAAACTTGGGTGATATTGCTATCAGAGTGAGCAATGTGTTTTCCTAGATAGTGCTCAGATTTGGCGATCCCAAACGCGTTTTAGGCGATAAGGCGATCGGGCGACGTGGCCGAATGAATGAGATATGGATCGATCAGGCAATCAGGCGATTACGTACAATCAGCCAACCAGGCGCGAACCTACCTGATCTATACGTTTTCTTGCCGCCCGATAACTTGGTAACTTTAATGATATCTCCTGTTTCTCCTTGCCAACTTTGCCTTACTTGTCAGAATTTCCGTCTTATTTTATCTTATCGCAAATATTGGCAACCTTCCTCCGCCACGTTGGAAATTGGTTCACCAATATCAGCTGTGATTAGGTTGGGTGGGCAGGCTCGGTGAGCTCGAGCGCGCATAGCGGAGGATGATCGCAACAGCGGTGCAGTCTGAGCAGCCGTCCAAGGATCTACTTGATCGCAAAGATGATTAACTAATCTGATTATCGCGTGGTGAGCCTTCAAAGATAGTGCTAGGGGAGATGGGGTAATGAGGAACTCCTGAGGTAAGTCATGCAAATGAAAACTAGAGCTTCAAGAAGGCTATATGTGGCGCAGTTTCCCAGTCAAAGGCGTTCCCCTGAAATCACGAGGAGGTATTGCTTTTGACAGACTCCGCCTCTTTTGAGTTGTGTTGGTCGCGAGACGTTTGACGTGTTGACTTTGTGGTAAAATCGTCCTTTGGTCAGCTTCAAAAACTTGATGCATGATGTTGGATGGATGATGCGAACTACTCCTACCGCTACTACTTTCAAGGTGAATTCCATTAAGTTATTTCTATCTTCACTAGAGCACACCGTTGAGTAGCTCTTGCTAACATTATTTTATCGTTTGAGGCTCCTCACAAGTGCCGTGTAATCAAAGCTGGTGGTAGAACATTGTGCTAAATACTATTCGCAAAGAACACATTCTGTAGTATTTTCATGTTTACTCGCAAATAAAAATGTGCTACATGATCTGTTTCATTCATCGAAAATCGTTCGTGCGCATTTAGACACGTGTGTGAGATCGTCCGAGTGTGCATTTCGTCTGAAACTAACTCATTAAAATTGGAAAAGGCGATTGGACTTGTTAGTTGCCGTTAATGGTTAAAGAATCAGTGGAATCTGTTCAAAAAGATTGGATAGGTATAGATTGGGAGAACTGTGAGTATGGTACGTGTCATTGGAATAGAAAATTCGCATCCGGCGTGCTGCGCGATGTTTGTGAGCTACGGATGCTGCATTTACTTGGCAAAATTCCGCTATCTCACAGCTACGCGTAGTTTGGTATTCTGGAGTGGGAAGGGTTTATGACATATGAGGATATTCTCCTTTTCCTTCTCGTTAGTATTAGCCCGTGCCTTCGTACGGCCGCTGCTTGTTGGTCGTCGCCATTTGTTCCTTAAAAGGCATCCTCCGCTGTGGTCCTCACTTCTGTGAGGCGCTCTTGAGAACGTCCACCTCTCGTTTGGGAATCCACGTGATCGCTTCCTTTGCGCTTTGAACTCTAGTGCTTTTCTTACGGGGCCTGGTCTTTGAGATGAGTTCATCACAGTCGCTGCTCCCTCAACTTCAGCTGGACAGAAGCCGTCTGCATGATCGCTGTCACGTCCTCGTTCCTGATCTTGTTCAGTCACATGCCGATCTTAACATCCTCAGTTCAGCCGCGTGCAACTGCCCCTTATGCATCTTTCTTATGGGCTGGTATTCGCTTCCGCATAGTACTGCAGACCTTACCACTGTTCGCAAAGAAGCGAACTCGCCTGAGATACAGCTCTCCGAAGTGACGTTCAAAGGCGTCTGGCCTGTCCGACAGGGTGCGGCCACAATGGTTATAAGAGCGAATAGCGATTTCCACATGATCGGGGACGCAGATCGAGAAGCGAATCAACAATGGGCGCAAGAATTCAAACGCGCTCTTTCTGCTGTCGGTTGTTCAAATGATGTTGGCGGGAATTCACACGAATTGATATTATTCAAGTTTTCCCATTCCCACCTTGGAACTAAGAGAACTTCACGAATCTTCTCATGTTTCTTATCGTGTGCTGTATGTAATGCAGTCATTTTAAGAAGGATTATGATCATGATTCCTGTGGATGATTCCTTTGACATCAAGAGCACCTCCTAATATTACCGTAATGGATCGATCTTTGCATCCATAGGTAGAGCCCTTCACATCCGTATAAGTTTGACCCTTTATACGGTTGTAGAGGAGTGGCACGAGCGCTGAGAGCCCGTGGGTGCTGCCATGTGCTTCTCTTGATACGCGGCCGCCCACCCCTTGAAGCGGACAAAAACCAAGGAACGAACCGATTTTTTCTCGGATTGCAGTGTTGCTTGTTTAGCCAACTTGTTCAGCTCCTGAAATCAACAGTTCCTCATAGTTCCTCTACTGCAATCGAGGTGTTATTGTCGCTTTAAAGAATCATTACCCTAATTCTAGTTAGGAGATCATGATTCAAAGGTTTGTCTTTGCGAATACAATCAGTGACATCAAGTAGCAGACGTTCAGCAATGCCAGTAATCATTGTCCATTCACGATCATCAGATTCATCAGCACGTTGAGCAAAATATCGGACCAAATTCTGCAAGACTTCGTAGACAAAGTTAAGGCTATGGAGTGCTTGATTGAAAGATTGGAGGGCACTTCGCGATATTCAGGATAGTCGACCTACCTTCTTGGGGCTGTAGATTCTTGAGTAAATATCCAGGCTACACCACCTTTTGCCACCAAGATACGCCTACGTCCCAGGCAAACCACGCCCTTTCACACAATGGATCGATAAGAGCTCAGAAGGGCGTGGCTAGCGTGGACATAAGGAACAGTGTGAGGCGAGGAGCACCTGGATGCGTGTACGAGGATCGACTGCCTCGAGAAGGTAAGTCGACAAATCTGTTTATAGCGAGATATGGCTCACAAGGCGATGTACCTCCAGACTTTTTCGCAATTGCTCCTGATCTATCATGCGATGACATTGTTTGCTTTCTTTACTCTCCTTGCTCGAACTGCTCACGGTTTGTTTACTTGTTGCGGAGAAAACACTACTACCTACTGAACTCCTTCCTTCCTGAATATGAGAAAACTAATTAACGGAATAATTTGATTCATTACAGGTACTGCCACCGGCATATAACTGAAGCTTGAAATGGCTGGAGAAAAACAACAGCCAAGTTTTTCCTCAAAGCGTTTGAAGTAGGGTAAAGAGAACTTTAGAAAGCTCACAAGTTTTTTTGAGTACAAATCATTCATATGAAGTCAGTGAAGACCAAAAATCGCCCCTCCTTCGGGACGTTTATTTTTTTATTTCGGCATCGCAAAGTCTCATTCACTCCTTACTCACTCACGACCTTTTTCCGAATTATCGATTTTATTTATTTACTCTCGAAGCTCCCTTCTACTGGTGTGCAGGATTAGAGGCACCATGATTTTAGAACTCCCGCGAACGGCCCTATCCTTCTCGTCATCTGCTTCATCTCCAAGTGAAGCACTTGGGAAGATCACCTTAGTCGCTCAGACTGTCCCACTAGGTCTATCACGCGAATAGGCGGCCGCCGCGTTCCCTTACGCGCGGCATAATTCACGATGAAACCAGCAAGGACTTCTACGCGCATTGACGCAGTACGCGCGGCCTGAAGCACGCTTGGCTAGACCAAGTAGCAAGTCGTCATGTAACAGCGATGTGTGTCAGTCCTTCGACTTTTCCTCTTCATTTTCTCGTGTGTCTGATTCTATGTTTTTCGTGGTTGAAAATTGCCTTTCACTTCGAAGTTTACTGTGGTCTTCGTAAGCAATCAGCCAATCGCAAGAACCTCTTTCAGAGGTACTTCTTCAATAACCTCCCTAGTGAACTGTTGAATAAAACAGCCATCCAGACGATCTTACGCTGACCGCTAAAGTGCAGACAGAAGGGTGCCAGCGGAAGTCACCTCGGAGTAACCATTCCAACCCAACGGGCCCGGATTTTTTGCTCAAATACACCGTAGGGTGAATTTGTAAGTTTGGCAAACTGTAAAATATGAAAGTATGGATGCTTAGCAATGTATCATTAGAAAAAGACGCGACAAGACCGCGAAAACCCGATAGATAGGAATCCGAAACCCCCCTACCCCTCCCCCTCGCACCCCTCTGCGTCACTAGCGGGTGTGGACTGCAGACGGGCGGAGAGGCTAAACCAGTCGACCGCAAATGTTGTCACGCCTTCGCCGGCAACTCGCCTGGCTGCTGGGCTGCAGGACGGCACGCCGTGCTGTGGGGTCGTTATAAATCCTAAGCCGCGTTTTTTCAATGCGAGTTCCGCCACACATCACCTCTTATGAAGTGAAAGGTTTCTTTTCAGAGAACATGTATTCACAGTTCTCAGTTTGCCCTTATCCCTCCCAGTGCCTTCACACCCGAGACAGGAAGACTGCTTTTTTCAGCGGAGGCTTGAAGAAATGTGTGCGCTTGAAAATACATGGTGACGGTTATAGGATACCATATTGGATGGGCGTGTACTCTAGTGTAGGGATTTTGCACAACGGAGTGCGCCATACGCTACGATGCGTACGAGCTAGGAGCGTCGTTGTAGTTGGGTCCTGAAGCGATCACACGGTATGCTAGATGGATTGTATGTAACTGCCGTGTAATCGATTTAGGAATCGACTACAGTAGCTCCACCCACCGCGTCGTAACCGACACCTGGCGTGAAGGTACGAACCCGTTTTGCGAGAGTGCAGACGTCAGAGCGAACACGAGTGTGCCCTCCCCCCCCCCCCCCAAATTCAGTGCAATCTGATTTTAAAACATGCACTGGTTAATCACGCACATTTTCACCATTAAGCGGCATGTCGGGTTCCATCCTCTTTTGCGCTTCGTTCGCCTCTTTCCCTTTATCATGAACCACTTCTCACAAGCCCTTCCCCCTATGCCATGCATGGACAGGTTCAGAACTTCCACGCACCGAGTTGTATTTCGATGCTTCGCTAGAAGATGCAGCTCGGCACCCTCCACGGCGTCTTTCTTCGGTGCAATCAGCATCATCTGCTCTTTCTTGGAGATATCGAGCTGCCTCCATCAAAACATGCGCTTGCTGTAAAACAAATTACCGTAGAGCATAATCACCGTACGCGTGAGCTTTGCTGAAATCAAAGTTTTGCTTGAAGAATGAGAGGGAGCAAGTTTTTTTTTTGGAGCAGTTGCTACAGTGCAAAAACTAGAACGGCGAAGCGGTGTCGGCACGCAAAATCGGGAAGGACAATGGCTCAGCAACGTAACCCCTCCCCGCCCCCACCCCTCTGATTCATATGAAATTATTATAGAGTATGGATTACAAACCAAGATGAGCTATCGTGTTTGACAAACCCACATCAACCCTGGCTCCGGACTTTTGGTAGGTAACCAGTCGCAATTCTGTCCTTTCTATACCTTCTTCAGGATGGGTTCGTTTGATGACCAAGCATCTGAAAAGAAGCAGTACATTTATCGAATAAAAGACATCAGGTCGATTACCGATTCCATAGATGCATGTGGTTTGTCTATCACGCGTTCTTTTCATCACTTTTGCAGTGAGGGGTGGGGTATAAGAGGAACTTATTGTGGGGACAAACCGATCCCTAGTTACGCACACAATTAGTAGTTAGGGTGGCTGTCGTCAAGACTGTTAACTTACGTCACTGGGCTACGCGACTTGAGTTATCACGCGCGACATGTTACCGTTTGCTGTCCCGTTGTGAATTAGTCCATTTCGCTGTGAGACTAGGTCTATTCACAACGGGATCAGCAAAGTGTTCAGGTAGGCCTGAGTTGGTGAGGTATGTAAGGCCGCGTTCATACTATGCTCCGGCAGGGCGTGGCTACGTTCACAAGCAACGAGGTAGTGTGGCACGGGAAAGATGCAGAGATAACACAGCCAATGCGACAGGGTGACACAGGCAAAGACGTACAGACACGCAGCCAGGCCCTGCCGCCGGCACCGCAAAGTATAAACGCTGCCTGATTAATCAATCCTTGAAAATAATTGCAAGATCTTTATCTTTATCAGTGCGTCAGTCACTTAGAAGGAATGTAACACAACAACACATCCATAAATCCAACAGCATGTGAGTAAGTAGCGAACAGAAAAGAACCACATTCAACCACGGAGACTCGGTGGAAAAAACTACATGTTGATAGGGTAAGTCGCATGTGGCGCCGATGGGAAGAGTGGACCGGTAAATTCTGAATTGACCATTTAATATTTTGATGAGGCGGATGATGCTAGGGATAAGACCATTCGACTGGAGAGGGCAAACCTGTCGAACCTGGGGCAGGATTTCCGGATGTTAAATATTCCCTAACAATCCAGCCCGAGGCCCTATCAAGCACAATGAGCAGATATATAGGCGACTCCCATGAGCGCAACCCATGATCCGAGCCACTGTTGGGATCATATAAACACGAGAGCCACTGTAAATAACTCAAATGGTACTCCTATAACAATTATAGTGAGCGAAACGAAACACACATGGATTAGAAACACAACGAAGTACAAAGATCAGTGGCAAGTAGCAGAGAAGGCTTCGAAGCAATCCGTCATGAAGCAACTGAGCGCTGAGCCTAGAATCATCAAGGCGCCCTACTTGGGACGGAGAGTCGACTCTTGAGTAGCTTTGCTAAAGTTAGTTAGAATTCCGAAGATTTCCTAAATCTGAAGAGATCGTCGCTCAAGCCGTTCCAAGGAAGAACTACTCAATAAACAACATTCTACGAGATGCACTCTCTATGCGCGTGTGTGTTGTACATCTCTACGCTTGTCTGTGAAATACATGTCATTGTGAGAGGCAAAATCTCGCGACCATTGATCGTTACAAAATGCCGCGCACTTCCGCTCGCGGCGAATAGCAGATTCCATGCAGGGTCAAGCGTCGAGATGAGGAAAATTTTCAAAAAGTACGACCCCCCGCCCCCCCCCCCCCCAAAAAAGGACCTCAATACGACCCCCCCCCCCTTTCATATATGTTATTGTTAGTTTTCATTTTGTGATAAATAATAAATAAATGCAATAAATAATGAGCGAAATATTTTTTATTGGTATATTACAAGAAATTTGCTTCAACTGGACTAAACAATCACTTAAGCGTGTTCGCCTAAGCCTACGCGAAGGGAATCTCCTTCCCCCAGCCTTAGGCTAACACCGGAATAATAAGAAACTCGAATTCGCCTCATCAAAATCATATTGCAAAATTCGAGCCCAATTGGGCTAGTGCTGCGGCCTCTCTGCGCTTTAACCATAGCGTTGGAGACCGTCTCTAACGCTCTGCATAGAGCGCAGAATACTACTTTTTCCACTCCTAACTCCCTAAACACCGAAAGAACATTATAAAACAACAAGAAAACAAAAAGAGGAACGAATCGCCGACAATTATGCGCGAAAGGAATAGGTGCGGCTGCGTCGCGATCTGAATGGAGCGCGTTATCTTCCCCATACTAGATTCCAACATTTCAAAAATTCTCTAAACTTTACCTAGAGCCCATCTTTCAAACGGCTGTAAACTGTTTTCCTAATAATTCTCTTAAACCTATCTATAGGCCACTTGCTTGCTCCAATGGTTGCTTAGTTCTTGATATGGGTTTCCAGATGAGGATTTGATGAGGAACATTTCGAAGTGTTTCACGGAAATGGCCATAACTTCCTTCAAAATCAACCATATGAGTTCGTTTTGGTGAAGCAGGTCTGCTAGGTTGTCGCTTTCGAATGACAACCTGAGCTATGCCATATCTTCAAAAAGAAGGAAGTTAGTTTAAGGGAAGGTTGATGAGGATTTGATGAGGAACATTTCGAAGTGTTTCACGGAAATGGCCATAACTTCCTTCAAACTCAACCATATGAGTTCGTTTTGGTGAAGCAGGGTCTGCTAGGTTGTCGCTTTCGAATGACTACCTGAGCTGTGCCATATCTTCAAAACGAAGCAAGAAAAATTCAAAAAAGCCAGTTGAGGAAAGCTTTTTTCGTCGAATTTGCGAGATCTTCCCACGAATCTCCCCAAAAATCGATTCGTTGTTACTAAAATTTTTCCAGTATACATCCTTCGCTCTCGGAGGCCTAGTGGAAAGGCGAGAGGCGTCGGTCAGCTTTTCTGTGGGATGCGCCATGCAGGAGGATTTCATAGACATCCTCAATGAATACAAACGTTTTTCAGGTCCGCATAGTGGCCGCCAACACTAGATTACGTACTTGCGATCCTAGTAAGATATGGGAAAAATCCATATCAGCCAATTTTTGTTTTCATCCCATTGTTTCTGGAGTGTACATCCACGGTGGTACCCGTTGATAGATATCGCTTTCCATGGTTAATCGGTGAATTTCGAAGGTGTCTCTGTACGTGGTTTCGGTGCCGGCGGACCAATGAAAGGGTTATTGGCATTGGTTGGCTTCGTTGTGGATCGCGTCATGCATGAGGTTTCCATGATGATTAGGTTAAATTAGCTTCGGGTTCAAACCCAGTTAGTCAGTTTTATCATTTCTCTCCTTACACTTCAGACCCTCAGCCTTAGAAATTCTGTTGATCAATGCCTACCTAAACGATTACGACCCCCTCTTCCTAGCGGACCAAATACGACCCCCTCGTTGAGGATTCCTCAACGGAGGCTTGACCCTGATTCCATGTGATGCCGTACCTGAACAAGCACCGCAGGGTATGGTGAGGAGGAGCCGATGCAGCTTCGCGCCATGCAGATCTTTTTGGAAACCTCATGGTGTTGTATCAGTTTCTCCTACAATACGCCCAAACGTCCATGTTCTAATGACCATTCCATGACGCAATAGCAGCCGGATCGGCTTCCATTTTCAGGATGAGCAAGGCAAATTTGAGATCGGCTTCCATTTTCAGGATGAGCAAGGCAAATTTGAGATACGAGAATCGCTCGACGAGACACCTGATCAGCTTTTACTGCACTAAACCCTAGTATTTTTCTGCACACTTCGCTGGATGTTCACAGAATTACCAGAATTATTTCAGGATGTGGCGGCCATGGCGGTAAATTCACAATGTCATGTCACTTATCGCAGTGGCGTGACCCTCATGAGGTGGTGAGCAGTTTGAGTGTTCTGGTCTGCACCCAATATGGCCTGCTCAAGTGCTGTTGCACGCGTCAGCAAAATCGATCTTTTCGATCAAGGTGGTTATCTTTTCTAGCAAACCCGGGTTCAAAGAGACTCAATTTGGCGAATTAGGCGAAGACGCGGTGAAAGGCGCTTCCCGAACACCCAGTGGCTATCTGAGCAAATGCTCCCGATCAGTGGTTGGAGATGCTGGGTGATAGGCATGGTTGCAGAGTGATACTTATCCTCTATTATATAACCACTAGCTTCGTGAGTTTCTCTGCGGTCGGATTGTCGGTGTCAGTGTCCACAGGTTGGAATTATAGAGCGAAGCAACCGCTCTAGGTAGGGAGAAAATGATTGGTGTTAGAGTATCAGTGTGAGACCATGTTATCGTGGTGATAGCATCTTCCATTTATACAAACACATATTCAGTATTCTAATCGTCATTCTGTGCTACATCGCACTCGGTGTCAGCATACGGGGATGGCTTGTAGATATGTCTGAGGAACGGTGCCTTTTAGACTACACCGATCAAAGATTGAGTAATTGAATAATTGATGTATATGACGATGGATAAAGGATGTGTGGATAATTGTGAATTCGAAAAAGTTGTGCGCTATTTTCGCTAAATCACATCGTCCCTTGAGGCACTGTGCGGAGTTTGTGATTCAGGAGATCGCGCAGTTCATGCGATTTGGGCGTATCATTCACCCAGTCGATACGTATTTCACCCTCTCCGCTCAAATCGCGCGAATCGCGAACTCTGAACAATGCCTGGCTCTTGTTAACATTACCTTATACGTATACCGCTCTTCGCCAATGCCATGTGACATGCGAAGTACATCGCGTTACCAAAACTGTTTATATTTTCTTGCAGTCATCGATTCTAATTGCTGGGTGTGATGACGCCTCAACTTTCGTGGTTTTTGCTACGAACTTAATGCCGTAGTGGTAGTGGGCTATCTGAAGTCCAGAAAATTTTCTTAGCAAGATTCCAGTGTGCTCAGCGTGACTAAGTGGTTTGCTGAATCCTAATAAAGATACCGTAGTAAAGCCTACCTTCGTGGAAGATCTGAATTTTGACCTTTGCACGTTTGGACGTCACCACGACATCCATTGTCGAGGTCTGAAACCACAAGTGTCATCACTGTAGCAATTTCAAAAAGTCTGTAGGCAAATAGGATGAACAGCCAGCTCACCACAATTCTCGCAACAACATCGGGGATGGGTACGCCGTCCACCAGCATTCTGCCGTTTGTTATCCATCGACCGTTGATGTGGTAGTGGTGAAGATGAGACACATCCTGCAGTATCTTTCTATTGAACTGCTATTTGATATGACTGATTTCAAAGAAAGCCGTTCACCAGCATTCTGCCGTTTGTTATCCATCGACCGTTGATTTGGTAGTGGTGAAGATGAGACACATCCTGCAGTATCTTTCTATTGAACTGCTATTTGATATGACTGATTTCAAAGAAAGCCGTTTACCAGCATTCTGCCGTTTGTTATCCATCGACCGTTGATTTGGTAGTGGTGAAAATGAGAAGCACCCTTCAGTATCTTTGTATTGAACTGCTATACGATATGACTGATTTCAAAGAAAACACGTCAACAATGATTCGTGTATGAGAGAGTTGTGAGCGGGAGCTGAACGGGGCACTCTGGTTGGGTAATCGCGCCACACGATATGCGTCGCCGTTCGCGTAAATTTTCTTGCTGATCGTTGTGAATTGGACCAGCGCCAAAGGGTGCGGCCCAATCCGAGTGTCCTATCGTGCATGGGTTGCAAGCGGCCTGTGAAAGACATTACTACATCACGGTCTTTTTGAGTTCTTGGATCAGTACCTCATATCGCTAGCACAGGCTCTTGCCAAGAAACTACAGTAGAGAAAGAACGAGACAAAACGGCGAAACCCGGGAAGTAGGGGCCCAGAAACTCGCTTCTCTCTCACACTTATCTGCGTCACTAGCTGAGGTAGACTGCACACAGACGGAAAGGTTAAATCGGCCTGCCGCGAATTGTCCCGCCCTAGTGGCAACTAACCATTTCTTCTGAAGCGGAAGGTTTGTTTTCAGAGAGCATCCTACTATATATAATTCGCTTAGTATGTCTGTGCGTGTGTGTATGTGTGTGTGTGTGTGTGTCCGTCCGTCTGTTTGTCACGAAATTCATATCTCGCGTCGCAGCAAAGCTGGGACGCTGAATTTTACAAGTGATATAGGGGGTGTCAAGGGAACCCCAGCGGTGGTGGACCGAAAGTGATAGCTGCTGATAAGGGCTGATAAGGAGCGCGGAAGGCAAATGTCGCTAAATCCGTTTCGCCTTTCGCGTTGATCCAAGAGCGCTATCACCCCTAGGTGTTGTGCAAGATGAGACGCGGACACCAATGGTGGGTGATCCAGCTTGATAACGGTTGATAAGATTTGATAAGGAGCGTAAAAAGGCTAGAGTCGTCGGATCCGTTTCGCCTCTCGCGTTGATCCAACAGCGCTAACACTCATAGGTGTTGTGCGGGATGAGACGCGGACACTAATGATGGGTGATCCAGCTTAATAATGTTTGATAAGATTTGATAAGGAGCGTAAAAAGACTAGAGTCGTTAAATCCATTTCGCTTTTCGCCTTGGTCCCGGAGCGTTCATATTCACAGGTGTTTTGCGAAGTGGAACGGGGTCATTGATGGTGTCTGATCCAAACTGAAAAATGTTGTTAAGATTTGATAAGGAGCATGGGAAGACGAATGTCGTCAGATTCGTTCCGCCCTTCGCGTTGATCCAAGAGCGCTGATACTCATGGTGTTTAGCAGAGTGGGGCGGGAACATTAATAATGGGTGATCCGTGGGTGATCCAAACTGATAATGGTTGATAAGATTCGATTAGGAGCGTGAGAAGGAAAATGTCATCAAGGCCGGTACGCTTTTGCGGCTAGCGGTGGAATGTTCACATTCGCAGGTATTGTAGGGTACAGGGACCTCATTGGTACCGTTGGGTGCAGGGGCCTCAGTGATGACGGCTTACTGGCTGATAAGAACCGTTAGGAATCGGATGGGATGAAATCCTTTACATCGCTTGATACTACTATACGACCGCTTCAGCAAAAGCGTCTGATGCTCAGTGTCGTTAGATGAACATATTTTGTTTGTTTGCTGATATCACTGGCCGACGTATCGACCGCTGAATTGCCCAGTGTTCCAAAAAATGGTGCATTTCTTTTGATATTGCGATCTACACTGATAATCATGACACACCTATATTTGTGATAGCAGAGCAAGCGTTCCACTCGGAGTCATTTTCTAATGCGGTACCGGCAGTAACATTGCGTATCGACCGATAGACTACGTAAAATTCCAAGTAGTGAGGCATGTTTACGAAATCGATAAACATCGATTAACGGGATATGGATCTACCATCAATGTGTAGGAATTAGATACTTAGTAAGTGAACAAATAGTTACCAATGGATGCTCTCGAATACAAAACTATCGATCTCTAAACTATCCAAACTCCCAATGATGACCACTTCAACTAAACCAGTTGGCTGGCGCACAGTACTGCGCGCGATTCGTGTCGATGACGTGCAGAACGAGTTCGATGCAGAGCGACTGAAGTATAATGACACCGGAATGCTTTTTTATACGCCATCTTCTCTGCTTTTATCCAAATAAATAGCTCAGCTGAAAGCAGAGGAAAGGAAATTTCCACTCACTATACACAACTGTGGTCGTGCCGTCAAACCCATTTTGCACAACATCGCCATGAATCGCGCGCAGTAGTGTGCGCCAGCCAACTGGTATAATTATATTGGGTTGGGGAATAAGTCCTTGCGGTTTTTTTTCAACCTCGTTTTTCACATTGATCCTCCATCTTTCGACGAAGCTTATATATGTTTTCGATAGAGCTTTTTTTGCACTAGAAAATTGTACTATCCGTTTTTCGATTACTTCGACCACCTTATATTTGTAAGGTTTGGAAATGAAGTAGGCTGAAGGCAAAAAATTGGCACTTGCGCACCTCATCTTTCTCGTCTGCCATCGAGACCAAAAAATGTATGTGTATATGTTTCGATAGAGCTTTTTCAGTTCTACAGAATGGTACTACTTATTATTCAAATCGCTCAAGTTTTTGCAAATTTTAAGACTCAGAAATGCAGTACTCGCAAAAGTGTGTACCTCTGCTATCTTCTCTTCCTCGACTACCATCGAGATTGGAGAAGGTGTGCATATATGCATTCGATAGAGCTTTCCTTGCTCTACAAGATGATACCACTCTTCGTTTGCATCCTCTCATATTTTAGCATGCTGGGATCAGCTTCCACTTGTTTTTCAATTCAAAATTGCATAATGAATATAAGTTTTTTTCGCAGAATGTTTTGTATCATTCGATAGAGCTCTTTTTGCTCTACAAGGTAGTGTTTACGGTGTTTGTTCGAATAAATTTTTGACATTTTTTAGATCATTTAAAATTCGACAAAATCGAGCATTTTTGACACCATGTGACGAAAATGCTCGATTTCGTCGACTATTAAATGATCTAAAAAAAATGACAGAAATTGATTCGAACAATCGTGAACACTATCTTGTAGAGCAAGAAGAGCTCTATCGAATATTGGAGAGCACTCTGCCAAAAAAAATCCATATTCATCACGCAATTTTGTATTGAAAAACAGGTGGAAGCTTACCCCAACATGCTAAAATATGAGAGGATGCAAACGATGAGTGGTATCACCTTGTAGAGCAAAGTAAGCTCTATCGAATGCATATATGCACACCTTCTCCAATCTCGATGGTAGGCGAGGAAGAGAAGATAACCAAGGTGGACACTTTTGCGAGTACTGCATTTCGGAGTCTTAAAATTTGCAAAAACTTGAGCGATTCATAAAATAAGTAGTACCATTCTGTAGAGCTAAAAAAGCTCTATCGAAACATACACACATACTTTTTTTGATCTCGATGGCAGACGAGGAAGATGAAATGCGCAATTGCCAAGTTTTTGCCTTCAGCTTACTTCAATTCCAAACCTTAAAAATAGCAGGTAGTCGAAGTAATCGAAAAACAGATAACATCATTCCGTAGAGCGGGAAAGGCTCTATCGGAAGCATATACAAGCTTTGTCAAAGATGGAGGAAACAATGTGAAAAATGAGGTTGAAAAAAACCGCAAGGACTTATTCACCAACCCAATAGAGGAATTGCTCTAGAGGCATCACTCCCAGATATTGCTTTGACGGTTTACTTGTGACAATAAGATTAAATAAGTTTATTGACTCGATCATATACTCCACACCAACATGTGCCTATTTATCAGCAACTCTGCCATGGATAAATATATAAACATGAATACTCTAATTTAACACCATTGTGGAATGAAGGAGCCTTTGACATTTGACATCATTGTGATGAGCTTGTACTTTTCATTACCGTCATACCACGGGTCTGCACTGTTGGAGTATTGACGAGGATCTGCCCTTGAGACCGATATATTTTCTCTCGAACCACCAATGATACACACAGAGCCGTTTCATACGACGCGAGGAGGGGGGCAAACAGGCAATGACATCATGAACAGGGAGTTCATAACACTCCCCTACAGCTTAAAAGTAAGTAATCACGGAATTTGTAATTCGTTCCGTGCATCCTCCCCAGAACGGCTTGTTTAGTGGAAAAATTTTTGTTCTGTGACATAGGCTCCTTCAGACTAACTCTATGAGGAACAGAAGATAGTAATTGATCACAGTGAAAGAATTAATGCGCCTTTCAATCAATGTTGAAACAGCAAAACAAGTCTGACAAAAGAATTTCTCATTCTGGGTTCTGCTTCCTACAAAAGGTAAAGATGATAGGCTTTATGAAGACACCGTTTACAGAGACTTCGCATTGAGCTGCTTTTTCCTGTCCAAGAGGCGCGTATAGTTCCCACACTCTGAAGCGGAGTGGTCCCCTTCACAGGAAGGGCACATCTGCTTCTTCCCCGCGCGCCCTTTAAACTTGCTCGTACTTGGGGGTTGAACCGTGTGTGTGCTTGGGCCTGAACTAATTGGAGTTTTAAGAACCCGGGCGTAGTCCTTGTGCTACACTTTCTAGGTTTTTGCTCAAAATTTTCTAGAATGCTGCTGAATTCTTTGAGACGACCTTTAATAGTCACCTCTATTTGCGCATGGAAGTCGTAGAGCCCTTATCTACTTCGAGCTCCAGGCTCTTACTGGATGCAATGACCTGCTCGATCACATCCAGCATCCTCGACAATTCCTTGGACGCGATCCAGCTTTTTGTCTAATTTCAAAACCGTCCTCTGGAAGGGGGGTTTCTTGGGAATCATTCAGACTGTGTACTGACCGAATTGTCATAGTACCTCAATAAAATTAGGGTCTTTATCAGGGGGAAGTCTTAGAAAGTTGTTAGACATCATTTTTTGTGGGGACGCGGCGTATTTTCAGCTTTTTTTAATAAAAAAGCTTAATGTGGGTACGTAAGCGTTTTTGGTCTGCTACGTTTTAGAATTGTGACAATTAACTGTATTTAGTATGAAATGTACTGTAGTACTCATGTGAATGTTCTCCACCTTTCCTTTGTAGGTGATATATCCATTGTTTTCCCTTGAATTTGTGACACTTTGCGGCCGATTGCGACGAGCTGCTCTGTGTGATCCGTTTGCGGGAAATGTGTCTTTTCTGGGACTACGCTAACCCTGATGATGTCCCTTTCCGATCGTCTCACTTCCTCAGAACCGCACATCCTGTAGTAGTTGTTCATGAATTCGGAAACGTCACGCTGAGAACACGTGTAGTGAATAAATTGCGGAAAAGGATGAAAAACGCGAAACTTGTAAATCACATGTGGTGATTGAAAAGTTCATTGCAGGTGAGAAAACATCTTGACGTTTGAAAACATATTCAGAAGACGAACTCCAGTATTTTGAAGAGGATCATATAGCCTTGATATCAAGAAGAGGCATTGATGAGAAAGAAAAGACGAATGTTGTACTTGAAGACGCTTGTCTTTGCGACATGTTGTTGTTACCAGTGCATAGATGTGTTGCGCTGATAACAATTGCACATGAGAATATGAAAGTTATGCTCACCTTATCCATGTGAAATGTCTTACCAAGCTTCTATGAAATGCATTATATCTGGCCATTTACAATCAATATTGAGTGGGTTGGTTTTCTGCTTTGAGCTCGTAAAAAGTTGCAAATACTTCAAGAAGGGTTTGATGCCATTAATGTAGTTCAATGTGCCTTGCATTTTGATTACGGTAATATGTTAACTATTTAAATTTTGAATAGTTCTTCTACTCGCGCCGAACTGAAAAATAATTGCACATGGCTTGTATTTCCTTGATGTGTACAAGTGACTATAAATTGTTGTGAGTCACAGCCTATTAGTGTGATAGATTGCTTAATATTGGTGGAATACTAGATAGGTGCAATGGCGCCTTTAGCGCAGTTGTAACATCCTGTGAGGAATGTGAGTATCACGTTGCATTGGATTCTGTCATATCTTGTCGAATTCCTGTTGTTGTGGGTGGTGGATGTATTGCTAGTTCGGCAGTGATTGCAATTGTAGGAATTCCTAGTATTTTCTTCACTCCCGGTACGGTTAGTCCATCCTAAATTGGCAGTGATAGGAGTTTTGAAAGTTGCTGAAGTTGTGGAACCTCGTCATGAGTACAATAGCAATTCACAGCGTCTTGTATGGGACTACATTTAGTTCATTGGTAGAACGGCGCCTGACACGCCGGCGGCCCGGCTTCGATTCCCGGTCGATGCACCATGTTCCAGGGGTATCACACCCAGTTATTGTTTTGGCGGTTCACTTGCGACAATAAGGTTAAGTAGGTTTATTGACTCGATCATATACTCCACACCAACATGTGCCTATGTATCAGCACCAGAATCCGCCATGGATAAATAAAACATTCTGGCACCATCGTGGAAGGAGCCTTTGACATTTGACCTCATTGTGATGAGCTTGTTTTCTTCCCTACCGTCATACCATGCGCCCGCACTGTTGGAGCATCGACGACGATCTGCCCATGAGAGCAGTATGATCTCTCTCGAACCACCAGTGATGCACGCAGAGTCGTTTCATACGACGCGAAGAGGCGAGAAAACAGGCAATGACATCACGAAAAGGAAGTTCATGACATAGTTCTCAGTTTTCCCTTACCCCTCTCGGTGCCTTTAATAAGTTGTGATTTTGTGAGGTTTTCCATTCTGTGACTGTATCTGGATGATGGCACTATTCGCAGCACATTTTTAGGTCAACTATTCATTCTATTATATTCTCCTTATTCTTTCGGACGATTAAAGACTCACAAGGAGTATATCAAAGCCCAATACTATGCCGTTACGATAAAACCAATTTTCATGCTCATTGCTCGTATAGCAGTTCAGGACCCAACTAAACTTCTGATGTGTGGCTGAGCAAGACCAGAATTTCTCCGATACATATCTCTCTTCGTCAGAGGTTGAACAGCTCACAATTTTCTCGGCACTGAGAAGGGGAATAGTAAAAGATAGCTTATGGAAGCTATGGAAGCTTCAGAGGGACCACAAAGTGAGGAATTATACCACAAGCTATTAGCGGTCCTCAGCAGGAACTTACTCGAAGGTTACATTTTTTTAGGCGAAAGGGGTATATAAATCAAATATATACTGCTGACTGAGCTAAGTGAATGCTTATGCTGAGTTTGCACAAAAGCGCTCGAAGTTATGTCCACCTTAGAGGCACATTCCAGGATTACCTTGAATGGGTTAAAACGATGAATTATGGAATTAGAGGTGCTGAAGAATACGCCGATAATGAAAGATCCGCATGAAGCCCATAAAAATCGCACAAATATGGTCTTTGGGCGTTTGGCCTTATACGAGATAGCCCGTGAAAATGAGCCATTGAGTCTGTTCTCTGTGAATGGTATCTGGGCTACCGTGCGATATCACCTATTTCCTAATGCCAACGTTTCCTTCACTATTGGAATCCCTTTCATATCTTATCTCATCGCACAATCGCAGGCCTCTTCTGCCACGTTGTTTCCCTTTACCAACGTTATTGCCAGCAATCACGGGGTGACGGTTGGGACACACGGTCAGTGAGGTCACTAGGCCATGTCCATTCGCGCGCTGCGGATTGCAATCACACAGGTAAAAATGAGAGCAAAACCCTAGTCTAGCGAAATAACAGAATACCAAACGAAAATTAATGGCCGTATTGAATAATGAAGTGAGGGTCACAGCTTGGTGAATAACCAGAGCACCCGACTTAGAGATAACTCGGACAATTCGCTATGCGTCGCCGCGCACGCCGAGCCGACCTCAAGCCCAGGTCAAAATCCGTGTGTCCCGACATATACCCGCAATCACGTCTGGATTGGGCGGATCTGGGCTGCATGGTGGAGACGCGCTGGCTCCTTTGGCTTTGCACCCTCCAAAGACTCACACTCACGCTTCCAATGTACAGCCTACGAAGCTGGGTCGAACCAGCTGACACACTGGAAGGGCTGCTATACTCCAATAATCCTGGTATGTGCCTTTAAGAAATGTTACACCGTAAAAACCGTGTTGCATACTTTATGGATTACCCGATAGAGTCACGATGTTAGCGCTCTCTAGCCCATTCTGGTCAAGCTGCCCTATCCATCAACTGCCGAGAATCTACCCTATCCTGTCTGCCTATTACAGGATAGCAAACAAACCTGCAGGCAGACGGCTAGACTCAGCGGAACAAGCAAACAAACCTGCAGGCAGACGGCTAGACTCAGCGGAACAGTGATAGACAGACGGACCAACTACGTTTATTAAAGGCACCGGGAGGGGGGCAAGGGTGGAATAACGTTTACAAAAACAATGACGTCTGAAAACAAGCATATGGGTTCGGTAGATACAATGTGTAACGAAACCGGCGTTGAAAAACGCGCCATAGGGCGCTATTTGCCCCCAGGGCGCGCTTCCGTCCGAACTGCAAGCTTCCATGGCCGAGCCACGCTTCGTCCGTTTTAAAGCTTGTCTTCGGCCTGATGTAACCATAGTTTTGAATTATATCCTCTTTAGACTGTTTTCTAGTGACATATTTTACTTGTTTACTTATATCTTCTTACTTGTGCATTTTTATACCTGAAAATCTCAGAAGGGTCAATCGGGGGGGGGGGAGACGCAACTTTGCGTCGACGTCGAAGCTCCTTTCCCTTACTAGGCTTAGGCTAAAATTGATATCCCCTCCTCCCACATTAAAAAGCATCTGTCAAAGCATAGGTCTCATCTGCTTTAGCCTAATCCTAGGAAGGGAAAGAAGCTTTGACGTGGGTGAAAATTCTGCGTCTCCCCCCCCCCCGACTTTATTTGACCCGTAAGTACATCTAGAAACAATATAAGAAAGAACAAAGTAAAAACTAAATGGAAAAAACGAAGCTATTAGGTTGTAAGGAAAGTTCTGGCCGCTTTTTCGCAATCACAAGATAAATTTAAATATCAGAGCGCGTCAACATGAATCAGCTGACATATTGTGCTCGTTAGATAGAGAAAAAGTTGCTCTTTCAGAATATATGTTTTATTTGGAATGCCACAAGGTTTTCAATTTATTAGGGAAGTTTTAAAGTGCTGCGAAAATGGCACTTTTAAGATGACTTCACTTCAAGAGTTCTTGTTTAGCCGAGTCCCAGCGAAGGTGACCACAAATGTGAGTACTGCAAGAGGAGGGGGTGAAGCATTGGATGGAACACTTTGTCTCTGGTTTCAGAAGTGCAGAAATGAGAACGAGTTGCTCGAAATTTCAATTGATCAAATCGCTTTAACTAAAACGGCAGAAGGCGATGAGCGTCCATATTTGCAGGGGATATCCACAAGTATTGGCCCTCAACAAGCAACCTTAGCTGACCACCTCAAGTGGCCTTGATTTGG
The DNA here is from genome assembly GCA_963978905.1 of Trichostrongylus colubriformis. Classification (NCBI taxonomy): domain Eukaryota; kingdom Metazoa; phylum Nematoda; class Chromadorea; order Rhabditida; family Trichostrongylidae; genus Trichostrongylus; species Trichostrongylus colubriformis. The sequence continues at coordinate 18,235,805 of OZ022259.1, read as the reverse complement.
AAAAATCCAAAAAAATGGGTGCCGCGGGACCCCCAACGGCAGTCATGCGCAAGCGCATTTTTCACAAATCCTCTTCCACTAATTGAAGCAGTTGCAGGGTGAGGCCCTTACTCGTCTATCATGTTCATCAGATCTAGCGCTAACTATGCCCCACTTCCCAAAACATCTGGCCAGCTCCTTCAGTAGCAGTGTGTTCAGAAAGAGTGGCGATTTGAAGTCGACTTTTTTTCATTTCGCGCAATATAAATTATCAGCCCTTTATCAAATTGAGATGTGTAGGTATGCATAGTGTTGCCAAGAGTGTGGCGAATCTAATGGTGCTCACTCTGTGAGAAAAGATGCACTCTGAGCCGAGTTATGATCTCTCGAAGTTGAAATTTCAAAAACCGGCCAAAACTTTCCCTACAACCTAATATAATATAACCATCTTCTTTTGGCACCATGCCAAGGCGTCAAATTGGCGAGTTTGTGCAATGGCGGCCACTCAAACTGGTCCACACTACGTCTGTTCTACAGTAAGCCAAAATTACCCCCTCCTGGTGTCTTTAAACCAGTTATGTAAAGCAAGGTTATTCCGATGAAGTACAGAATTTATCTATTAGCTCTAGGCAGAATAAATGGCCGAAACGTAATTGGCCATAACTTCGCTCAGACACAACTTTATTTGTCGAAATAAAAACCATTCGCATCTACAGAAATTTTGCCAACGATCTGGTAAGGAAAATATACCATCACGATCAAATTCTGGATTGCGAGAATCAATAAAGTCAAGAATGGCATTCTTACCGTGCATAATTTTTCTGCCGCAGGTTTGCATCGGGAACCCGGAAAAAGTGGTTATCCGTCAGGGATAGGTCTGGGGAATAAGGGGGGTGAGGGAGAGGCTTGATGCCTAACTGCATCATTTTTTTACTGGGTGCGCAAAACAACGCAAAACCCTGCAGTTCGCAAGTCACCCGGCAGAAACTGATCGAGACTCTCCCTCACCCCCCTTATTCCTCAGACCTATCTCTGACGAATTACCACTTTTCCCCGGTTCTCGATGCAAACCTGGGTCAGAAGGAGTTCGCCGAAACGATGCATGTTGACAATGCCATCGTTGACTTCATTAATTTTCGCAATCCTGAATTTGATCATGATGGCATATTTTCTTTACCAGATCGTTGGCAAGGTTGTGTAGATTCGAATGGTTTTTATTTCGACAAATAAAGTTGGGTCTGAGCGAAGTTATGGCGTTTTGAAAAAAAAAGTAGTCCGTTTTGGCCATTTATTCTGCATAGACCTAATACTTGCAACTGTTCAATATTGCGGACTCCTGCTATCTTACTGGAGCTTTTATGATTGTGAGAGGGTTCCCATTTTACAAAAGGTTGATATAGTGACTCATTGTTTCCTAGTGCACTTGACCGTATGTGCCTATAACTCCGCCTACATGCCTGCTCACAGATATGTGCAAATGATGTCCTTTCACTGTCCTAACGACCTTTCAACTGAACCTATGTGCACGTCTTGATAACTGACCCAGTTCACACGGGACCAGAAGGAATTTGAAGCGCGCGGTGGCTTGATTCGCGCGGCGCGGTTACCTAGTCTGACAATTTTGACACCACTTTTCGAGGAAACTGCCCTGTTGCACTGTGCGTCTTCTCCCACGGTTAAACACCGAATGGAGCACGCAAGCTTTCGCAACTTGCCTTTTGAAGGAATCGTCCACGCAAATGTTTTTATGTTACCCATATATTTATGTTGTGTTTGCCAAATGTAGGCCACATGCAAAGTTTCACGCAAAAATGTGAATCCGGATGAGATTCAGCTCCTAAAATTCTTGGCTGGGTAGGCGGGGCCTCCGAGGAAAAGCCCGGTCCCGTCGCCCGCCGCGGTTGGGTACGGAGTGTACGTAAATATGGGTATGTTGCATGTGTGTTGTGTGGAGTGTGTTTACTTAAATTTCTGCTCCTACAATGCGTCTCCGACCGCGGCGGACGACGGGGTGGGCACTTGTTCAGGGGCCCCGCCCACCCGGCCAAGACTTTGTGAAGCTAAATTTTGACCGGATTCACATATTTTTGCGTGGAATTTTGCATGCGGCCCACATCGGCAAATACAACCCAAATATGTGGGTAACTAAATACTCATTTCTCCGCGGACGATTCCTTTAAGCTTGGGCGAATCTTAACAGCGAGCATGCACCCCGAAAACGAAGTCAAGTCCAGAGAACATTCTAGGGTGCGGGAGCCTAGGCGGGCCATCCGCATCAAAAAGACCACCTGTCTACGCAGTCACCATATCGAATCTGTGGATCGAATCTCCGCTTCAATCAAGCCTAGGCGAATCAGTACTTCTTAGTTTCTTACTGCAGGATGCCATCCCAGAAAGTAATCGATGCGGGTCCCAAACACTTGCACGTGTGCATTTTTTCAGCAATAAAAAAGGCTAGATAGGAGCCACCTGTGAAAGCCTCTATAAAGCTTGCGGTGAGACCAGTCGCTGATGTTGTGGCGCCAATCACCACTACCACATTTACCCCCCCCCTTCCAACTTTGGTTTGCTCACAGCGTCATATGTATCGGATAGCTCCAAAGATGTTGTCATGTGCAGGTTCGGCTGTAGTTTATCGAATGCAAAGCAAAATGTTGATTGCGAGTCAATAAATTTAGATGTAACGCGCACTGTAAAACTGAGGGTCCGCAATCACACGAGCGATCTGTGATATTTCAGCGTAACATCCGACCACATGACTGGCGATACGAGTATGCTTTGATTTCTCTGACACTTTTGGATGGGTGTGGCTTTATCACATGGCTATCTTTCCCTGTAAACTCATTCCAGTTTCCTTATCAGTGATTACTGGCAATAGCCGTTCTGTTGCATGGCAATTGCAGTAATAAATTTCCTTTTGCTGTTTCTTTTTCCTTCATTTTTGATCGTGTCATGATTTATTTCTTCTCTAGCTGCTAGGAGGCTCTGCTTGCTGCTATCGCAATAAGAGAAGGCATCTAGCTAAGAACCTTATTCTCGCCTAAGCCTAGAAGGAGAGATGGACCCCATCCTTTCTACACTAAGGCTTAGGCTAAAATATACGCTAGAACAGGCTGGTTTCTCGGAGGTCTCTTAGAGATGCCTGGATTGCAATTTTTATGAGATGCCCCTTCCTTTCATTGCAATTGCATCATTTTTGTAAAATAGATATTTGGCGTGGTGCAGTCTACAAAACGGGAGGGGGGGGGGACGATTCGTCGTATGTTACTATTCACATTCCTGCATGTGAATTTTGAACAGCAAGATTTTGCTACAGGATCGTCTGTGTAAATAGTGACAAAGGTACCATACTGACAAGTCATTATTGTCAAGGAACGTTACTGTTCAGCATTTAACGAGTGGCCCTCCCCTTCGGAGAGGGAGGGAGGGCAGTTATACATCTACGGGTATAGCTGCTTCTCTTCCTAACAATAAGATGCGTAATAACTATACCGCTACCTCACAATCATTATTCGTATCGCCATTCTCTTTTGATGAAGTGTTTTGATCGTGCTTGGATGTGGATTTGGGTAGATATATTGGCTCGTTTTCCTTTCTCCCTCTTGCTTATAACGCCTGTAATCGCATGCTTTTTTGGATACCGCTTTCTCATCGGGAAATGAGCAGCTCCTTTTAAATAGTTAAAGGCAAGCCTTTCAGATATACTTCTTCGGATTGACCTCGAATATATTTTAGTAAGTAAGAACAAAATTGAATGAACACTGGAGGGCGTGTGGGCCTGGGTGCATCGTCTTCACGAGAGGATACATCGCGTTCAAGAAACGCTTCCGTACGACGTAACTGCTATGCTCCACAAGATGGAGCGGTAGGAGCACCTCCTCTATCTGCTGTTCGGGGTATGTCTTCATTCGTCGTTTTGTTCTTCCTTTAGGTCGTAATTATGAGAAAAAGAAAAGTGTTTATGAGGAATTCTGTAATATCTTGAAGGGGAACGGGTCACTTTTCAGCGGGCGGAGAATGCAGTACAAAAAATGTATTGCTGATTGACTGCTTACAAAAGATCAAAATGTAAAGCCGAGAGAGCCATTCGATAGCTATCCGTGTTAAGAAGGGAACTGAGGTTAAACGTGCACTAAGTTTGATCGAAACAAATCTTAGTCTTCCGAGAAAAAACCGAAGTGTGTTTGATGATGCAAATACTGTAAGATTGTTGATTTTCATTAAACATCTGCTGTTTAGGATATGGTAGTCGTAGACGTTGGGCCTACAGACAGGAACCACCGCTGCAGGTGACAAACATCGCTTGTGCTCAGGTAAATTCCTCTAGGTAATTTAACTACTGGGAAGGAGTTCACCATTCATCAGTTTTTCTTGAGTACAAATATCTCCTTTCAGAATAATCAAAGCCAAAATATTCGTCGACAAAATTTTTCAATCAATGGAAGAGAAACGGGCCATAAACGAAGGCGTGGACGCTCTAGAAGAAACCATTCAGAGGTTCACGGTTGGTGCCATATCACGTCCAGCTTTACTCTTAGACAAAATGAGTACCGCGTTTAGATATCGCGATCGGCGATGAATTTCCAGTAATTGAAGAGAGAAATCCCATAGAGGAAGGTTATCCATGTTTTCCTGGGTTTGTTTTCGATCCAGCTACTAGGAAATATTTCAGGATAGCACCCGATCACAGTGGGGTACGTTATAGCGTTTGGCATGTCGCATTGTTTTTTTTTACTACATCTTTTTAATATGTTTAATTTGTTTCTATCCGAATGAAAAGAACAGGCATTTCATACTCACTTATTCATTGTTCGTCTTGTGGTGTTTAATGGAGGTGTTTCTTTAAGTAATGTATCATCTTAAGATAAACACCTACACACCGAAAGGAATCGCTAGAAGTCGACGAGAAAAGGAGCGATGCGCACAGTTAGCCCTAAGTCGATCTCAGGTTAATATCTGTAATCGCCTACGATCAACCATTCCTACTGTAACTACAGTCTCGGGTGATTTTTAATTTCATTTGTTTACTAATACGGTTGTTATTATGATGAGTCTCAAATGATTCAGATCGTACCCTTGGCACGCGAAGTTTCAATCATGTGATCAGGAATGTGTACGAAGGTCGCTTGTTGAGAATCGGTTCCTTACCGAATGCAGTGCAAGAGGTTTCATTTTTTCGATTTTTTATGAGAGTGGGATAAAAGGAAAGTATCGCTATGGACATGACAGTTTGCGTTTTTCTACTTTATGTTTTTTTTTTGAAGTGGTCTACGAGAGGTCTTACCTACCCATCATGCTGCATGTTTTTTACCTTCTCTTGGTTGCCCTACTGTTTTTAAGTATTTTATGTATTGCCCTACTGTTTATTGTATTTTATGTCATTTTTCTATAAGGGCGATATTATAGCTGCTAGATTCCTTTATTCAGACACCGTTGGGTTCGTCAGGCGAGCACGTCAAGGGATGTCAGTTCTTGGAGTTTGTGGGAAATAGTGATGACTCTAAATTGCTTGGTTGTTGGGCTATCGGAGACGGTTCAAGAAATAGCAGAAAGGCGGCAAAGCTCGCCTGTTTAAGAACACACTTCGACGATGATGTGGCAAGGTTTGTTCAACACATTGTTCTATTTGGTTCTCACACACGCAAAATAACCATTTTAGGAAAGCCGCCTCGAATATGGATGAGACTATTCTGCGTAACAGTGGCACGACATGTAATACTTTGGGTAATTCACAATTTATCATTTTCACTTTTTACTCTGTCAACAATGTATGTTATTGTTCAGGTTTGGAGTTTCTAAAGGATGGTGAGACTATAGATGTGGCTCAGCCAGTTCTGGTAGATATGGCAATAGCTCCTGTTGATTCCGATGTGACCTGTGTCCTATATGTCACAGCAGAATCAAGGTAGTTTTTGGAATAGAATTCGATTTTCTTATCCTGTGGCGAATTGGGTGTCTTATTTTCTTGGGGCTTTGTGCATGTTTCTCTCAAATGTCCATGTAGAACAGGATTTCGGAAATGCCAGTCTAGCTAGGAGTGCCCCATGTAGTTAGGTCCTGAGCGATCACGCCTCCTGCACGTTACTTAAGGCTCAACATGTGCTCATTTAAAAGATTGTCTAGTTGGAATTTGATTCTCATATCTTGTAGGTGTCAGTGTGGTATCTTATTTTGGATCGTTAACAAAAATCCTAGGGCATTGCAGCATGTTTTGATGGTTTTCTTAGATGTACATTTAGCCGAACTTACGCAACGACGCGTGCTAGTAGGGGGCACACTGTAGTGGGATCTTAAGGCAGTTGCACTTTCTTGTGGTTCAAGATGTGTTTAACCAAATATTGTCTAGCTGTAAGTGATTCAAGTGTTTAGAGTAACAGATCAAGGAATCTCGGCTATATGTCATCTATTCTTACAACCGATGTCTGCGCTATGCACAGATGACGATGATTTCGAAGTTCGAAATTCTCCCATCTATAACATTCAATGCTCTGTGGAATTTTCGGCTATCTACAGTTGTGCATGGAATTCCAACAAAACGCTTATAGCTTTGGGTTAGTTATATTCTTTATGATTGCATTACTTTTTGTATTGACGTTATATTGTCAGGTATGGAAGAATCCGCAAAGATTATTGATGTGATCGCTGAGAAATCGTTCACGATATCAAGTCGTCGTCGGAATGTGATTAGTCAGCATTTCGCTCCAGTGAGTTGTTCGCATCTTTAGTGATACCTGGTCTTTTCTCATTTTGAGCATGGTTTTTCCATGTAAGTGGAAGTTTTCTTGAGAAATATCTATTTCATGATAAAATTTTCTTTTCATTTTACTTCTTCGTTTATTTACGCTTATTGTTCACCAACTTTTCTCTTCAAAAGTGATCTTGGAAGTATGTATGCTAAATATCATGTTGCCAATTTCAGGATGGCAATTTAATATACATGGGTTTGATAGACAGCGATGTTATTCTGTCCGATCTTCGAATGAAAAGTCATCATGTGACAGGATCGTTGAAAGGTTGTCTTACTATATTGTTTTAATTCAGTTTTGTATTCGCAGTCAAATTGAAAATATGCGGAGTTATACTGTTCCTCGAAAACATTTTCAAGATGAGCTGCAACGACTTTCATAAGTGTAATTATTTCTTGTTCTAGAAGTTCTCAGCAGAAATTAGGGCTCTGCTTCTTATAATTCTGAAATTAAAAATTTTGTTATCTTAAATAGGTAGTGTTGATCAAGTAATCAAAAAAGATTAAAGAAAAATTGTGCTACACTTATGTATGATAAGCGACAAACCTAAAGAGATCTCCCATTCACTTCTGAGGCACATCTTGCGATAATGATAGTAATCCATTTACCTTGATGTGCTTGAATCGGTCTACACATACTAACAAAGTTGCACCCTTGCTTCATGATGGTTGATCATTACCCATGTCGGCTCCAACCGCCACCATGACGAACTAGTGATACCATAAAACTAGTCACCCCTGTAGCGACCGTCTGGGAAAAAAACTGGCGACCATGTGGTCTGTGTCCCTGTTGCTCCTCTCTCTCCTCTTTAGTATCTTTCCCTTTTTTGTCCAGATCCGTTTAACTCATTGACTATCAGTTTAGAACGTCTGCTTTGATTATTGAACGCAATATGCCCTCTAGTTCATCGCAAAAAATGCTTCCAAGCACCGTTGCGGATATGCCGTCTATGAGCCGGAATATTTCATACTATCTGACTCAAACTTGATCATATGCACGCTCACATCCGTGCGCTGACTTTGGAACTGAATTCTGTGGTTCTTTTCGAAACCAGATGATCTAAATTTAGTTATTCCATAAGCTTAAACCAGGTGCTGAGCGCAGCTGCTGAGTGTGACGGATAATTTTGCATTTTTGCATAATTCACGGTCAATTCTATTTATTCGAGACGGATTTCATCGAAATAACTTTTTGATAGCTTGAAAACGAAACTCCGATCATTCCAAACTCCACATCGCTACAATCTTTTGTAACCACAGTAGATGGTAAATCTCTCTTGATTCTTGCAAAAATATCTATTTATTGAAATGCTTCCTTTGACTACTTTATTTTCTTTTCATAAGAACGTGATAGTGCCTTCCTTTCACTCATAAATGAAGTTATCTTTGCTTAAACATTCGCAGAGCTGACGTCTGATATTGTTGTTATGGAGTTCCGAGAGATGTTGTCGTTTAAGGTTCTTGCTCAAGTGGCTGGATTCATCAGTTACGCTCATCATACCCTCAGTGCGTACTCATAGAGAACTTTCGAGGAGAGGTGTGTTTTGGAGGTCTTGGGTAGTGGCTTGAGCTTTTTGCTTGTTTTTATTCTTAATATCACACTGTTTCCAGTTGAAATTGTATGATTCACGGCGATCGGATCGAGAGCTGATGTCTTTCCGCGGTCACAGGAACACCCATTTCCGTCTCCCGTGTACTGTGGACTGTCAAGAGAATTTCGTTTTTGCTGGTTAGTCTTTTAAAATTCACATGCATGCAGAGAATTGTCTTGTCGGGGTTTGGCTCTATCTCTATCATCTAGTAATAGAAAAAATTATGTGAAAAATTAGAATTTGAATGAGGTACGTGAAACTCTAATCAATAGTTCGGTTTACCGTTGCGTTCATGACCGAGTCATAGGCAAAAACTGGGAAATGTTTTGTCATGGATTCCCATTTAATTCACCTCTGCTGACGCTGGGTGTTTGCAGTTGGCAGTGATGGCTGCACGCGTGGATGGTCATTGGCATCTGGTGACTTGCTGTGTGCTGTACCCTGTCCACGGCCTGTCGACGACCGAACTGACTTTCCACGAGTCCTCTACTCTTCTGCTTGGGGCGGGCGAGCCGGTAGCTCAGCGTTAGTGCTAGCCGTCGGTGATTCATTACGTATACATCATCTCGAACTATAAATGCCTTCTTGTGAATCGTTTATCTCCTTTGTTTGTCAGGCTACAATGGGCCTCTATCTTTTCATTTGTTTCTCAGAATCGCTCCTCAGGCCCAGTGTTGCTGGTCTGAATGTCTGGTCATTCCTCTGTGATAGCCCAGACCAAGTTCTCGTCAGACATGTTAATCTCGTAGCATGAACTAGATTGATATAGAGACGCTTTCTTTCATTTTCTGTTTCTCGATAAACTCTCCCTGTGGGCCTCAAATCGTGGTGTTGTATACGTTCTGTATAAGTAAATGTAACTAGTTTTGTTGTTTGTATTGGTGGGAAACAGGTTGCACAGTGGTATAAGCATAGCCATCGGTGATTAAAAAATATTGCATCAAATATTGCCGAAGAGTGCAGTGACAAAGTTCTTTCTTGTTCCTGCAACAATAATCTGCAGAAAATAGCTACCTTCTAGTAACCTCTATACTCGAAAAGTGCGTCAGGACACTCGGCGCACTCACGCGAGGAAGTGGCACCTGAACCAATCAGTGTGCGGCTAATTCGCAATGGGACTAGATGGGACCATGCGTCGCACCTTGAATCGCGTGGTGATCCAACTTGAGTGTATTGACGCACCCCCGAGTCTGAGAGACGAAATATGGGACGTTATACGCTGCTTACGCCAAATCACGGTGATTTCAAGGTGGTTATAGTATTCGGCGCAATTTGCACTGGCTCAAAACTGTGCCGCGCTCTAATTTTTCCTTTTCTACTTCAATGATTTATCAGGGAAATTCAGTGAATACTATCACTGCGTTTAATCATTTGATAAGCCTGGTGGGTACACCAGTTCCCTCGGGTTGAGATAGCTAAGAACTGTGACTCAAGCGATGCATTTGTGGAGTTTGAGAGTTTTTTTTTCGAAGTGAAGTGTTTTTGCATAGTAGATAGCAATTTGCCAATACCTATCTGATGGACAAGTATAGTTGTATTTTTCTCACCTTATTTTGCCTTAATTTTTCATTAAGGGCTGTAAGGAACAACGATGAAATTGTAACTATTAAGAGACAAATAATAACATTAAAAAAATTGAAAATTATCAAAGTTGCTGGTAACATGCACGTAAATGTGGCCTGGTTCTGTACGTCGAAATTTGCTATTGAAGGCCAAATCTCGTCGATTTCTCACGCATATTGGATTAGTTCCTCAAATTTATGGCGTGTCCATTATATGCTGACATCTGAGTTATCTAGAGTTTTCGAGCAATAACAATAATAGATACACAGTTTGCAAATCCCCAAAGTCGCTAATTTTATGGGTATCAGATTGCACGTGAAGTAAAAAATTACTTAAAATTAAGTACGAATTCTTCTCCTTCCCATTCAATGACTGATTGCTTGTTGCTTGTTGATATTCCAAACAGCGGTGCGAAACAAGATACGCGGTGCTTACCTGATATAAATGAAATTTTTTGAAGACTATCTGGCCATAATGATGCCCCTTGAGGAAAAGCCTATTGCGCAAGGAATCCTGCGAATAAATGAAGGTTAAAGTGAATTCATTCGAATCATTGCTCGAGAAGACGGTATGACACTCTAGTGATTTCTCTCTTACCAACCAAATTGGTGAGTGTCTTGATTTTCTGGAATTTTAAGCAAATTTCTCTGTGTAAATTTTTTTACGAAGACGAATGCGAAGACCACATTCCACTACATTAGGATCTTATCGATTCTAGAGGGTGTAGTCTAGAAAACCGTTTTGGAGGAGTCGTGCTGGAAGCAAAATAAGAGAACAAACAAAAAAGTGGGGAGTCATATGTCACTGCTATATTTGAATTTTGCATTAGATGCGTTGCCTTTTGTGTTTGTGCCACCTATGAATGGCAACTTTTTTGAACAGTTTGAAAAGACGGCATGACAGTTCAATGATTTCTTCCTTGGTAGCCAAATTGGCGGCCGTCTTGATTTTCTGGTTTCGAGCAAAATTTACTATCTCTTTTGAAAGGATCTAGTGGAATTGAAGTAGAAAGTAGATCAATTACTTTGTTTTGATAATTTGATTAATTTCACTGCGCTTTTTACGATTGATCAATGAAGGTGTAACCCGTCCTCGAAAATTGCTTAACGAAAACAGCGTGTTCGCTGAATGATCTGCAAACCGAATTATAATCTTGTGTAGCTATTAATGGCAGTTCCAGGGAACTGTAGCCTTTCCCTCTTTTTGAATTTTTTTTAAAGAATTATGTTCCAAAACGGGCAATGTAAAGTTGAAACCACGCGTGATAATGATTGTAATATCAGCGTCCTCTGGACAGGTTTCTGCGGTCCGCCACTGCTTACCGCTAACGAGACGGCGCTATCACAATTTCATGCCTGTTGTCGATAGTTGCAATCATATTTATTTATCACTAACAACTATCAACATGATAAGCTTCTTATATATGAGCTTTTACGAAATTTCTAGAAAAGGAAGCACTCTCCGCTTTTTGCAACTTGTGTGAGGCGCTTTTTGGAAGCTGACCTCTTACGTGGACCCAAAATCCATCCTTCCGCGGTTGGTGACTGGTGCTAAACTCTTTCGGTCGGATAGGTGAAGTGGAACTTGCGCGTCTGGTGAGCTTACGAGGTACTGTATGTACTTAAAAGCGAATCGCATTCAAACAACGCTGATTCGAGACCGAATTCCTGTCTCATAGCCAAGTAGCCCGCCGTCCTTTCGCCTTGCACTCGAAATTCTCAATTAATCAAATTTTTACCAAATTTCTTACAAAACATGCTCAATCTTCCAATGTGAACGGAGCGTTGTGGATAAAACAAAGTGCCATCTGCACGATCCGCAGTTCTAATTCCACTATGGCCTATCATGCATCCGTATCGATGGATATGGTGCAGGACACTCGGCTTCGATTCACCATGGAACGCAAATCGCATCACCCGCTCTGCGTGGTTTGCTGTTTCTGCTGTTGATTGTTCAAGCGCTAAGAGACGCGAGTGTCACCTGCTAATGAGACTTGATCCAATTCTGAATGTCCTGTCGCACATCCCCCTTTGGTTAGATCCAGATCGCGCGGTTCGACTACTCATGTGGAGCAGCTTATTTACTTACGCGCCGTTCACCTTTACCTCTGCCATTTGTTTATATGAACCCAGACATCACAAAAATGCCCTTTTTTTCTACTGCGATATTCGATACCAATGCACTCAAGTATTGCGTTGAGGATTTTTTCTTTGAGAAGTACGAATCCTTTCCACCATTCAGTGACTGGTTGATTGTTGATATATCAAAAAACGGTGCAAAACAAAGTACGACGGTGCATACCCAGTACAAGATGGTTTTGGTGGCCGACTTTTTGGAAGGCTACCTTACCGCCATATTTCACTCAGAAAAGGCCTGCTGGAAATTTCTCGAGTATTTTGTTCGCGACTCCTACTACCATGATCCCGCCCTTGAATTACTCAACCTGTGCTCGACCCTGAGTACACCACCTTTGCCGCTACTCATAATATTGACATGAAATATCTATGTGCTAAAAATTGAGATGTTTTTGGAATTTTCCAACCCAATTATATTGAGTCATGGCTGATGGAAATGCCGCGTTTACCTCGTGATGAACGCTACCACCACCCCCCCCCCCGAAATATCGTAAAGAATGCAATCTCCCTTCCCCGGTCGAAGCGACGCATCAGAGGCTGTCCATCGGCGCAGGCTTTCTATGTTTATACTTGGACCGTCTTTCGCACGCAAAAGTCGTCAATTCGTCAATCATTCAAATAATCAATACCAATGCTGTCTAGTCCGAAGTATGATTGACGGCTGACAATCCTTTGATCTTTTAACCTTCTCTAGAGATAGACTAACCCGTCCGAAATTTTCCGAAATTTCCCTAAACGGTCATGGGTTTTCCTCTGAAGGGTGGCATTTATCGCGAATTTCTCTAGGAGGATTTTTGCAAGTCGAATTGTCCAACGTTGAATACGACACCCTCGTCGAGGAATCCGAGAGCTGTGTTTGCTATTCCGCTTAGAATTTTGCGAATATGTGAAAGTAAATGTGAGTTTCATCCGAATCACTGCTTCTGCATAAGTTATTTTTGATGAAGATGAATGCAATAGTACATTCCACTGACTTAAAGGCTTTGGTAGGGGTAATACGGTTGTATAATTCACAATCTATGACACTGGCCGGTGGAGGTTTTTATCAAAAAAGCTGACACGTCAAGCACTACTTCGTTTGGATTAGTACGGTTTTAATACGATGCCATGAGTATCATTCTGCTTTAACGATTATTACGCTACACCTTAGTCATTCTTCGGTAGAGCCAACCCGGGGAGGAGGGCCAATACAAGAAAGGAGGCTGGCTGAAAAGGCTGCCTTCGTCACAGCTCAGGGCGCTTTTTTCGTAAGGGATGTCGCCGCAAATAAGCTACCCTTAGTTTTCGAGTAAATGACATCTTCTACGGATTCCTTATCACCCTCACTAAATCTATCGCTATCTATTCTAGAGTGTGTACAGCCCATTTCACAGCGCTAGATAGGGCGTAGCCTGATTAGCGAGGATGAGAGTGTGTGACGGGGTGGGAGAGTTTGGTACACTCTCACCCAAGTCCGTAGGCCACGCCCCTATCAAGCGCCCCGAAGTGGGCTATAATCAAGAAAGCCGTTTCGGTGATGCTGGAACAAAACATTGGAGTAAAGAAAATGAATAGGAAGTCATATGTCACTGCTATTTTGAATTTCACAGCGATCGTTGTCTTCCCTGTTTATGCCGGCTATGGTGACTTTTTCGAGCAGTTTGAAAATAGGAACATGGCACTTCAACGATTTCTCCGTGACAGCGAAATTGGTAGCAGTCTTGATTTTTTGGAATTCTGAGCACAATTCTGTTTTTTCCTTTCTGAAAAAAGATAATGATATTGGAGTCGGAAGTAGATTTATTACTCTGTTTTGATTACTTTACTAATTTCGCTGCGCCTTTTACGATTGTTCAGTAATGGTATGAGCAGGTCTCGAAAATTTCTCATCCAAAACAGTTCGTGTTCCTTGAATGATCCGCAAACTAAGTTATAATTTTGTTCTTTTTCCTTGATTTTGCTTCCGTGAAGAAACCGAAATATAGCTGTTGCTAATAAGATATAATGATATTATTCAGATTCTCCTTCGAGAGAATTTTTGAACTATTATTTAGTAGCACTTCAGATCCTCTTCTTCCTTTTTCAGTACTACTTTATAATTTTTTTTTTCAATGCAGAGCTGCTGAATAGGCAACCTGTGAAAGGAGATGTAGGAAGAATAGCGAAATTAGCTTCATTTTATGATCCTATTGCTATTTCACTAGCTGCTAATGGGTAAATTCATGAAGACATTCGAAGAGAGCGAGTGAGGAGAAGCGCGAAAGGGACGCAGACCACGTGGTTGCAACCGCATACCACATCCAACGTGTGGTCTGGTCAGTTGTCCAGTCACAGTGTGAGCGCTCCTGGCATCCTAATTACTAACCGTCGTATCGCAAAAATGGTGCAGCTCTGCTGGTCACAGAGCCATCCACTGTTTATACAAGAAAGTGAGTATTTCAACAATCGCCAGGTGTGCTGTTAAAATTTCACAGTTGAAAATGAACGGAAATAAGTTATTACGAAATTACGATAATTTATCACGAAATAATATACAAATACATATAATATTGACCCTGCACAACAGAAACAAGTTCAATAAATTGCTCACCGCATTTATCATCTATTTGGTGTTGCGCCACGTATCCTTCTTTCCTCTAGAACCAAGGTGAATTTTAATAGTATACACACTGCCTTGTAAGAGCTTTTCTCTCAAATAATTGGTACCAGTAAGTGATCTTGTGTATGGACTGGATTCGATGTTTGATCCTCGTAACGTGGTACCGTTAGTGACGCAAGTTTCCACTGTTAAAGGCAGCATTAGGGGAAATTCGGACGAAGAGTAAAAGAAGTGTGAATGGGAAAGCCGAGATGCCTAGCGACAAGACAGTGAAGAAAAAACGGATGGAAATGTCCAAAAATTCAAGATATAGGACCCCTTCTCTTGTTGATCCTCAGCGCGGACGACTTTCCGTCAAGAAGCATAGTCCGAAAAAGATTTTCATCGGCATGTCGCTATTAAACACAAGCGAATGTTTGGAAATACGACAGCATCTATTTTCTGGAGTGGGCCTCGAGCTAAAACTGCAAAAGTGCGCCTCAATACCTTCGATCTCACCGCATATCCTTGGCAGCTCTCATCATAGCCAACCACGAAGCACGTCGCTTGGAAGCGGGGTTGGTCATCCAAAAGCATCGGGTGTTATCCGTTGCGCCATTTCTACACATCGGAGGCACACTTTTTCACCGGGATTTCGCCACAGTTAGCCTTCTCAGGCTTATAGTTTTCATGTAAGTAACGTCCTTCAGGGATTTCCCTAACATTACCCCTAATGCTGTCTTTGAGTCCGTTTTGTTGTTGTGTTACTCGTAGTTCTTATATCATTCAAATAAAGCTGATGGTCTATTTTCAAAAGCACAGCTAATGAGCTCTTCTTTTTAATTGTGCTTACTGTATTTCATTTATTTATTTATTTATTTACTCATTTATTTGTTTATTTATTTATTGGGTACACTTCGCTCAGAAGAGGCATGTATTAGTGGAGGTGAACAAGCTGTGTTAGCAACATAAAATAACCAGGTAAACGCCAAATAAATATTCACGATTGTTTACGCGCTAATACATATACAGCTGTGGCAAAACGGCCTACCAAATAATTGTTGCCCCATAATTTCTGTTTTTTACTTAACAGATGTCCTGATGAGCACCGGTTTTGCGTGATCCATGTTTGACATGCCTGTGCCAATCTGATCATTACCGGCAATATCGTCAATCAATGGCGGATTTTCGGAAATCACGTACTCGTTGCTCTGCGGCAACCTCTACGGCTGTCAAATGAGACGGTTCATTGGCGTTCTGTTGACGGCCGTCACGAAATGTTCCTTTCACTTACTCTCTTTGAGCTTTGTTCACGGGGCCAACTCTTCCTAATCAATTCTCAAGCTCTCTATTCATACGTTGTACATTTATTCCTTTTTGTAATAGTACGTGATACTTAAAGTTAAATTTGGAGACAATTATTTGCGAAACTGATCGCCATCAGAAGTCTCTAGGGACCACTGGGACCTACGATACACACCGAAATTCATAGATTTTTATGAGAGACGACGAGTGAGAAAGGAGCTTCGCGTATTGTTGCGCAACCATCCTCTTGCATCAAGTCAGCGGCATGTATTTTTGCCCAAACCGGAACTCCAAAGTGGATTGAGCAATTTCCTCGTGCAATTAAGGGATTCATTGAGTGAGCGGTGGCGCTACAGCAGATAATCCTTCAGTAAAGGGTGAAGGGATAAAGTTTCTGGCATTAACCAATCTCTTCTGTGGGATGCGCCGCGCATTGTGGTCATACACGATCGTGGTGGCAGGTGATGCGATTTGGTCTTTGCAAGCCTTTGAGGAGCTAGCCAATGTAGAAGTCAGTACTTTTATCCTCCCACAGGAGTTCGGTACCAATTCATCTACTCCGGACGAGAAGGCTTGATTGACATGGGCGGACGTTAGCGCGTGATTTGATCCGAGCACCATAAGAGTGGGGTGCGCGCCACCTGTTACTACACCACCTCCACCCCTCTTCTTTTACATTTATTTATTCTTATTTCTCATGGGAGACGATGGGTCAATGTACGAGAGGAAATTGATGTTATCCACACTATTCGAGTTGACAAGACGATTAATGTGCCCCAATAAAACGTTTTGCCTTCTACTCCTTGCATACTTCACAGAAAATCCTCCGTGGAAATGCCTTTGGTGTATCTAGTACCTGCTATATATAATCGGCTAAGTATGTCTGTCTGTCTGTGTGTGTGTCCGTCTGTGTGTCACGAAATTCATAATTCGCGTCGCAGTAAAGCAGGCACTCCGATTTTTTGAAGTGATATGGAGGTGATAAGGGGACATCAATGGTTAGAGAGCGGAAGTAATAGCAGCTGATAAGGGCTGATAAGGAGCCTCCAACGGTGGATGACAGGAAATTGACATCTCACGTTGCAGCAAAGCTGGGACCGTGAATTTTTAAAGTGATATGGAGGGTGGTAAGGGGACATCAATGGTAAGGGAGCGGAAGTGATAGCAACTGATAAGGAGCCTCGAAAGATGAGTGGCGGGAAATTGATGTCTCGAGTAGCAGTGAAGGTGGGTTCCTGAATTTTACATACCACTTGAGCTGGAGCACACTACTGGCCCTTCACACATGGAACCAAGGAAAATGAGCTTGATCGATATCGACTGATGCGGAAAGACGAGATTTACGGGAGGGATTTTGTTTCCTTTTCCCGTTTTTGCGGATTCCCTGTTTCTGCGAACCGTTGGAATGATGTACTGATCGACTGATGCGATCACGCCCAATTAGCATGTTTCATATGTGACGGGCGCAGTAGTGTGCGCCCGCCCAACCGGTAATAAATAACTCAACATTTCACTCTGAACACAAATATATGCTTTCATCGGACTCCATTTTTCGAATACTTGTTTTGACTATTATTCTACCCGCCATTGGCAGACGAGTGAATTCCTTTTTTACGAGAATTTGGCATCTTCGAAATCTACGGTGTTGGATCTTCAATCTCAGGTCTTGACGGTCCTAGTAGTTCTTTTCCTTGAAAAAACTGTGTTTGCGAATATTAAAGAACCGTGCACGAAAAATGTTCTTCTGTTAACCATATATTTAAATTGTATTTGCTTGATAAGGGCAGTACCCAAAGTTTCACGCGAAAGA
The DNA here is from genome assembly GCA_963978905.1 of Trichostrongylus colubriformis. Lineage (NCBI taxonomy): Eukaryota > Metazoa > Nematoda > Chromadorea > Rhabditida > Trichostrongylidae > Trichostrongylus > Trichostrongylus colubriformis. The sequence goes on along the minus strand of OZ022259.1, from coordinate 18,218,119 downwards.
AAAAGGGAATCTGGTTAAAGTACAGCTCTTCAAAGTGGTGGCCCAAGGGAGGTGCTTTCGAGAAGATACCCGCCCCGTCGTTCGCCACAGTCGGAGACGCATAATGGAAACAGAAGGTTACGCAAACAGTCCCACTCTCCGCCAGCGCAGTCCCATCGCGGCGGACGACGGGGCGTGCATCTGCTCTGAGGCCCCGTCCTCTCGGCCACCACTCTGAGGAGCTGTATCTTGACCGGATTCTCACCTTCCGCGTGAAAATTTGTATGCGGCCCTTATTAGGCATTTACAACATAAATATATGGGTCAAAGGAGAACTCATTTTCCGTGCACGGTTCCTTTAGGGTGACCCATTGAACCGAGATTCAACGAGTCTGAAGAGGCAGGGCAGTGGAGCAAGTGCAGTTCACATATTAACATATAGTGTTGCTGTGAAGAAAAACTTATTCCATCTTGGGACCGGATTCGATGTCCTATGTGGCTGCAAGCAATACTCTTCATCGTCAATGATGGTGTTGTTGTGTTGCTGAATAACAACTCATAATGTTTGTGCTTAAGTGTCCCAATCACTAAAGCGCACTGAAGGGGAAACCATCCTTGACTGTGCCCACCACCCTTGGTAGACACAGATTCTGGTTTCGGATTCTCATTCACCTAGTGTTCGTGGCGACTCTGATAGTCAAAACCTGGCCTCCGTACCCAGTAATATTGAACCCGCATGTACATGTAGTGTTGGAACTGCGGGCATATTTTGAAAAATCATCCAAAAATGTCCGGTGTAACAGCGTGAATCTGAAAAAGGGCAGGGTAGCAGAATTGACGAAACCATACCATTTCCTGTGAAAAAGTACATGTGCTGTTTGCATTCATAAGTTGTTATTCGCATTTTGCCTCTGTACTAGTTTCAATTCACGATCGGTTCCATTCATGGCGTTCAAATGTTTTGAAGACTATGAGTCATACAAAAGATCTCTACGTCATTCACGAGCAGCGGCTTTCCGACTGTTTGCTAGTTTTCGAGCTAACAGCATCGATCTTTTCGGTGAAGCCTTGATTTTTGATGTACGTGGCATCTTGTTATTAATGAAAAAATTTCGAAATTTGGTCGTCTCCAACAAACAAATTGCTTTGATCAGCAGTGTTACGTGCTGTTAGTGAAAAAATTTCAAAATCTGGTCGTCTCCAACAAACAAATTGTTTTGATCAGCAGTGTTATGTAGTTCTAACTACTTTCGCTGATAATATTCATGATTGAATTTTTTCTCAAAGCCGATTCGTTATTTATTAATCAGCGGAGGTTCTATCTCCAGCATTTTCAACGGTGTGGATGTATCAGACTCGCAAGGAGCGAAATAAAAAATTGTCAGTATAACTGCACACACCGTAATCTATCTGGAGCCACTTGATCCATGCTCCTTGACGGAAGCGCTCATATCACATCAATGTGTAGTGTTGGCTGTAGCAGTATTCCACACCGCGCTGTGCGGTGTGCGACGTGGAGCGTGGGAGTTGGAACGGCGTATGTGGTTGGATTTCGATGCGATGGCACATTATTCTAGGCATGAGAGCGCTAATCGTTTCGAGACCCAACACATTTGGCAATCCCAGCTCGTACGCATCGCGTCGCACTTCAAAATAATGTAAAGGGGCGCATGCGCTTTCCTGCTGCTTTCTGCTGGTCGAAAATAGCTTACGAAAGTGAGCTTTCTTGAGAGATGGCAAAGAAATGTGAGAACAGAATCCCACTGATATTGTGAGAAGAAGTGAAGTGCGGTATTGCCTAATGTGAGTAATGTGGCGATAAATTGAGGGTGTTCTGTGCAGCTATAGCGGCGTTCCAACACATGTAATTTATTTTGCGTTTTAGGAGGGTGTATGTCGTTTGGCGCGGCCCTTGCAGCTAATTTGCCAATGGGGCGCATAGGCCGTCTGGACTCTCCCAGATTTACCTAAGCCTTTTTAGGGGAGGAGCTTTGGCAGTGCCCCATTGGCAAATTAGCTCCAAGGGGCCGCGCCAAACGACCGTCCCCCGTTTTAGGATATTGTAAATTACTGCATGGCTCAGTACTAGTGGTCTTGCTTTTCTCGGTTACCCAACTTCCGAAGATATTAGGTTGATCGAAAAGTTTTGATAGGGTTGGGATTTTTTTCTGTTTTATTTTATAACTCAGCAAACAATGAAAGTTGACCCACAATATAATAACCAAAGTTAGTTACAACATTGTCCCACCTAGCGGTCAGGTCAGTGATTCCCTTCTCCCAGAAAAGGGAAGACTGGGAGTCACAGAAGTCACCGACCGCTTGTTCAAGGTGGTCATAGTTGACGAATTGTTTTTTTGCTAGGAAAGCCTTCAGAGGTCGGAACAAGTGGTAATCTGAGAGGACAATATCAAGTGAATAGGGTCGATGTGGAACCGAGTCCCATCCTAGCTCCTCCAATTTCGCACGGGTCTCTTTACCTATGAGTGAGATCCGTTGGATTGGAGAAGCAAAATTGGAGAAGCTAGGTTTGGGACACGGTTCCACATCCACCCTATTCACCTGATATTGCCCCCTCAGATGACCACTTGTTCCGGCCTCCCACGGCTTTCCTAGCAAAACACAATTCGTCCACCTTGAACAAGTGGTCGGTGACTTCTTTCACTCCTAATCTTCCCAGTTCTGAGAGAAGTGAATCGCTGACCGCCCGTCAGGTGGGACAATGTTATAACTAACGATGGTTATTATATTGTTGATTAGCTTGCATTGTTTGCTGAGTTATAAAATAAAACAGGAAAAATCCCAATTATATTAAAAATTTTCGATCAACCTAATATTTACACGCTATTCCAGCACGCACTGTGTCTTTCCTTTTACTTCCTTTCCCTTCTGAATCTTTCCGTCGCCTTACAAAATGTTTTCGTTGATGCGATAAAGCTATGTACGTGCCTCACTCTCTCGTCTGTTATTTCTGGCCGCTTCTCTGTCCGTAGCCATTACCAGGGGCAGGGCCTCTTCGAACGGGGACCGAATACGACCCCTTTCAACATCTACATAGCCTCTGAGTATCAGTAACTATTGCAGACTGCACAGTATTACTAGGTATTTTATTACTGTAATTTTTGCGTTGATCACACAAATTCAATCATATTTTCTTACATAAGCGGGTCAGCTGACGACACGTCAGGAGTGGACAGCCCGCCCGTGTGAAGACCAATATCATCCAGAAACGGTGAGGATCAAGCATAAAATGTGCAGCGGGCCGCCATAAAATTTGGTGGTGGACAATATCAGGGGTAGAGCGTTACACAACGCCACGAACACGAGTATGGAAACCGTATTCCATACTAGACGAGATCTGCATGATAACAAGGTATCTCAACGAAGTTGTGGCAGAAAACAAATTAAAGAATAAATTTTCTGGCATCCATTCAGTGTTGTAGTGGTTGGTGAATGCGATTTGACAAATACTGTGGACACTCTTCTATTTCACTCTGCTCGCACTACCGTCTACGTTAATGTATTCGGTGCTGCGCAGATTGCCAAGTATGAAGAGATCCTCAAACTCGGGTGGTTAATCATTTTTCCCCATAAGCGATATCACCTGTATCACCTGTCGTCCCGTTGCTCATCGAGAATCTCGAATGGGCGCCAGCAACATCTTCATTCGTTCCTGTCGCGAGCCAATGTAGTCCAGCGAACCCCTCTGGCTTCAGAGACAACTAGCCTTTCGTTCATTGAGCTTTGAAGGGGTCTGACCATTTGGCAGGCGATGGTTGTTTGACGTATTGCAGAATTCAGTCGTTAACCGATCTGTTCCATGGTCATCGCGATATCGCATGATGTGTCCGGCCGGTCCTTCGATTCCTTGGCAATACTAAGGCATCCCTGATCTTCGATCGTTGACGGAGATTGGAACCCCAGGCTCCCCTCCGGACTTGCGTGTATCGGCATACTCCGAGCACAGTTCTTCGAGCATAGGATGGACAGCGGAATCGAAAAGATAGGCGCGGAACTGGATGTTTTTTGTCTTCTCCACTACTCCCTCGATGGTCTTGAAGGCTCCTCAAAACGCTCTTTTCCTTCTGCTCAGCTCTGATGCTAATTCGTTCATCATATTGACTTCTCGACTCAGGTACGCATAACTGAAGCCTTCAGTGATATTCGTTCCGTTGAGCGTGAAATGGCATCAGGCACCGATCTGTTTCCCATGAAACCCGTCTTGGTTGGGATCAGCTGTAAACCGATTTTTCTACTCTCGCAGTCGAAAGGCCAGCATTTGCCTGCTGGATTGTTGGTATTATGAGCACAATGTCGTCAACGAAGTGGAGGTGATGTGGATGCTGACCATTGGCCTTCATGCCATGCCACAGTTGGTGCATGACCTTCTCAAGAGCGGCGCAGGAAAGTTCAAGCAAATTGGCGCCGCCTTGACGAACCCCTCCATTCATGTCGATGATGTTCTCTTCGTATTAAGTTGAGGAATAAGTTTTCGCGGTTTTTTTTCAACCCCGTTTTTCACATTGTTTCCTTCATCTTTCGGCTAAGCATATATATGTTCTCGATAAGGCTTTTTTCGCTCAACGAAACACTACTATTCGTTTTTCGATCACTTCCACTACCTAATATTTATGAGGATCGGAAATGAAGTAAGCTGAAGGCAAAAGTCAGCACTTGCGCGCCTCATCTTCCTCGTCTGCTGTCGAGATCAAAAATGCATGTGTATATGTTTTCGATAGAGTTTTCTTAGCTCTACAGAATGGTACTACCTCTTATTCTAATCGCTCAACTTTTTGCTGTTTTTAAGACTCACAAATGCAGTACTCGCAGAAGTGTGCACTTTCGGTCTCGCCTACCAAGGTTGGAGAGGATGTGCATATACACATCCGATAGAACTTTTTTTGCTCTACAAGATGACTCCACTCCCCTTTAGTATCCTCTCATATTTTAGCTTTAGGAATAAGTTTCAACCTGTTTTCCAACGCCAAATTGCGTGATAAAAATGAGTTTTTTTGGCAGATTGTTCTGTATCATGCGATAGAGCTATTTTCGCTCCACAATATAGTGTTTGCTTTTTTGTTCGAGTTAATTTTTGCCATTTTTTAGATCTTTTGAAAGTAGACGAAATCAAGCTTTTTGACCCCATGTGACGAAAACGCTCGATTTCATCGACTTTCAAATGATCTAAAAAATGGCAAAAATTAACTCGAACAAAAAACGCAAATACTATCTTGTAGAGCAAAAAGAGCCCTATCGAACGACACAAAAAACTCTGCCAAAAAGTTCATTTTCAATACGCGATTTTGAGTTGAAAAAAAAGGTGGAAACCTATCCTTATATGCTAAAATATACAAAAGAAGGGTGGAGTCATCTTGTAAAGCAAAAAAAGCTCTATCGGATGCGTATATGCACACCCTCTCCAATCTCGACGTAGGCGTGGAAGAGGAGATAACGAAAGTGCACCTTTTTGGTAGTACTGCATTTGTGAGTCTTAAAAACAGCAAAAAGTTGAGCGATTCGAATAAAAAGTAGTACCATTCTGTAGAGCTGAGAAATCTTTATGGAAAACATGTACACATGAATTTTTGATCTCGACGGCAGACGAGGAGAATGAGGTGCGCAAGTGCCACTTTTTTGCCTTCAGATTTCTTCAATTCCAAACTCATAAATATTGGGTAGTGGAAGTAATCGAAAAACGGATAGCAGCATTTTGTAGCAGGATACCTTGCGTTTCTATCGAAAACGTATATAAACTTTGTCGAAAGATGAAGGGAACAATGTGAAAAACGGGGCTAAAAAAAATCGCGGAAAGTTATTCCTCAACCCAGTAGAAGGGTGAAATTCTGGTCGTGAAGTTGAACCGCTTCTGTCTTACCGGAATCGGAGGCTTTCTTCAAATCCACGAATTTGAGACATAACGGCGTCTCGTACTCTCGCTACACTTCAATGAGCATAGTGACCGTGTGGATGTGATCGATTGTACTGAACCGTCTCCTGCTGTTCGCATGGCTGTCCTTCATCTGAAGTTCTGCAAATCCTATTCAAGATGATTCGAGTGAAGAGCTTGTAGACTACATAAAGCAAGTAGATTTCACGATAATTGCCATGTCGTGTTGATCTCCCTTAATACACAGCAACACAGCCCTGCTATCTCCCACGAGGTGGATACCTTGCGTTCCGACAGGTATCGTGTAAAGAGTCGGGCCAGAGTTTTAGCGATGACTGGCGATAGTTTTTTCGGATGTTCTGGTATGATTTTGTCGGCCGGGTGCTGTATCATTCTTCACCGACGAGATAGCGTGTCGGGTTTAGCCAGGGAGGAGTGGCGGAACGACATATCCACCCGCTTATCATTGCTCCCAAGCAGGTGGACATGGCTATCGAAGAGATCCGAGTAGAAGTCGCAGATGATCTTCCACGTTGCCCTTCGGGAAGCAGCAACTTCTTGTCGATGTTGGAGACCGGGCATTTTGTCCCTGTAATTGGCTATGCTCAGGTGAGTACTGTGGATGCTCCTCCCAGCCGCTGCTGCTTCAGTCAGCACTGCTGCTCTTCTCTCCTTTAGATCTTGTTTTATCGCCTCTCTGCATTGCTCCGCGAGCCCGAACGTCGGCTGACAATCGTTGCGACTCGCGCGACTCCACGTTGGCGTGTCAGCTCGAGAGTTTCCGAAGAGAGACGTCTCGATTTCAAACTCTCTGCCCTCCAGCCACTTTCGTGAAGATGCACAACGAGCCGGTTGTAGTCGTCAGTGTTTTTGAATAAGCAATATATCGAGTATCAATTACGAATAGCTATGCATATGCATTAATGAACATAAGTATCTTCAATCTTGAGAAATGCGTTCACAAAGGAGTGAATGAGATCTAATTAGATAACATGAAATATTCGTGATTACTGAAAGGCACAGTTATATCATGATCGAATTCTGTGGAGTGATGATCAGAGTAATAAAATTTGAATTTACAACCACATTGACATAATGAGCTTATGAACAAATTAGGAACGTTTAGAGGCTATAAGTTATGACGCAAGGAATTAAAAACAAGAATAAAGCATTGAAACGAAAACGATGTTGAGAGGCAAGTGATGGTGATGAAGCCTGAAAACCGAATACAGTCGTCTAAGAGTCGTTGTCTCGTCATAAGGCGCTTTAACATATGGCGTAGCCACACCGAAATCAAGCCACTTTTTCATGCAACACCGTGATGTTTTAGTGATTTGCGAGGGCCAACTAAATGAGTCTGGTACCATTCCACCTGCCACGAGGTGTTGAAAGACTCGGTTGGCCTAAGGGCGCACTGATGCTGGATTTGATCTCCGCATCTCGAAAGTGGATTACGGGCCACCTGTCACTACACTACCTCCTCTGTGGTAAAGCTTCAGTGCTCCAATTACAGCTATTATTTCGACTCCACCAATTTGAAACACCTACACGCTTTGAGGCTCTACGAGGAAAGGTATGGCAAGAGAGGTGTAGTTCTGTATTGACCACAAAATAGTCAGCTGTCTGCTTCGAGTGAAATTTTATCTGAAAAAGTGTCAAGAATGTGGGCAAAAGTACATTGGGGAAACGAGAAGGCCGCTCTGCATACGTGTTAGAGAACTAGTAAATCCGTCAGCTCGCCACCAGAGTGCTATACCGCTCAATATTAAACCCTGTGGGAGGTAAATATTTGAGGTCCTGGAAATAAACCGGTTGTAAAACGCAGAGACGAACACGTAACACTGAGCACATCATAATTCATCAGACAACACTCGCTTATTGTGTGATCATTTACGCATCAAATATAACAATAGTCCGTAGCGCCCTCGCTTTCATGATCGAAAAGTGGCAGGCATCGAAATATTGCAAAACATTCAAGAAAATTCTTGCCTTTTTGAGTTTTTTTTGAGTGAGCTTTTGGGGTACATATATTCGATAATATCTTATTGAAAAGTTTCGTGACACATTTTGTTAGCGGAGAACGTTATCGGTGCTTCCTTAGTGAAAACCGTCCTTCATTCAGGCATTATCAGCTTTCATGCATTTTCGCTTCGTCATACATATGTTGCTGATCCTCATATTTTGTTTACCATTATTGCTTCATTTTCCTTGAGGTTTATTTTGGCAAGGTGGTACAGTTGTATAGTAATGGACGTTAAGATACCATTCCATTTACCAGTACAATTACATAGCAATCTCGACTATACATATAAAACGCTTCGTCTGTCTGTACGTCCGTCCCTCCCTCCCTCCGTCCGTCCGTCTGTCATGAAAATAGGTCTTATATGAAAAATGACCTGTGGAGATGGGGCAAGCTCGGAATGGGTAAGGCATGGGACTGGAAGTAGAGAGCACACATGGACCAAAGCTAAGCTCGGCTCACGGTGGGCGGTGGAGTGTACACTGGAATCTTCCGGTTTCAGACCGAAACTTTCAGTTGGGTTCGAATGTGCCCCATATGTGGGGAGAAGATGAATTTGAGTCAGCAATAAGTATCTGAAGGTCACGAGATAATCCTAGGCACAGCGGGCGGAACATTTGTAGTGGTGAGCGTAGCCTGGATGTTACGTGAAAAAAACCTTTGTAGATGGGGACAAGTTCGGGATCTGTAGGATATGGGACGAGAAGTAAAGTGCACTTACAAACCAAGCAAAGTGCACTTACAAACCAAGTCGAGCTCCGCCCACGATGGGCGGAGCGTGCACTGGAATTTTCCGTCTCCAGACCGAAAATTGCAAACTGAGTTCCAGTATGATCCAAACGTGGGGGAAAGATGGAATGAGGTCAATCATGAAATTCTGAAAATCACGAAAGAGGCCTGGTCACATTGAGCGGAGCGCACCCTCAGTGGGGGTCCGTACAACATAAATTCATAACTCGGATCCAACGCAGCCTTGAGATTAGGAAAAAAATAGAAATGGTCCTCAAAATGAGAGAAAACCCATCCGCAATCAGCGGAACGTTATGTTTCAGCGGCACTGAGTGAATTTATTGGAAAAAGCAATTCCGATCGACCCTCTGACACCCATGATGTTACGCGCACAGTAGTGTGGGCCAGCCAACTGATAAGACACGAAGCATTTCATCACCTTTTTCTTGGAGTGGGCCATGCCTTTCAATTCCATTTCAGGATCGTAGCAAGATCTGAGTGTGATTTTACCTACATACGGAGTGACCTACTTGTGGGGGCAGATAAAGGGAACCGGAGCGTCGGCCCAATATCCAAACTTGTCTTATACATTGTTCCTCTGATTGTTTGAGAAAAGCCACTCACTCTGAAAGGAAGGAAGGCGTGGTTGGCCTGGAGGGGAGGGGGTCCTGGACGTGATCGTCAGACTGTGTGGGCGGATGCAGGACATCGTCCGTGTACCTCAATAGCATTATTGCAATCTAGAGGCTATTATATTTACTATTATATATTATATGTAATCTATAATCCTTTATATTTGATAGCAAACGCTGCGATATGTTTCAAGTGCTGCCCTACCAAGAAAGTGATCAACTTTCCTTTATGTTTAATAAATTATCTCGCATTCTCCCTCTCTCTCGATTATCGTTCTTTCTACTTTCATCATGTGACGCATATGATTGTTTCTAGACCGGTTCACAACTGTCCGCAACTTCCTACACTGACCACAGAATACACAATCTTTCCAGTACGCCATGCCGGTGCGTATTTCACTATTTTTGTTATTTTGAAGGTTCAATTATTTTTCTATGCGTTGCGTTGCCATATTCATGAGTTTTCGGCAGTGACTCTTTGCAGATAACAGCCTGTTCGAGGTGAAATTGACCTTCAAGGCTCCAATTCAGGATCATGCCTCTCAAAGGAATAGTCCACGGAAAAATAAGTTCCTTGGTTACCCTTATATTTATGTTAAATTTGCCCAACAAGAGCCGCATGCTAAGTTTCACGGGAAGAAGTGAGAATCAGGCCAAGATACAACTCCCCGAATTCTTGGCCGGATGGGCGGAGCCTCCGAGTTATAGCCCCGTCCCGTCGTCCGCCGCGGTTGGGAACGGAGAGTGGGACTATTTACGTGATTTTCTGATCCTATAGTGCGTCTCTGACCGCGGCGGACGAATGGGTGGGCACTTGCTCGGAGGCCCCGCCCACCCGGCCAAGACTTTGTGGTGCTGTTTCTCAGCCGGATTCACGTTTTTCGCATGAAGCTTTGCATGTGGCCCACATTAGGAAAATACAACATAAATATATGGGTAACATGAAAACTCGTTTTTCCGTGGACCATTAATTCAAGACTGGCTCATTTCAGCTCAGGTTCACTGTGAACTGTCCGTAGGGGATATGTGTAAAACTCTCCAGCGCCGGGTTAATTTTGTCAGTTTGTTTTGAATGAGTGACCACATTCCTTTTTTGACAGATAAGCATCCTAACCTCCATCAACTCGCTAAAGGATGAAATGGTTGTCTCAGGCCGCGTTCATACTCTGCGGTGCCGGCGGCAGGAATATTGCGAGTATCCGCGGCTCCGGCTATGCCACCCTGCCTCGCTGCTTGCGTTGTCTCTGCACCTCCCACGACCAACCTGCCGCGGTACTTGTGAACGCAGCCACGCTTTGCTGGCGATGAGTATATTCGCCTAACAATAAGGCCCGCGCAGGGTTGTACAGTAAGTTCGTTCAATTTTTTATTCACTTCGATTCGCGATATTCTTCTTCTTTCATCAGTCACATGTGTGTTTGATAGAGCTTTTTCTACTCTACACGGTGGGGAAAGGGCCATCCTTTTGAACCTCGATGATCAGAGAAGAAGAGCTGATCGTGCTCAGAGTGCAGATTTTCGCCTTCGAAGTATTCTTTTTCTAGGCCTAAAAATATTAAATAATGAAAGGATTAAGAACCGAACAAAAGGGTTTGTGAATGGAGCACAAAACACTATCAATCCATCCATACAATATGTCGGAAAATAAAGAGAACGTTGTGAAAAAGCAGGACAAAAAACCGAGCGACTTTATTGCACAACCCTAAATTTGAGTGTTCATTTACGTAATTTATTTTGCACTTGAAATTGTGTGGAACTAATATCAAAATAGTCAACAGAACAGTACAAATACTCAATCATCTATAACGCCTCATAAACTCAAGTATTATACATGCTCGATAGTGCTTTGAAAGTGATTTGGCGTAGGTGGGAGCTTTCCATTGAACTTTTCATGTGGAAATAGAAAAAGTAGAGGCTAAAAATGTGTGAATCGGGGTCAGTTATTGTTCATGAAACTGTCGTGGCCCTGCCCTCTGGCCGAGCGGTTTGCCTGGAGGGCCCATGCCCTTAATCTGTGTTGAAACTGAGAACATCGGAGGAGACCATTTGTGAAAGGCTCACATTACAGTTGGAGATGCCCGGCGATGACGGCATACATCTGTGCGTCGACCACAAGTTAAGTTGGCCGCATGTGTTCGTACGATGTCTTCAGAATATGCTTGGAGTAATAATTTTCGTTCGAATCGCTTGGATTACTGAACAAGTCGGACTAGGTGAGTTCGAGGATCTTTTCCACTGGTTTTTCACATTTTTAATTTCCATTTTTGATTGCTTACTTATTCCTCCTTTTATCTAGCCTTACATGCGTACTCATTGAGGTAATATTGGTCTCACACACTTCGAAATTACTTTGCAGCGACAGAATGTCCTGGTGGCTTGAGAACTAGTACGATTGTCCCCTTCTTCAAGCAGAAGTTTGATGGAATGGACTGCTCCAAACCGCGGAATCAAGTTGACGACACATACCACGAAGCTGTACGAGAGGCTGATCGATTCAAGGCTGAGGGAACTCACCCCTATCCCCAAGAAACGGTTCGGGTTCATGTCTGGAAGATCTACAACTGACGCCACCTACGTCGCCAGGCAGGTGATGTAGAAGTACCCAGAAAAGCGGCGGCCGTAATAGCTGGCGTTTCTTGACCTTGAGAAGGCCGTTGACCGCCTCTCAAGACCAGTACTCTGGATCGCGCTCCGAGAACTCCATGTACCGGAACGGCTGATCGATATGTACGACGGAGCCACAGCAGCGATTCGCACTCCGCCCAGGCTGTCGAATGAAGGGTGGGGATGCATCAAGGACCGGTCTTGAGCCCTTTCCTTTTCCTTCTCTCAATCAGTCTAGATGTGATGGTGAAAGTCCTGATCGAGGAACCACTAAAGATCATAATGTACGCGACGACATAGCTTTGATAGCGAAAAGTAGAGAAAAACTTCAGGCAAAAGTGCAGAAATGGCAGGACAGGCTGGCAGAGAATTTACTGCTACTGAACGTCAAAGACTAAGCTCATAGGATTCGAAGAATGACTAGAACCTCTGGGGGACTATCGGACGGTAGAAGACTACTGGTACCTCGGTGGTGATCTAGCGGCTGGTATGGTGGACCAGGAGATGAAAGTCCGAATAAACCCGGCATGCATAAAATGAAGCGAGTCCTGTGGGACTCTGTGCGATCGACGGTGCTCTAGGACGCTGAAGGGCAAAGTGTACCGAGCGGTAGTAAGGCCCGCAATGCTGTAAGGGAGCGAATGCTGCTGGCCCGTAACAAAGGTACAGGACAGACAACTGCACGCGGCCGAAATGAGAATGCTGAGATGGGCATGCTGATGGACGCGACTGGACAAGATCAGGAACGAGGACTTGAGAGCGACTATGCAGACCTGTCTAGCTAAATTTGAGGGGGCAGCGGTTGCGATTGTGTGGACACGTATTGAGAAGACCAGAGAATCATTCCACAAGGAAAGCTCTACAGTTCGACGTGCAAGGGAAGCGACCACGTGCAACCCTAAGAAGAATTGGAAGGGCGTCATCAAGAGAGACCTGACCGGCGTCAAAGCAACGGCGGAAGACGTCTTGGACAGAAACAAGTGGCGACGTCTGACAAGAACAGCGGACCCTGCGACGGCCGGGGCTAACGCTACGGAGAAAAAAAAAGACGGGGAAGGCTGAATGCTTTCGAAAGTTTCGAGACGTTAGAACGGGTGGCGTTAGTATTCGTACGGATTCAAGTTTTGATAGTATCAATTAACAAAATACTTTCACGACATTTTCTTTAAAACATTAATGCATACTGTATCCAAATTGGATTGTTTGAGAATCCCTTCTCACCTCAGCATTAGTACAAAACTGAATGATTCAGGTGAGAGGGTACTTCTGTTGGGAATACCTCGTCCAAAATCGCTCCAGAAAAAAATGACGTCATTATTTGAAACTTATTATCTGTTCGTTTACCCATTTCCTCTCATCTTTTCTCCTGTCTTGCCCGCTTAACCAAGTAATTATTTATTTGTGCAATTTTCAAATTACTCTTGCATGATTTGTTTCTCTATACTCTTTTCCATTTCTAAATACATGCATATATGCACATTATGGTTGGAGTGAGGGGGGCTCTCGGAGGTGATTTTAGCAGGCCAGCCAGTTGCGGGTCCTTGTCGGAGCCCCAGGCATCTTTTGCCTCGGGATCTCCGCCCATAAATACCGTTACTTTTTAACCAGCAAACACTCCTTGAAACCAGTTGAATGATTTTTATGCTACTTCAAAGGGATTACTCTTCAATACAATCTGTTTAGGAATGACAATTTTCTTCATCGCACTTGGATTTGTGGTGTCGTTTATCACAACAATGTCAGTAGCAGCGATAGCGACAGACCAACGAGTCGGATTTTTTGCGACGGTCAGTTGATTTTGCAATATCACTCAGAAAAAAAATGTAGCAATGGCTGAGTGAAGCGAATTCCAGGTATCGACATATACGAGTTCAGCTGTGGCGGCAGGTGTTTCGGTACTGTACGTGATGAGTAATGTGATTGCTTTTGCGACGTTTATCGTAGCTCTCACGGAGACGCTGGTGAACTTTCTTCGGAACTCGGGATTTACGATGGTTGACGGTTCTGTGAACGATATGCGAATCTTCTCAGCAGGTTTATCATCAAAGTGTTTGATGAGATGAATGAATGACAATAGGTGCGGCAAAGGGCCTCAATTTCAGAAAACAGACGCTGAAAATTACATGTTTTATTTTCCATTGCGTTTCATATGGAAATGAATGTGGGGGTCCTTGGCGCATGTTTGCCTAATACACTGTCTCCCTTTGCCGACTTTATTCCACTCGAGTGTTTTTCATGAACACTCATCCAACTTTTCTTTGCTCTTGGGTCGCGTGCTGTCCTCTTGCGACTTTCCTGCTCACCCCCCAAAAATTTTTTTTTCTAAAACACTTAAGACACATTCATACTTTGCGGTACCGGCGCCGAGGCGTGGGTGCGTGTCTCGGCACCTCCGTCCATGGGGTGTGTGCAGATATAACAGCGAATCGCGTGGCCGCTCGCGGCGAGCGCCGCGTCGGGTGCGAATGCGAGTGACAGGGCATAGCGGCCTTCAAGCGAAGCAGCGTGGCATGAGTGGAAGCGCAGACTTGACGCTGCCACGCTCGGTCAGCTCTCAAGGGCAATCGATACGGCGAGTGGTACTGTTGGCGCAGCGAAGCGATTCGCTGTCATATCTGCACACACCCCCGCCTATGCCGCTCTGTCTCATTGCCTGCACCTTCTTGCACCTCCCCCGTCTCTGCCTGTGAACGTAGCCACGCCCTGCCGGCGCAGAGTATGAACGGGACCTTAGGACATTTCCGGATATGTAATTTACGCTTTGAAGGATCTCCCAGCTTTCTATTGCTGATGACCCGTAGTCCACTCAATCGTTGATGAAAAAGCTCTTCGGTTTTTTAGCGGTACTCCTTTATGGCCATTAATCGTGGTCATAAAAGAATACCGCAGCCTCACTTGCATTCCCATTTTTTCAAATTGTGCAGGCCGTTCATTCGAGTTCATCAATTATAAGGGGAGAAGGACCATTGTAAGTTTGCGTGGCTGCTACCACTGACACTACAATGGGCTCTTCTTCCTTGGGTGTGTATCCTTATGTCGGGATTTTCGCACGACAACGAGCGGCGTGCGACGCAGTGTGTGCGAGCTATGCGTGTCGCGGTAGTTGGGTCTTGGAACGATTACACGCTAATGTTACGGGCGCTATACGCAGTTGACTTGTAATCGCTTGGGGATCCATCAACATGGCGCCTTTAGCTCTTCCGCATTGCTTCGCTTGCGACATGCCGCGGTGCGAAAATCCTGACATAAAGGTACACACCCTTCTTCCTCCCCATGTTTACGCTTGAGAAGCGCCGACGCTTCTCAAGCGTAGACGATAACCCTGATACTATTCACCATCTTTTTTCGCTATGCTCGCTTGGAACATTGTAATGGGAGTTGCTCACCGAAAACGATCTCAAATAAATGCAAAAGTATACATGAAAACGTGTGCAGCCCCAAATTGTGCTTGTGCGCTTGCTGACGTCACATTCACTGCTCGTCTGTGTGTACCCTTATAGGTGGATTTATCGCGGCGTGCGGCATGTGACGCGATGGGTGCGGGCTAGGGGCGCTGCTTGTGCATAGGTCCTAAAGCGAGTCCTACGCCCCATTTTAATCCGCGGTGCGATATCCTGACGTGAGGATTAAAACCCTTGCTCATCTCTTCCTCTTGAATCTCGAAGGGAAACAGTTTCTCGCTCACCACATTCTCGCCACTCGAGTGGGCGTCAATGCTGTCCATGTATTAGGTCAACGCGTGACGCAACCTGCGCCGCTGCGTGCAAATGATTCTTTGCACGTAACGGCGCAGATTCGCGTAGTGAATTGGTCGCGCCAATGGCTAGAGTGTACTTTCACCATCTCCTGGCATGACCTGACCTAGTTCGTCAGTCCTGACCCATCCCTTCGCCTCTTCCCCGATTTTTGTCTTATTCTCTTGAAAACCAAAATGTAGCAGTTCTTGAGCAGTGGTATCTTTACATTCTGCAACAGTGGAGTTCCTCGCAGTTATGGCCATGGCTTAGCGCAACATTTTCTTGAAAAAATTCATCTCATTTTTTCAGTGTTCTGTATTCTCGTGCTATTAGCCGCTGTCATTCGCCCATCAGATTATTTTCGTTTCCGTATCGTCATGTTGCTATTGGTACTAGCCGCAGTACTAATGCAAATTATTGGATTGATGGTGCCATCGTTGATTATGGAAAAGCGAATGAATTCAACCAGTAGGTGTTTTCATTCTTAATGTAATCGCCTATGAAAACTTAAGTCCTTTTGTTACCTATATATTTATGTTATATATGTAAACTACGGGCCATATGCTAAGTTTCACAAGAATCTGGCTAAGGTACAGCTCCTCGAAACGAGTTAGGGCGTTCTGAGAGGCGCTGCTACGAGGGCACCAGGAGCAAAAAGGGGACGGTCATGTGGAGAGGGACGCGGAGGGGGAAGCAGATCATTATTGGGCGCGAAAATTTGAACTGAGCTCGTAACGCCATCATCTGCTCAAATGTTGCTCGGCCGGAATTCGAGCGAGTTGCTCTTCCTCCGGTTTTTCGATTTCTGCTTTGGAACGAAAGAAATTACTCGGTCTTTTGCATGTTTCTATTCATGTACTGTACCTGATATAGTGAATTGGAAAGAATGAGAATTATGGAGTTTCCGTTGGCGATTCTTTTAAAAGGGAATAGCGGAGGACGCGTGGACTGATATGTACTTCCATGGGCCTGTACCGTTTCGTCAGAGCGCCGTGTCGCACAAATTTGTTGGTCAATTCACGCTGCAAATTTGAGCAGTCGTGAGGGCGCTCTATTCGCATGCAATTTCACCGCGCGCGCTCACCGCATGTTCGCGTGGCGCCATGTCCTGACCTAATGCTGCACATGCGCATCGATTCAGTGGTGAATCGTATGTGTCTAATTTTCCTCGGTCCTTTCGCTGCAATAACGAAAAGTAACTATTAAAATAGCCTAGCAGTTGTCCGTATCGATGTTTTCTGCCCGATATATCCCTGTCGCTTGATTTACAGCGTGTTAGATATTCTTGAATGACCTTTTCAGGTCAAACAAAGTCGGGGGGGGGGGGCAAAATTTTCACCGACGTCAGAACTTCTTTCCCTCCCTAGGCTTAGGCTAAAGCAGATGCAGATGAGACCTATGCTTTGACAGATGTTTTTTTCATGTGTGAGAAGAAGATATCAATTTTAGCCTAACATAAGCCTAGGGAAGGGGAGGAGCTTTGACGTCGAACAAAGTTGCGTCCCCCCCCCCCGACTTTGTTTGGCCCACCCTTTCCCCTAATGACTATTGCGCTTTTTTAGCGTTCAAAATTTCGGACTACAATCCATACGACGAAAAATCGATGGGTTTTGTCGTCTACTTTCCCGCGGTTACTTGCATATTTGTTGGCTTGACCATTCGTGGCAACTTCAGACGAAAAAAGGTTTGTTACATTTCGATGGTTTCTGAAGACGTCGAATTTTTCGCTGCGCAAACCACGAAGAGCTTGGCACCACGCCAAGATTCGAATTAGAATTCGGCGTCGGTGCGCAAAGTATGAACGCGGCCTCATGTTGAGTATCGAGATGCGCATTGGTCAATTGAGCATTCTACCAGCCCTTTCCTGATCTACAGGGAAATCGAAATGTTACAAAGAGTTAACTATTCACTTTCAGAACAACGTATTTCGAGGCTCTTCCTTAGCCCTGGTGCTATCGTCCTTACTGTACATATTGACGGCAGTTTTAGAGGCACATTTTTCTGCGGTCAGCCATTTGGTGCTTGACCACATCACCGACCCACATCACAAGCTGCACGCTACGGTGAGTGGTATTGGGGTCCTTTCTGCTATCACGTTGGTTCTCCACCAGTTTTTTGTACCGTTTTGCTGGCGCACAATACTGCGCGCATCACCTAAAAATGAATGTTATTCATATATTTCTGTTGTACTTTCTCGGTAATGCAAAGTTTCGCGCGAGAAAGTGAGAATCCGGCTGAGATACGGCTCTTCAAACTGGTGGCCGAGGGGGCGGGGCCTCAGAGTAAAAAGCCAGCCCGTCGGGCGGGTTGCGGTGAAAATCAACAGCGTCCGCCACGGTCAGGGACGCAGAGTGAGACAGCTTATGTAACTTTCTGTTCCCACGATGCGTTTCCGACCGCGGCGGACAACGGGGCTGGCATTCACTTTGAGGAACCACCCGTGGCCACTACTTTGAGAGCTGTTTCTGAGCCGGATTCCCACTTCTTCGCGTGAAATTTTGCATGCTGCCCTTACTTAATAAATACAACATAAATGAACGGGCAACAGAAAAAAGTCTTTTTTCGTACACGATTCTGGAAAGGGTTTCGATGGTGTATTAGAGTAGCACGTATGCCCGGAAAGCGTGGAGTGCGAGTTTCGAGTTCCGTCTAGGATCGAAGCTTTCTCCATAATTTGATATACCTGATGGTGAAATTCAGCAGCTATCAAGAACCAAAACACTTCGAATGTCTTAGGCTGTGCTGAAATCGCTTCCGGTCACCCTAATAATACTACTATCGTGCTTCTACTGCGCTTACACGGCATTCATCAATGCAGCACACACTGTACAGGTAATTTTTCGTCACTGGAGGAATTTCATTCGATAGAAGCGTGAATAACTTTTTCGGCTTCGGCAAAGTTTGTTTTTAAAGTGTTCTGAGCAGTATTCAGCAACGTTTGTAAAGTGGCATGCACTTCCTAGACGATCTTTTATGACATTACTTGGAGAAGAAGTATTATACGGGGCCCACAAAAAGGCGTGGTCTGGTCTGTGAGTAGGCGTGGTCTGTAAGGCGATTCTTAGGGGCTCTGGTTCTGTTTTAGCTGTTTTCAGGTGATTTCGCCATGTACACTGGGGCTACGTGCTACCAGGAGGTAGTATTTCTTCTGCAAGGTCTGATACTACGCCCAAGAAAGGGTGCCTATGAACACCTTTTTCATGCCGTCTTCCCAATGAAGCTTCAAATGGGGACATCATAGATGTAATTGTTTCCAAAAAATTGCAGAAAGGGTCTCGAAAACCCTTTCCGCTTGACCTCATTACACTCTCAGCACTTTTTCACCTCAGAAAATACGGCACTTCTCCCTCCAACGGGCCGAATACGACTCGTTTCGAAATTTCCACAATCCAGTTCCAGACCTTTCGAGTGACAGCGGCCTATTTAACTTATTCTAATTGTTGTCTCCGAATTAAACAAGAATCACTGATAGGAGCAGGTGGAAGACAGGTAAAACGGAAGTTGGCCATGTTCCTCAGATAAGCCCCAGAGCAGGGGTGTCCATCCTCGTAGTGAGATCACTGGTGGATAGTTGGTTAGCCACGTATGGTGGATGAACATCGGGCAAGGGCAGGACAGAATATCGCCCCATCAGTATTTCATCTCGGCAAGCAATCTGCTGAAGGCATATATCGTGTGTCTTCTGCTTTCAGCAGCTCATCGTAAGCGGTAATGGTATGATTAAACGGGTGCCAAGGAGAAGCATTCTACGTTTACAAAAGACTCCACCCACAGATCGCTCCTCCTACAGACAATCCCTCCCCCACAACGACGAATGAACAGACGGGAAATGAATTTTAAAGGCGTCGGACAGAAGACGAGAGCGTTTTTTAATCACTGCCTCTATAAATGGACTTTAGAACCCGGAAAAGATGATGTGTAGCGAAAATTGCGTCGAATAGCGCATCTCTAAGGCGCTATTACGATTCTAGCGCGTTTCACCTTGAATAGCAGCTTCAGTAAGGTCGACGCCATTTGATGTCACGTGGGGCGAATTGATTTCATCCATGATAATGTTGAAGGAATCGTCCACGAAAAAAAGGAGTTTTTATGTTACTCATTTAGTTATGCTGTATTCACCTAATGCGGGCCGCATGCAAAGTCTCACGCGAAAATGTGAATCCAGCTGAGAAACAGCACCACAAAGTCTTGGCCGGGTGGGCGGGGCCTCCGAGCAAGTGCCCAACCCGTCGTTTGCTGCGGTCGGAGACGTAATGTAGGAAAATAAAGTTACGTAAACTGTCCCACTCCACGTTCCCAATCGCGGCGGGGCTTATAACGGGAGGCCCCGCCTATCCGGCAAAGAAATTAGGGATCTGCAGCTCAGCCGAATTCCCACTTTTTCGCGTGAAACTTCGTATGCGGCCCTTACTGAGCATACAACATAAATATAAGAGTAACGAAGAAACTAATTTTTCCATGGACGATTCCTTCAAATTTGTGAACTGACACACAGCAACAAACAAGTGAAACAATGAGAGTAAGAGAAAGAGTAAGGAAAAAGGGTATTCATAACAAGAAACCAATGAATTCACGTTTGAAATCTTGGCAAGGCGCCGTGTGTGCAATTGCGGCACACCAACGAACTGAATGACATCGTAAGCCCATACCGTAAGCTAAGATTGCCCCCTTCCGATGTCTTTAAATGATTAGATTGTTAATTCCAGCATGTTTATCCCACTCTCCACAATGATGATCGGGTGAGGAACAGCTGCCTCTTTGTATTGCTTTGAAAATCTTTTTCTTCCTTGGTTGCATATCATATCTGCATGCGACCGAGGAGTAAATACGTCGTAGAAGTAGAAATAAAAATTGCTGGAAGTATCATAGATGTTTTCATTTTTCATTCTCAGGCCGTTGGAAAAAGCAATGGCCTTGTGCCTGGATGGGACAAATTGGGCCGTGGTTATGGTACAGAAAATAGCCCGCGAATTGCATTTGTTGTCATCACCGTTGTAGGTATCCTCCTCACAATGATCGGTGCGTTTCACAGTGAACTTTGTTCTAATTTTTTAGTTCATTTCTCATGTTGGTTTTTTGTTTTTTTTTGTAATTGCTTCGTTTTTCTTCCATTTAATTGTAATTAATTCAGGTGAATTCAATATAATCGCGAGTATAATGACTATTTATTACTTGTCCACATTTGCTATTCTGAACTACGCTGTTTTCATGGCAACACTGAAATGTGAGTTTTGGCCATGTTGTTGTTTGTACGCTCACAATACGATATTCATCATCCAGAGTTGGCGATTGGCTTTCAATGCTTTTGCGTCTACTCTGACTAAATGCGACATCGGGGGCAATGACAACGTAACCGGTTCTTATTTAATCTATCAGTGCAGGCGCCGTGGTAGAGAATGTGTGATAGAATACCCGAGTTGGGTCAGGTCACACATGGAAGTAGCGGCCGCAGCCATTCACAGTTCTGTAGTGCGGTGACCCAATACGAGTGTCCTGCGCCACCCCCCGAATACCGCATTGTGGCAGGCGCGCCGGTTCGAAGGCAGAAGCGCAGGGGAGTTGTCTACTAACAGGTACAGCAACGAGTAGGGCCAAGTTTGTACATAAGCGCGATTGACTTTAATGGAGCGTAGTCGAAATTCATTTCGGGAAGAGTGTGTTCGAGTTACTCAAAAGGCGTTCAACTGGCATATCGTATCAGTTCAAATCAATAACCCCTCCTTCCAACCGTTTGTGTGGATTTTTCTTTTCTAACAAGGGAAGGACCACAGGTCGAAGTGGCCATTCGAAATGGGATGCATATGGTCCGACGTATTTTCGGACGCTGATCTCGAATCTGTGTTCGAAATTTGCAGAACGATTCTCTGGACGGAGTTATGGAGGTTTTTTTTTGAAAAAACAGTACTATCATGTGGTAGGTTTGGAAGCACATGGCACGCGAGCCAGACGTTCTTGCGCGAAACCAGGGCGATTTCGTGTTAAGGGAGTCAAATTACCCCAAGGGACAAGTTTTTAGCAGATTCGAGAATTTGAGCAAATTTCGGAAAAATTCATGGGCTATTGGGTGGCAGCATGTTGAACGAATGACAAATCGTTGACCCTTGCCGAGAAAACGCTCCTATTTGACGCTTTTTACTTACGTTTAGTGCGATGGGCAAGTGTAAAAGGTATGTGTAGGCTGCCTTTTTCAGGTTGCAGGGTTTTCTGTAGAAGAAAATTCGAAAACTACCACTTTTATCCCCTGGCCACCACCAATTTTCCGAAATTGGACTAAAAACTGGATTTGGCTGAAAATTTGCACAGAAGGGTAATTAGACCTTCTGTGCTCGAATATCATAATCTTTTTACGCAACAACGCCTAGTTCGTGTGGTATGGGAATCTCTTTGACTTGGTATCCTTCCCTTGTGAGTAGTGTTAGTAGTTATAAATAAAGTGGCAGAGTGATGGGTGCGATAGGTTCCAGTACAAGGAAACGTTCAGGAGTGAAAGAAAAGCACTTACTGACAATTGAACACAAAATGCAAAAAAACCCGCACCGGCGGTGGGCAAACCCACGACCCCTGTCCTGCAGATCCGGAACACTACCAGTGAGCCACTGAGGCCGTTGATAGCTTAGCAAGCGGCCGTGCTGATGAAATAGTGCCCCGCCACAGAAAAACTTCCATAACTTTGCTCAGAGAATCGTTCTGCAAATTTCAAATACAGATGGGATCAGCGTCCGAAAATGCGTCGGACCACATGTATCCCATTCCGAATGGCCACTTCGACCTGGGGTCCTTCCCTTGTAAGTCTTTTTCTTGATGAATGGGATTAATTGGCTCTCCATGTGTTAGTAAGACGCAGATGTCAATTTGAATAATGTGATACAAACTAGGGGAAAGTGATGCGGAGAGATGAGATACTAGGTGGTAAATTCAATTTTGGAAAATAAAGTCTTGCTGTCACCGGCAGTTCTGAGATTAGCCCACAAAATCGAAACAATGAGAGGAAGGTGTGATTATAATACAGAAAACCCAAGGAATTCACTTCCGACGTCTTGTGCATCGTGTATGCAAAGTAACAAACTGCAGGCCACCGTAGACCTATAACGTAGGTCGAAATTGCTCTCGGGCAAACTAATAAGAAAATTTGTGCGAAAAAAGCCAAGAGTAGTGAGTTAACCCACTCGTGCTCATCCATTAAAAAGAAATGCTCAGATCGCTATAGCCAGGGAACACTTGCTGAACGATTTTGAAAAATGGAGAAGTGCGAGAGAAGGTTGGTGATTCCAACGCTCCGACCAAAGCTCAATTTGATCGCGACGGTATCAATAGAGGGTCAGAAAGATGAGAAAGACTGCAGAAGATTATAGAAAAAGACTTGATTGAAATAGCTTGTATCAATTTTCCAACGGGATGCTTTTTTTGACGAGAAAGACCAAGATTGAAATCAGCACCTAATACAGTCCATTTCATAGTGCGAGATAGGGCGTGACCTACGTACTTGGATGAGAGTGTATCAAGCCACTGATCCCTCCCACAACACCCTCTCCCAAGTGGCCACGCCTAATCTCACGCTGTGAAATGGACTGTAGATGGTAATGATGGAGCTCGTATTCCCTTCTCTTTTGATGGCCACTTCCCTATATCCGAAATTCTAATTTTTCAGCCGAGAAACCCATGTATCGATGGTATAATCGATGGTTGGCATTATTTTGCTCGTTACTCTGTGTCCATATTATGCTCGCTGTCAGCTGGAAACTCACCAATGCGGCCATTCTGACCTTCCTGAAATTCTACATCTACATAAAATGGAAGCAGTCACGTGAGTGCCCCTTAGGCCGCGTTCATACCCAGCGCCGGCAGGGCGTGGTTCGGTTCACAGGCATTGAGGCGGAGTGGCTCAAGGGAGGTGCAGAGACGGCGCAGCCACGCCCTGCCGTCAGCATCACAGAGTATGAACGAGCCCTTGTTTATAAATTATGGAATACATGTGCGCATTTGTTTGCGTAAGGGAACGGGGGGGGGGGGCGGAAAGCAGTCAGCATTTGCACACACCCTGGAACAATGCAACAAAACACACTGCAAATTTGAGAACAGACGTCTGGGATAGGGCAGGAGGTTGGGAGGCGAAAGAGAGAGCCCTAGGCCTACGACCAACACCATGTGTGTGGAATTTTTTAATTGGCACTGTTGTAGTAGTTATGGGCAAGCTAGAATGCATGCGATCATAATTGTCTTGGGTGCTATCTCAGCCAGATAGCGCAGAATGGCAATTGAAGCAATTGTTCTCCCCCCAGCGTAGGCCAAGACCCCCGAATTGATTTGTAGCCAAAGTTTGAGGCTGTCACTCCACTCCCTTCGTGCGCGGCCACCTTGCAACGGTGTCAGTGAGGCACCTCTCGTGCGCGGTGACGCGACTCGCGTGGCGTGTTGACCCTGTTTGTGTGTCCTGGTGCACACCTCCTTCTTCACACCCCACCTCCACGTTTTTTGCGATTTTAAAAATTTTCTTTTTTCCATGTCATTCACTTGCTGGTTTGATGATTTCAGAATTGAGAGGTGGGCAAAAGCTGGCTGGTTCGTCCTATACCAACACTATGAGCGGGCTGCAGAACATGGAACGAGAATCCGATCTCAGCTATAAACCTCAGGTTAAATTAGAGAAGTACACACGAAGATCCACGTCGAGTTTTATTCTAGAAATAGCGCTTCACTGAAAGGAAATGCCTTCATGTTCTGCTACGTAGTCGTCCCACTACGTCGAACGAGCTGCGCGCGCTCTATTTGTAATTTGTGACCTGATCTCTGTTTTTGAGAGCGTACAGCTGGTGTTATCAACGGATTTCCCTGTAAGCGATACTTTGCTGAGATGGATTGTACGAACCCAGTGCGCGTTTGTGAAATTTTGCGTTGATCAAATTCTAAATGATAAAGGATTGTAAGTGAATATTTATCTTATATTTTGTATGCTTTTTACTCGAAACGAAGGGATAATCAAGCAGAAAACTTTTTGTGGGAGGTTGTAACAAGAATTTAGAGGCAGGGATAGCCGAGTGGTTAAGAGTGTAGGCTCACGTCTGCACATTCAAGACCACTGGGTTCGATCCCCGTCGAGGCTCAAACCATGCCTTGCAAGAAATTGCAAAAATGGTGACCTTACCAGCGTCAGGCCCAGGTTGACAGGCCGGCTGATGGAGAAACCCAGTCACACCCTATATGTTCAAAAGTTGCCAAAGAATTAGTGTCAATGCTAGGACGTCACCCGGAAGTGACGCGCATACTGACCACAGAACTCGGGCGAGGGTTGCGAGGGCTACCGAGAGGTGAACGACCTCGGCTGGAGAAGTTAGTTCGAATAGGGACTCTGAACGTAGGATCATTGACCGGGAAGTCTCGAGAGATGGGTGGGGGTCAAGTGGTCAAATTTCCGCTTGCGGCGTTGCACTCGCGGCGCTGTCAGTACGAGTCGTTTGGAATTCCGCTCAAGACGCCATGAGCTGGAACCGCGAGGGACCTTTAGCGCGGCATTTCGACCACTTGACCCCCACCCTCGAGAGATTGCCGACCTGATGAGTCGACGAAACATCCAAATCCTATGTATCCAGGAAACACGCTGGAAAGGCGCTAAGGCAAGGGAAATTGGAGATGGAGTCAAACTCTTCTACAACGGCGAGGACACTAAACGGAACGGAGTGGCCATCGCAGTAGCGGATTCCCTCAAAGATTGCGTCCGCGCCGTGAACAGGATCAACGGTCGAATTATGGCAGTAAGGTTGGATACAAAGAAGGGGTACTGGACCATAGTAAGTGTATACGCACCGCAAGCCGGTTGTCCTGAGCACGAGAAGGACGAGTTCTATCTGAGCCTTGACGACGCCATCAAGTCACTTCCGGAAGGCGATTACCTCACCGTAGCAGGCGACCTGAACGGTCACGTCGGCAGAGACAGAAGGGGCTTAGAAAGGGTGCACGGAGGCAAAGGGCTGGGCGTAAGAAACGCTGAAGGAGAAAGGATACTGGACCTGTCCACGGCCCATGACTTAGCGGTCTGCAGCACGTACTTCGCGAAAAGGGAGAGTCAAAAGGTAACTTCTAGCAGTGGAGGGAGACAAACAGTCGACCATATACTCAGAAGAAGATCAGCCCTCAGAACTGTGAAGGACATCAAGGTACTGCCGGGAGAGGAACTCACCACCCAACACAGACCGCTCCTAGCAGATATTGCAATAGAGCTCCCTAAGAAAACAAGGTCAAGACCGAACGGCGAATCATATGGTGGAAGCTGCGCAAACAGGAAAGGAATGACCTCGAAAGAAGGATACTGGATATCGGTCTTCCAGACCCTGACGCGCCGACGCAGGAGACTTGGAACAGAGCAGCTGAGATAATTCTGAAATGCGCGAAGGAAACACTAGGGGAGACCCGAGGTGGCTTCAAAGGAGACAAAGCAGCGTAGTTCTGGAATGAGGAGGTTCAGAGGGTAGTGAAACAGAAGAAGGAAGCATAAAGCGGTGGCAGAAAAAGAAGAGCCCAGAACACCTCGACACCTACAAACGCTGCAAGAGGCTTGCCAAGGCAGCTGTGGCCAAAGCAAAGTATACAGAAATAGATGCCTTGTACGAAAGTTTGGATGGGAAAGAGGCAGAAAAGTTCGTCTTCAGACTGGCTAAAGCGAGACACCGAGCCACCCAAGACATCGGGGTGGTCAAGGCGGTAAAGAGCAGCGAGGGTGCCATTCTGAGGAAACCAGCCGATGTCAAAAGGAGATGGCGGGAGTACTTCGATGGGCTTCTGAACGAAGAGTTCCCTCGTGAGGAAAGCCAACAGAAGGAGGCTACGGCTGGCCCCATCCTCCCTTGGACAGCGGGAGAAGTTCGCCAGGTACTGGGAAAAATGAAGAATGGAAAGGCCGCTGTTCCAGATGGGGTGCCAATAGAGACATGGAAGGCATTGGGAGAGTACGGAGTGGAGTGGTTTACACGCTTCCTGAACATGGTGACGGCCAGAAGAAAAATCCGGGTTGCGTGGAGGACTAGTACCATCGTTCCCATATTCAAGCAGAAGGGGGATGTAATGGAGTGCTCCAAATACCGTGGAATAAAGTTGACGGCTCATACCATGAAGCTGTACGAGCGGCTGATTGACTTAAGGCTGAGGGAGCTGGTCACCATATCTCAGGAGCAGTTCGGGTTCATGCCTGAGCGCTCCACCACGGATGCCATCTTCATCCTTAGACAAGTAATGGAAAAGTACCGTGAAAAGCGTAAGCCCTGCTACCTAGCCTTCCTGGACCTCGAAAAGGCCTTCGACCGTCTGCCACGACCAGTAATCTGGAACTCGCTCCGAGAACGACAGATACCAGAGCACCTCGTCACCCTTATACAGGACATGTACGATGGGGCTAAGGCGGTCATACGCACCCCGCAGGGACTGACGGCAGAAATAGGGATCTCGGTTGGGGTACACCAAGGCTCAGCTCTAAGCCCGTTCCTCTTCCTGCTCACCCTGGATGGCATGGTGAAAGACCTCATGGTGGGACCACTGAGGACAATTCTCAACGCTGACGACATTGCCCTGATAGCGGATACCAAAGAAGAACTTCAGGCGAAGGTGCAGAGATGGCAGGCAAAGCTGGCAGAGAACGGCTTACGAGTAAACGTCAAGATGACCAAATTCTTAAGCTCCGAGGACTGTCTGGTGTCCATCGTGGACCGCCATGGAGAAAGCATCGAAAGGGTTCAGGACTTCCGATACCTGGGAAGTGATGTAGCCGAGGATGGTACGGTAGATCAGGCCGTGAAAGCCCGAATAAATATGGCATGGCTGAAATGGAGAGAGTCGACAGGAATCCTCTGTGGTCGGCAGTGCTCCAGGACCCTAAAGGGCAAGGTATACCGATCGGTGATAAGACCCGCAATGCTCTATGGTAGCGAGTGCTGGCCCATAACAAAGAATCGTGAGAAGCAGCTACATTCCGCAGAAATGAGGATGCTGAGATGGGCATGTGGCTGGACGCGGCTCGACAGGATGAGGAACGAGGACGTCAGGGCAGTCATGCAGACGGCACCGGTCCAGCTCAAGTTGAGGGAGCAGCGACTAAGATGGTATGGGCACGTGCTGAGAAGGTAGGCAGAGCACCCTATTAGGAAAGCGGTAGAGTTCGCAGTACCCGGCAAGCGACCACGAGGAGCCCCAAAGAAAAGGTGGAGGGAGGTTATCAAAACGGACCTCACAGAAGTTAAAGCCACGGCAGAAGATGCCTTGGATAGGAGAAAATGGCGGCGATTGACAAGAACAGCGGACCCCGCGACGGGACTAACGCTAGGGAGAAGAAGTTGTAACAAGAATTTAATTTGCTTCCCATTTCGCACGGGTCACTAGACGGAAACCGAATAGTAATTAATATCCTTTCTCTGTGCTCCTCACTAAGGCAAGGGAGAAGAAACCATATTGTAGCAGATGTGTATATTACATACGAAAAATATTCAATCCAAACGTTCATATAACTTTTGGCTTGTGATATTCATATTTAATTGAAAATGATGTCGTCTTCAAACCTATGTTAATTATTTGGGTTTCTGTAATTTGTCAATCAAGTAATTGAAGACTTACAGTTCATTTCGGAGCGCCTGATAGGGCGTGGCCTATGGCTTGGGTGGAAGTGTATCAAAATCTTTCACTCCGCCACACACTCTCACTCTTGCCACGCACTCTCACTCTCGCTACTCACCCATGTCCGCAGGCGCCCGAAATGGAGTATACCAAAGTTCTCTCCAATTAAGCTCGAGTGCGAGTCGTATTTTGGCCTCTATGTAGATTTTTTCTGTCCTCATAAATAAGTGAATCGAATTATAGATACTGCTGCTCACTGGAAATCCTGCTGCTCGCCCAGCACTTGTTGATTTCGCCAACAACATCATCATGGGCCGCTCGCTATTGATCTGTGGTTTCGTGATCCCTGTACGTTATTTTCATAGTAATAAGTGACTAAGGTCCTTGAAGGGATATAAGGACCCAGGTATTTTTTCAACATTGATTGCGCACTTACGCGTGCGGGTCACAGTGTGCGACAGGTCACTAGGACTGGGTCAGTCCACGCGAAAGGCGTGGTGCTTTCTCTTTGTGCGTTGATTGCACGGACAATTGCCAAAAGGACCTGTCGGGTGTCCTGTCGCACACCAACTGGTGGCGTCACAATTGAAGCGATGAGCTGTGTGGGTAAATTCGGTGCGCTATTCAAAAGTCGAATGCGTCCGCTTTCTTTCGATATGTGCATCTCTTCAGCAACCTGTGAGCAGTCGCACATACATAATGACTGAGAAAGTGGACCGACAAATGTCTGAATGGTTAGCGAATCGTGACGTGTCCGCTTTTCCAGCGACTGTGGCTAATGAAAACCAGGCGGAAGGAGCCGCAACTCTGTTACAGGTTCGATAAAATCGCCCATCGGACGTGAATCAGTCTTGAAAATATTTTTAGACGTCAGGTGTCGGCAAAATGCGCCCGAATATTCTAATGGTTGGCTTCAAGACTAAATGGGAAAGAGGCGGAGCGGCAAACTTGGATGCGGTGATCGGATTCTACGAGATTATTATGTTAGTTGATTGTGCTATGTAGAGGATGCGGCGAACGTATTGACCGCCCGACAAAGCTTCACCGTACTAGGAAGAAATGAGGTATCAGCATGAGTGTTACTGGTATATGTAATCAACAAGCGGTTCCCACTAAAATATCATAATTTGCCACCAGGATTCAATAAAATCTTTTAGGCTTGGGCACAATGACGAAGAGGGTAAGAAAAAGCAGCTGCCGTGACTCGCATGGGATTGGCCGGACAAATCGTACTATGCTCTCGTAAGAGTGGTCTTGGATAGCGCGGGCTCTGCGCTACATGATGCTCAAAGCGGGACAATCGAATATCCTAATAACCACGAAACCTGAAGAGGCGCTTTTACAAGACAGTGCGGAGCAGAACCGAAATTCCACAAATTCGGCGATATTCGAGTCAAAAGCGACTAGCACTACTAGTTCAACATTGTCATCGACTGACACGTACATTCCTAAACAGCACGTCAGCTGAGACTCAATTCGGTTGAGTCCTAGCCGGAAAGCATCCAAAACTCACAAAGCGTAATTGTTGCAGCAATGGTCTTAGGTCAGTCTCTACGACTTCACCACCTCGGATATGATCACCAGAAGCATGAATCCTATCCTGCTCGGTATTCCTTTTGCGGTATCTTGGAAGGCGAAGCCTGCACTACCTCCCCCATTCTTCTCTATTTTCTGAAGTCTGTCTTGACGAAAGTTTTGGACGATTTGCATAATGCTCACCTGCGTCCGACGACATTCATTTATTTACTTATTCAATTACACCACACGGTGAACAATAACATTTGTTTAATACTACAAAAAAAGAATAAAAACTGCAGGATTAACCTAAACGAGGCGGAGCAGATGTGAGATAGACTTCCCAAATTCCAGAACAGTAATAAAAGGTCTCAACACTAGGTGGTTGTTTGAAAATGTAGACATGTCCAGCCGCTAGCGAAGGTAATAGCAACTTTAGCCAGAAAAAAGATATTAAAGTTAGCTCAGTAGTTAATAGCATCTCATGCGGAATAGAAGAAATCATAGTCAAGCCGAGAAGATAGCCAAGTTGAAAGCCGAGAGGATAACCAAGCCCGAGACATGCGCTCTTTGTGAGTGTCTATATGCTGCAGGCGATCTTGCCAGTTCTGGGGCTACGTAATGGAATCTTTAATTATCATCTATACTTTGAACAAAATTCATATTGATGCTTCCTTTCTAGTTGAAATGGTAAGACTTTGTCAGGCGGTGAATACTTTTGCCCCACCTTGGAGGCATCCAGAGTGCGTACGGCAACTGCGCTTTTCACCAAGCCATACATATGAGCACATAAAGCAGCATGATTTTTTTTACAGAAATGCATTTGAGAAGAATGTTGGAGTGGCCATTTTCCGCAATTCGCACGTCGGATTTGACTTAACAGAACGCCTCAAGCCGAATCGCTCTGACGCTACTATCGACGCCGACGAGAACGGTATTAATACCGATCCCTAGTGGGTGGTCGATCGATTATGAATTGTTGGGTTTTTTTTATTACCGTTTACCGTATTTTTACTGCTGATAGTATGCTCATGTGGTTGGCCGCTGAAAATGTCACTGGAGGTGCGACGCAATGTGATGAGGAAAAAAAATGAAATAAATTGAGCGATTCTGTCTTGCCGTGGGTCTTGGTCGTTGAACACATTTTTTAGAGCGCTGTCATGTCATGTTTGACCTGTCTGGAACCGCGTGGATCCGTGATGTGTGGCTGTCATACGCAGCAGGTGATACGCGCGCGTAAAGGCGGAGCGTAGCGGGCGTATAGCCTTGCGAAATCGCCTCAAGCAGCCTATTGCCATTTGAGGTGACGATCACGACAGCCTACATAGATTTATCAATATACCTGAAGTTCCTCCGTAGTGATCGATCCCTTCCCGAGACCAGAAATTGCGTTGGGTAAAGTTTTTGAGAGATATGGTTCTACCCAATACATACTGCGATGGCTGATATACAGGGGGTGCCAAAAAAAAAGTAATTTTGCCCACGGCTCACATCTCCCAATTATACAAAACATAGGGAAACGAAAGAAATGAAAATATTGGGGCAAAATATTCCCGAAATGTTCCTCTAGAAGCAGGAACAAGCTGAGACTCACTACTTTCATTTTCATAAAAATATAGAACCTTCAAGCGGCGCAGTCGGGCTTTGGAGCACCCACGGTATCAAGGTCCCCTTAAAACAGTGGAGCCGGGTTCCATGGTAGATCTTTTGTGGGAAGCTTCCTAAGGATTGACCCTTCGGTTCATGGAAGCCACAGAGCCTCTGCTGCTTGGACAAGGCTGCTATGATCCGAAGTACCATTTTCATGCCCAAATCCGCCTCCGGAGGGGTTTCAGTGGTAAGTGCACGTTTTGGCTCTTGGAAACGATGGGCGCTGGGAACCCGGAAAAAACGGGATCCTAAAGAACACCATCCAGTATGAATCCCCTTAGGTACCCAGAGTGAACGGACCTCAGCAAGGTTGTGAACGAGGGCGACGAAATTTCGGATTTTGCCCAGTTGAGGTGACACATCTTGTTCACTATTTCCTCGCTCCCGTTCCTGCTCGTGCAGAAGGCTGCCACGGAGTATATTGATAGAGTGACGTCTGCTCTTGAATCTGGGGATGAAAATACCTCAACAGGATTTGCTGCAGTTCGACTAAAGTGGGGTGGAAGTGGACGAGACAAAATTACTTTTTTTGGCACCCCCTGTAGTAGGCGTGGTGATACGATGCTGATACGCGAGTGTGCTCCAAAAAGTGACCAACAATCATATTTTGCAATTTCTAGATGCAGTTTATTAGGGACTACCCTACCATCAATCACTGTATCGACTTTCCTCCCTTTTCCAACCCACAATTCGACCTCACGATGAATTCGCAACCAATAATTACCTCTGTCCCTTCCTACTTTGCCAGTCGAAGTGTACATACAGTAACGATCAAAAATGCATGCCATCTCGGATTTTACCCTTAACTTTTTAAAATAAGTTATGTAGGCATCCAGAAACCAAACGGCAACTGCGCCTTTCACCTTTTCACCATTCCACCACTGAGTAAATTGGTCGATGTTTTCGTACCTCGTTTATCTTCTTTGTGTTTCGAAGGCATTTGTTACTCAATGAAACAAGCTATCTCAGCTTTGTAGGGTGCAGGGCTAAGATGAATGATTTTTTGTCCGAAAATTTAAAACGACGAAATTCGAGAAATTCAACTAGCCATGAAAAGCTTATAACTCAACGAAATGAGCAGGTGCGCAGAGAGTAACTCGAAATGAGGCTAGAACTTTGTTATACCTCATTTAGAATTACGACAGCTTTACAGCGCTGAGGCACAGAGTTGATCATTTTCTAAGTTTTCGGTTTGCTAAATTTTCCAACCTCCACCATGCAGCCTACTCAGCTGAGATTCTTTACTCCATTGACAAACAGATGCCTTCCAAACACAAAAATTGATTTAGGGCGTGGCTACGGACTCGGGTGAGAGTAAGTCAAACTCTCTCACCCCGCCGCACATCTCACTCTCGCCGCTCAGGCCACGCCCTATCTAGCGCTGTGAAACGGACTGTCTGTAAATGTCGACAAAACTTATATAAAATCCGAAACCGCATATTTCTTGGCTGCCACTGTATGGGTATAAGCTGGAATAGCAATGGCTCAGGTTGTGCATTACTACCGGCAATCTCGATTGTTCACAGATTACATATGCTTGCCGTAGTAAAAATCGGCGGGGTGCTTTTTATTGTGCCATAATAGTGCCATAATTCTGTAACAAATATAAAGAGACGTGTTTATATCACCAAAAAAAATGCCCAGACGTCTCAAAAAACAAATAGTAAAAAGGTATGAAAAACCTGCTTGCTCCTGTGTCGTATTCGGCTTTTCACAGTGCCTATTTTTGATGGCGGGCAGATATGATCCTTTCAATTCTTGAATGACATTTTCAGTGCACAGTGTAATGCTAGTCAAGGCAGTCAGCAATCCACACAGCAAAAAGCAACAAAAGGAGGTACAGTGATTTTAAAATCTTTACATTTACTTTTTTCTAATAGTTGTTTAAGTGAGCGGTATGCTCCGGACGGTGGCTTCATATGTTCGTCGTAATGCTGTCGGGGTGAGTTTCTACAAGATTTTTCATTATCCACCCTTCTTCATGTAGCTGTTCAATATTTATTTGAGTTAGAGAGCCCTTAGACAGTTAGACATCAAATTAAAGGCACCAGCAGAGGTAAGTAAAAATTGGGATATAACTAGGGAAGGGTTTCAACTTCCCATGGAATTTTGAATTGAGACCCATGTCAATGGATAGAGCTCTGAATACTGATTATAACTGTGAAAACCAGAATTGCTAAATGGCATTCTGAAGCGAGTTACGAGGGATCGAAGTTTGTCTGTGACACCTTTCATTGGCGAGGCACTCTGCCATCAGACGGTCTGTCGAAATGGCCATCCGCAATGAGACACATACCACTGTACGCGCTTTTAAATGCTGGTCTCAAATTGCATTCAGAATCTGTCGAACAATTACACGAACGAAGTTATGAAGGTTTTTCTGAAAAAAAAGATATCAGAACCAGTGTGATTTTTGTGTTCAGGGGATCAAATTACCCCATGGTACAAATTCTCATCCAATTCGAACACTTGACCAAATCTCGGAAAAATTGATGGGCTATTGGTTGGAAACCCATTTAACAAACGAGAAGTCGTTGACCCCTGCCCAGCAAATGCTCTTATTTGGCGCTCGTTACGTGCGTTTAGTGTGATGGGCAAGCGTGATAGGTATGTTTAGGTAATCTTGTTCAGCTCGCAGGATTTTTTGTGGAAGGAAATTCAAAAACTCCTACTTAACCCCTGGCCACCCCTAATTTTCCGAAAGTGGGCCAAAAACTGGATCCGGCTGGAAATTTGCACAGAGGGGTAATTGGACCCCCTACGCGCGGACATCATACAAGGAAACGTTTAGAAGTGAAAGAAAAGCAGTTACCGACAATGAAGCACGAATTGCAAAAAAAAACGCACCCCGACAGGAAGCAAACCCACAATTTCGCGTCTACATAACCGGGACACTGCGCTTAGCCACGGAGGCCGTCGCTGGCTTAACAACGGCCGTGCTGATGGCAAAGTGCCTCGCCAGTGTGATGTCACAGGCAAACTTTGACCCATCGTAACTCGCTTCAGAATGCCATTTAGCAATTTTGGTTCACACAGCTATAATCAGCGTTCGAAGCTCTATCGATACCCACGGGTCTCATTTCAAAGTTCCATGGGAAGTTAAAACTCTTCCTAGTAAGAGTACATATTCTCTGAAAACAAACCCTCTACTCAGAAGAGGTTATATGTGGCGAAAATCGCATTAAAAAAACGCGGCTTGGGGTCTTAGACGACCCGCAGCACGGCACGTCGTCCTGTGGTCCTACGGCCGGATGAGTCGCCGGGGAGGGGCGGGAAAGCGATCGCGGTTGGCTGATTTAGCCTAACACCCATCTGCAATCTACCCCACCGGCTAGTGCAAAGGGACGCGAGAAAGAAGAGGAATTTCCGGGTCCCTATTCCTCGGTGTTTTCGCAGTTTAATGTCGTTTTTTCTCTACTCTTATATTGCTGAACACCTCTACTTTTATAATTCCCCAATTTGCCAAATTTACCCCTCCCGGTGTCTTTAAGCACATTTGGGACCACTACCACATGAGGCATCACGCTTTCCGAGTCTTCATCGCGATCCCATCGCGCTTTATTTCGAGCTATAGCGCTTCCCGGGCCGAGCTGCTGTTAGAACGAGCAATGTTCACAGCTGGCTGGTATAGCCCCTCGAAGTCTGCATCTACCACTCAGAGGCCAATGATGCGGCATAGACGAAAGGGAAAGAGCGAGAAGGTTTTGGCGTACTCGGCCGTTTCATTATCCATTCTCTCCTGCTGTTGCACTACGCATCACGACTTTCATATTATACAATCAGCCGAAATCATCTCTCCGGGCTTTTTCAAGCTTGTAGTTAAACCGCGTTCAACATTGCGCACCGATGCCGGCATCGGCTGGGACGGCGCAGTTGGACGCGGGCACCGGCGGCGGCGGCGTCAAAATCATGTGTCTGCCGACGACCATGGCGGAGACGCCCTCCGTTTATAAGAGGCTCGACCCAACCACACCACAGTATGATGTTCGTGACGAGAGCCCACAAATTCAAATTCGAATCTTATTACTGTTTGACTCTAAGTTCCGACATGGGTCATCTCTTCATGATTAGCCTTACCAGTTAAAGGAAATATCTTCCTCAGTTCTGTTTCCCTTCACTTCCCCCTTTTCGCTGCCTTCAAAACATTTCTCAGAGTTCGCAATTCGCGCGATTCTCGCTATTCAGGCGTATCTTCGCCCAATCGATACGTATCTTATCCTTTCCACCTAAATCGCCTGATCGCCTGGATCGCGTGAATATTGCGCTAGTCGTGCCCTTCGCTTGGATCGCTTGATCGGTATTTGACTATTCACGATTCGAATTCGCGATTAGCGCGACTCGCGCGATTTAGGCGAAACTCGGCTAATCGCGAATTTCAACCAATACCTAAGCTTTGAGTGGGTTACTGCAGCTGCTTCGGAGTTAGCCGTTATCCTTCTGCGCTCTAGAGCGCTGGCTAGAAAATGCATGGCAGTTCATGATGTTTCATGACTGTAATAATTAAGCGAACATGGTTCTTCGCCGAATTTCTTCACCAATTTACAAATTTGCGACTGGTTTCGTTTAAGAAAAGCTACCTCCAGACTTTGCATTTTCTGATTTTGCGGTATCGCAGCTCAGTGCGTGGAGCTGCGGCATCGCAAAGCATTAAAGTCGCAGAATTGCGTGCGGAAGTGCTATACCGCGAAACTGCGATATCGAAGAACTGCAAAACCGCAGAAACGCAAAATCGCGGAGACTGGCTGTGATTCAAGCTCTAAGCTCCGGATTTCGATGAAAATCTTACTGATCATCTTCTTCCAGGATTCTGAAATGAACGATGCAGTGGCAAAGACCATCAATAGATTCCAGCTCGTCTCAAAACATAGGTGAGGCTCCAATTCTACAATTGTTAAGGAGAAAATAATATAGTTCTGAAGAATCCTCCCAGTTGTTTTCAGTGTTAGAGATCTTCAGAACAGTGAACTAGTGCTCCAACTTGACCGCTTCCGAACAAGGATTCAACGTGGAACAATCGGTGAGATAAAGTATTTGTTGATCAGTTATACCAGAAAGTTACGTTACACTCTCGCTAGGATGTGGACATTAAAGGAATCGTCCTCGAAAAAACAAGTTCTTCAATTACCCATATACTTATGTTGTATTTGCCTGATGTGGGTATTGTAGGAACGGAAAGTTACGTGAACAGTCCCACTGCCCGTTCCCAACGGCGGCGGACGACGGGACGGGGCCTTTACTCGGAGGCCCTGCTCATACGACCGAGAATTCGGCGAGCTTTATCTCAGCCGAATTCTCACTTTCTCGCTTGAAACCTTGCATGTAGCCCTTGTTAGGCAAATATAACATAAATATATGGGTAACGAAGAAATTCCTTGGACCTGATTACCCTTAGCAACTCTGGTTGAAGTTGACGCCTGCTTTTTAGAGAGTCTGTAACGTGCCTTTAAATTGGCTAGGCTAATAACTCTTAAGCATGACATCCTTGGAGATACTTGCTTTCACCTCTGAAGTATGCCTTGTTCTGACACATGCGATTGGGCAAATGAAGAGCGTGAAAAGTCCTACCATGGAAAGCTCAGAATTGAAGGAAAGTCATTGGTCTTTTCGGATTTCAGTCAACAATTCAAAAGCATAAGCGTGGCAACCTTTTTTCCATAGAAAGGAGGACGTCAGGTCACTCGAATCGGATCATGCCATGGAAAAGGCGGCGGTCTGTTGCTCAGCACGCGATCAACTCACGACGGGACCAGCAAGGCAGTTGTTGCATGCAACATGCGACGGCGCAACCCACGTGGCAAGTGACCCAGTTCGAGTGTTCTGACGCAGATCCTCATGAAATTCCCCCTCACCTCAAAATTTACTTAAAGAACCAGACATTCACCCATTTTTGCTTTTATTGCCATCTTCTTTCATCTTCATGCTTCCACGTACAAATCTGTTTCCTTTCAGATGTTTGGTGGCTAAAGGATGATGGAGGTCTGACGTTGCTTCTACCTTATCTACTTCAGTTACCTGGCACTTATCTAGAAGTAAGTCCGTTTTTTTTTTTGAAAGTGTTTCTTCCCATGATTTTCTTCGCCAGCCCATACAATGGGTTTTCCATCGTTGAGTATTGTTTCTTTTTTCATTTTTTTTTTCCGATACGGGTGTGGAGGCATCAGACCTTGTGAAAAAAAGAAAGGTAAAAAATAATGGATTTCCGATACGGGTGTGGAGGCATCAGACCTTGTGAAAAAAAGACTTTTTCAAACAAAAATTTTTTCTACAAAATTGTATGTTTTGCAGTAAGTCATATATCATTCGGATGAGTTTTCCTGCTCTATAAATTCATGTGTTCTGTTTCTGTGTGCATCATAATGGGGCCGATTTTAAGGCTGGCGAAGTGGTTGGTTAAAGGCAGCCTTGGGAGAAATTCGGAGAGTAAAAGAAGTAGTGAATCTGAAAGTCGAGATGCCCGGTAACAGGACAGTGAAAAAACGGATGGAAATGGCCATAAACCCGAGAAACAGGACCCCCTTACCACGTTTGTTCTGGGCGCGGACGACCTTTTCGTCAAGAGACGGATACTCCGAACGAAATTTTCATTTGCATGTTGCCAAGTAAACACAAGGGAATGTTTGGAAATACGACAGCATCTTTTTTCTGGAGTGAGCTTCAGGCTAGAACTGCAAAGGTGCGCCGCAATACCTTTGATCTTGCCGCATATCCTTGGCCCCTCTCATCATAGCCAGCCACGAATCACGTCAATAGGAGGTGGGGTCGATTATTAAAAGGCGGCAGCTCCTATCCGTCTCGCCGTTTATACAGCTCGGAGGCACCCTCTTTCAGCAGAATTTCGCCACAGATGGCCTTCTTACACCTATAGTTCCCATGTAGGTGACTTCTTTTCAACAATAATTGACCAATCCGGCCATTAATTAAAACACTGCTTTCACCTCGGAATAATCTATTAAAGACAGCATTAGAGGTAATGTGGTAATTGTGAAATCCCTGAAAGAAGTCACTCACATGGAAACTATGCACCTATGAAGCTATCTGTGGCGAAAACCCGGTGAGAAAGCGCGCCTTCTGAGCTGTAGAAACGGCGCAACGGATAACCGCTGAGGCCTTGGATGTCAGACCTGGCCTCCAGACGACGTGATTTCTAGTTGGCTACGATGAGAGCGGTAACGGATAGACGGCAGAATTGAAGGCATTGCGGCGCGCCTTCGCAGTTCTAGCTTGAAGCTCACTCCAGAAACTAGACGCTTCGTATTTCCGAACATCCCTTCGTGTTGCGACTTGGCAACGCCAATGAAAAACTCGTCCGGACTACCCGCACCTTGATTGAAAGGTCTTCCTCGTCGAGAATCAGCGTGGGAAGGGGTCCTAGTTCTCAGGTTTTTTGCCATTCTCAACTCCTCCACTGTCCTGTTACTAGGCATCTCGACTTTCATATTTACTACTACTTTTACTTTTCGTCTGAATTTCCCCTGATGCTGCCTTTAAGTATGTGTCTCTTACTCGCAATTAGCCCCGAACCCTTCAATGGGGGTCGCTGGTTATTGGTACGACCACGCCTTTTTCGCAGCTAGTTACTTTTGCCTCGCACATGGGGTGCGAGGTGACCCCAATTAGCTGCGAGAACTCACGCATCATCATGTTACCCACATTGATCCATAAAATGAGTGAAAAAACAAATCAGACAAGCAATATAAATAAGACAATTTTCTTGAAGAGGTAATTCACAATTTGACAAACTTTTCGAAACATGGTCATCTTAAACTCTATCCAAGAAAAGCGGAATGGTATTGGTGATGGCAATGAACTCTGACTTCCGATGGAACTTCTAAATGCTTATTTACATAAAAAAATATGGCACCTTCTGAAACGGAATAAGATGGCCAATGATGAATAAGCCTTTCTTCTGCAATACCTATGACAGCAATTTAGCTTATCGCAAAAGGATGTTCTTCTTGCAAACGAAACATTCGCCACTTAGCCTCATATATTCATCTTAGATTTATGTTATTTTTGTGTTGTCACTCTTCGTTGATAGATAATAAATACATCTGAATAATTTGCATAATAGCGGTTACTCTGTATTTCAATTAATGAACCTTTACCCGATAACTGGATCAATAAGGGTGACAAAATGACCCGCGAGTTCTCGCCGCTAACTGGGGTCACCTCGCACCTCATGTGCGAAGCAACAGTAATTAGCTGCGAAAAAGGCGGGGTCGTATCAATAACCACCTTCCCCTTCAATGGTTCCACCTATGTTGCTTAAAAAGTCGCGTCCCTCCTTTTTCAAATTTAATTTTTCCGCTGCAACTCGGTGATTTTTGACAATTTCTTTGAACCAATGCAAAAAATCTCTCGATCAGTCAGTTGAAACGTCAAGTACGGGTAATGAGATCGGACGGAGAAACACTACTGATCGGATTTCTTGAGTTCCTTTGAAAAATTAAATTGTGGAATAATATCAGCGGGGCCCCTATTAAGTGGTTTTAAAACTCAATGTGGACAGCAGCCAGAACAAAACCAAAACACATTCCTGATAGAGCAGAGAAAACTCTTCTGAATGCTTCATAATGCATTGCTGAACGAGGAATTCGAAAGGAAAAATTTCTTCCGAATAAACGTGCGTGCTTCCGGCAAGGGGGGTTTTAGAGGGAACGTCGCGCATTCTTGATCAACCAGTTGGTCGAACTTGCAAAAGGGGTCGGGGCCAGGGTCAAGCCTCCGTTGAGGAATCCTCAACAGGGGGATCGTATTTGGTCCGCTAGGAGGGGGGGGGGTCGTAATTGTTGAGGTAGACAGTGATCAGCAGAATTTCTCAGGCTCAGGGTCTAAAGTGTAATGGGAGAAGTGATTAAATTGACTAAATGGGTTCGAACCCAAAACAGTTTAACTTAATCATCATGGAAACCTCATGCATGGCGCAATCCACAGCGAAACCAGCCAGTACCAATAACTCTTTCGTTGGTCCGCTGACACCGAAACCACGTACAGAGACACCTCCGGAATTCACCGATAAGCCGTGGAAAGCGATATCTATCAACGGGTACCACCGTGGATGGACACTCCAGAAACAATGGGATGAAAGCGGAAAATTGGAAATTGATGTGGAATTCTTTCATATCTTACTACGATTGGAAGTACGTAATCTGGTGTTAGCGGCCACTATGCGGACCGGAAAAACATTTGTATTCTTTGAGAATGTGGATGAAATCCTGATGCATGGCGTATCCCACAGAAAAGCTGACCGACGCTTCTCGCCTTCCTACTAGGCCTCCGAGAGCGAAGGATGCATACTGGAAAAGTTTCAGTAACAATGAATCGATTTTTGGGAAGATTCGTGGGAAGATCTCGCAAACTCGACAAAAAAAGCTTTCCTCCACTGGCTTTTTTGAATTTTTCTTGCTTCATTTTGAAGATATGGCATAGCTCAGGTAGTCATTCAAAAGCGACATCTTAGCAGACCCTGCTTCACCAAAACGAACTCATATGGTTGAATTTGAAGGAAGTTATGGCCATTTCCGTGAAACACTTCGAAATTTTCCTCATCAAATCCTCGTCAGGTTTCTCTCAAAATAACTTCCTTCGTTTTGAAGATATGGCATAGCTCAGGTAGTCGTTCGAAAGCGACAACCTAGCAGACCCCGCTTCACCAAAACGAACTCATATGGTTGAATTTGAAGGAAGTTATGGCCATTTCCGTGAAACACTTCGAAATTTTCCTCATCAAATCCTCGTCAGGTTTCTCTCAAAATAACTTCCTTCGTTTTGAAGATATGGCATAGCTCAGGTAGTCGTTCGAAAGCGACAACCAAGCAGACCATGCTTCACCAAAACGAACTCATATGGTTGAGTTTGAAGGAAGTTATGGCCATTTCCGTGAAACACTTCGAAATTTTCCTCATCAAATCCTCATCAAAAAGCCCATATCGAGAACTAAGCAACCATTGGAGCCAGCAAGTGGCCAATAGATAGGTCTAAGGAAATTATTAGGAAAACAGTTTACAGCTGTTTGAAAGATGGGCTCTAGGTAAAGTTCAGAGTATTTTTGAAATGTTGGAATTTAGTATGGGGAAGATAACGCGCTCCATTCAGATCGCGACGCAGCCGCACCTATTCTTTTCGCGCATAATTGTTGACGATTCGTTCCTCTTTTTGTTTTCTTGTTGTTTTATGATGTTCTCTCGGTGTTTAGGGACTTAGGGTGGAAAAAGTAGTATGCTGCGCTCTATCCATAGCGTTAGAGACGGTCTCTAACGCTATGGTTAGAGCGCAGAGAGGCCGTAGCACTAGCCGAATCGGGTCCGAATTTTGCAATGAAATGATTTTGATGAAGCAAATTCGAGTTTTTCTTATCCTGTGTTAGCCTAAGCCTGGGGGAAGGAGATTTCCTCTGCTCAGGCTTGGGCGAATATGCGTAGATGGTTATTCAGTCCAGTTGAAGCAAATTTCTTGAAATGTATCGATAAAAGAATATTTTGTTCATTATTTATTGCATTTATTTATTATTTATTGCAAAATGAAAACTAACAATAACATAAGTGAAAGGGGGGGTCGTATTGAGGCCCTTTTTTTGGTGGAGGGGGTCGTATTTTTTGAAAATTTTCCTCATCTGAACGCTTGACCCTGGTCGGGGCTGAGTAAGGGACATATGATTGGTTAATTTAATTTTGCCAGCTTAAAAATCGTCCCATTTCGAAATACCCAAAAATTAAACATTCGCATTTGTAGAGCAGAAAAATTTCTTTCTAATAATATATGAAATGCTGCACAAACTCGTGAGACTATGGGGAGAGTTTTTGTCTGAAGAAAAGGAAATTGTTCATGGAATGACCCAATAAATAATTGGG
This sequence comes from Trichostrongylus colubriformis, assembly GCA_963978905.1. NCBI lineage: Eukaryota > Metazoa > Nematoda > Chromadorea > Rhabditida > Trichostrongylidae > Trichostrongylus > Trichostrongylus colubriformis. Next base: position 18,175,925 of record OZ022259.1, on the reverse strand, counting down.
AATGTAAATTATGAGAAATGTTAAAATGAAGAAATGGAAAAAGTAATGTTAGCATCGAAAATTCATATTCATCCTTTTTCCATCAATACTGCGTAGTTTTCTTTCGTTCCCAGATTGTGAAGTCGAACATTAGCGCGCAACCCTACAAGAAAGCGTCAAAGTAATACTTCAGACATGAGTAAAGCATACCTGAATATCGACCGGCGGTCGAGCAGTGGCCTCTGTGGAGACGCGCTATTTCGAAATTGCCTTTTTCCCCAGAACTGATAAACTATAACCCTTTTTAGGGAGCTCGTATGCGTGTGTTTCTCGAAGGTGGACGAAGTGATCGCGTGGCGGACGAGCAAAAACATATGGCGACGTTGTTGCGTGCATTCCGCGTGGACTGCTCTGATCTGAATGTAATCACAGGATTCGAACTGCCACCCAACAAATCATCGTATGAAACTTGATCCCTTTCCGGCTGCCAGCTGTTCCTAATTAGATGTTTATGTTCAGAATGGATGAGTTCCAAGAACTGGTGGCACCATTCAGGGATGGCGGCACAGAGAAGCGAGGTCTGATTACTGATGTAAGTTTCCTCATTTCATAAAGATAATGCGGTGAGTTCGATGACCCACTAACAATCGCCTCCGCATGACGGTGACATCTATTTACATGGCCCCTCTCTGTTCGTGCCCACATGGTTTCCCTTTTTGAATGAGTTTTCAAAATCTTGCTCGAAAGGTACCACTGTAATAACCGGAGATGATTTCTGTTTTTACGAACCTCACCCCTTTTGAGTAGGTCCCAACCGTGCACCTTCAAGAACTCCTCGGTCCACACTTCACCTTCCAATACATATAAATTGTTGTACCAGTGGCCATAGCAGTAAGAAGTGATTAACTTTTGATTCACTTTTTTAGGAAGAACTACAAAACCTGCAACAGAAAACCAATCGCTATTTACGGACAAAGGAACTACTGCATCAGCATAGCAGGAATGCCGATCTTGTCATAGTGTATGTGATTATTTTGTATATTCCTCAACTGTGTCCCCTGAATACTTCAGCCAGTATATCGTCTCAACCACGTTGTGAGCGTCGCAAGGTTAGGTTGTAGTCATACTTCGTGGAAAATGCTCATATCGCACGAGTGTGAGGTCTTATGTCGAATCTTCGCTTTGTGGCGTCGCACTCGTGGCGCCATCAGCACGATTTGCCGCGGTCGGTTTAGATTCCGTTCAGGATGCAAGGCGCTGGTACCATAAAGGTACTTCAAGAAATAGCTGTCTACCTCATCATTATCTAAAACCAATAAGATTTGTGCACTAAAAAGACAAAATAGTAATAAAATGTAAAAGAAGCAATAGCATTACACGGTAACAATCCTAATCAAGAGATAATTAATTGGGCGTGAAACTTCACGGAGAGTGTACGCAATGTACGCAGTCACATGCAAAGAAATCCGCCGCAGCGCTGGCCATGCGCGATCGCGCGAAAATTAGACATAAGGCTACGCACCTGTATCACGCGAAATATTGCTACCTCACGCAAAGCGCGACGCAAGCACCATGACTAATACTCCTCTCGCTCTCACACTCCTATATGTATTGTCAAGGAGCTTGTGTGTTCACCTGAATTTTGTGCAGTGCGCATTTAGCGAGGTACGAGCGAATGTCATGAAGTGCACGTATGTGGTCAGGCGCGGGTGTGATCAATGGACGATTATTCGATGGTATACTTATATTTCGACTTCGGGTTACTCGAAGTGATCTGGGATTGCATTTGAAGCTTATACCAAACCACATGGCTGGCTCTGGGAATGATATTGGAGCTACCATTTTTTGTCAGGCAAAGTCATGGTCTCCCAACTTTTTCATCTTTCTCGCGTGATGATTCTTTATGAGCAGCTACGCACGCGTATCATCCTTCTACCAGAACGTCGGTCCCCTGATTTAGCACTTGGCGCCGTGTAGTGAAACTCGCATTGAAAAACGCGCATTCGGAACGCTATTGCGATGTGGCGCGCTTCACTTCGAATTGCACGCTCCAGTGGCCGAGCGGCCGGCCGGCGGCGGACAGAGAAAACGGGGGTGGGATCCACGAGGTCGAATTTCCGCGCAGACGCGCGCGATGAGCGGCACAGCGGGTGCGAGTGCCAGTGGCAGGGGATGGCAGACTTCAAGCGAGGCAGTGTGGTATGGGTGGAAAGCGCAGGCGTGACGCAGTCACGCTCCGCCGGCCGATCAAGGGCAATCGATACGGCGAGTCGTACGGGGGCGCCGCGAGTGAAACGCCGCGAAGCGGAAATTCGACCTCGTGGACCCCACCCAGAAAACGGTAGTCATTGCCATTCGATGTCGCGTAGGGTGAATTTGATTTTATTCATATGGTGTTAGATAAATGAAACAACAAACAGAAATAAATAAGTGAGAGAATAAAAGCGAGAAGAATCGGAGAAGTACGGAAAATTTTTATGATAGAAAATATCCAATGCACACTCGACGTCTTGGCAAGGCGTCGTGTGTGCAATAGCCGCACTAAAGCAAGCACCGTGGGCCAGAATAGCCCCCTATCGGATTCTTTATCGATGGGCGCAATGGAAAATCAAAACCGTTGTGCGTCCCGTATCATCTACTCCTACACCATACCGGAAATCAGGACAGGGCTCTGTAGGAGCGACTGGTTCTGAAAAGAAGTGAGGGTGTTGTAAGGATGTTCTAGCGTGTGAAGGCTTTGAGCCACGAAAGTCTCTTGTCGAACTACACGATTCATTGTGTTTTTGAAGCATTTTTGTTTTTGGTACCTCTGTTAAGTGTGCATCATAATCATGATACCTTCTTTCTCACACTCCACCTTACTTCATCGGAACAAAATGTCATTTTTAAAATATTTCACATGGCATATAACAGCAAATGTGACTTCGTGATCCATGTGATGACTTGCATGCTAGCGTTCATACTATTAATGGTGCGTAGCTCAAAGGCAGCATTACAGGAAAGTCGGAAGAAGAGTAACAGAAGTAGTAAATGTGAAAGGCGAGATGTCTAGTAACACGACAGTGAGAAACAACGGATGGAATTGGCCAAAAACCCGAGAAATAGGACCTTCTTTCCACTGTTGATTCTCGACGCGGACGACCTTCTCGTCAAGGGGCGGGTAATCTGATCTATTGGGTTGGGGAATAAGTCCCCGCCGTTTTTTTCAACCCCGTTTTTCACATTGTTCCCTTCATCTTTCGACAAAGTTCATATATGTTTTCGGTAGAGCTTTTTTTGCTCTACAAAATGCTTATATCTGTTTTTCGATTCTTTCGATTACTTGATATTTATGAGGTTTGGAAATGAAGTAAGCTTGAGGCAAAAAACTAGCACTTGCGCACCTCATCTTTCTCGTCTGCCATTGAGACCAAAAAATGTTTGTGTATATGTTTCGATAGAGCTCTCTCAGCTCTACAGAATGGTACTACATCTTATTCAAATCGCTCAACTTTTTGCTGTTTTTAAGACTCGGAAATGCAGTACTCGCAAAAGTGTGCACTTTCGTTATCTCCTCTTTTTCGCCTACCATCGAGATTGAAGAAGATGTGCATATATGCAATCGATAGAGCTTTCTTTGCTCTACAAGATGATACCACATTTCTTTTGTATCCTCTCATATTTTAGCATGTAGGAATAAGCTTCCACCTGATTTTCAATTCGAAATTGCGCAATGAATATGATTTTTTTTGGCAGAGTGTTCTATACCAATCGATAGAGCTCTTTCCGCTCTACAAGATAGTGTTTACGGTTTTCGTAAGAATAAATTTTTGACATTTTTTAGATCACTCAAAAGTCGACGAAATCGAGCATTTTTGACACCATGTGACGAAAATGTTCGATTTCGTCGACTTTTGAGTGATCTAAAAAATGTCAAAAATTTATTCTTACGAGAACCGTAAACAATATCTTGTAGAGCGGAAAGAGCTCTATCGATTGGTATAGAACACTCTGCCAAAAAAATCATATTCATTGTGCAATTTTGAATTGAAAATCAGGTGGAAGCTTATTCCTACATGCTAAAATATGAGAGGATACAAAAGAAATGTGGTATCATCTTGTAGAGCAAAGAAAGCTCTATCGATTGCATATATGCACATCTTCTTCAATCTCGATGGTAGGC